>VFFE01009212.1:2456970-2550564 GCA_008921705.1 Burhinus oedicnemus | reverse complement strand
ATAAAGGGGAGAAAAAAAAAAAAGGAAAAAAAAAAAAAAGTATGCAAAGAAGTAGTTTGAAAAAGCCTTGTGCAGAGTAAGTTGTCTCAGTCGGCTGCCTAACGCTCCGTTTGTTTTACTTTATCTGCTGCTTTCAAGCGTTCGTGTGCGTGTGCATTTTTTACCATGCAATATTTTGTAAAGAGGGGAGGTGGAAAGTTCAGTCCGTTACAAAGCGAGTTGATTACTGTAAAAGCCTGGAACGGTGCGGTAGTGTCGTGGTGTAAAATCACCACGTGTGAGAGGAGCGTGTTTTGCGAGGTGCTGCCTTTCATCGGAGACCCCCATCTAACTTTTCTCTCCGCTTGTTTACGTTAGAACAGGTTACCGGGCTGTGCTGACCTGGAGCCATGTGTTACAGATCCCACATAGTCTGGCTCTAGCTGCTTTTGGGCGCAATTAAAGTTTCAATAAAGTCCCAACGTGCTCCGTAGAACGAGTTAACTAGCATGTCATGGTCAGCCGGGCCAGACAACCTTTGACATCTTGAATCTATAAGAGGTATAGTGAGTTAGGAGGATGCACAATAGCCCATTGTGGCAGAAGATGCAAGTCCTGTTGTGAGGAAGAGAGTCCTCAAATCATTACTGCCCTCGTTAGCGTGTTGTCCGTTAGGGATTAATTCGTTAGCAGCGCATTTTTAGTTTTCTGTAATTATTATTCTTGTGGCAAGCGTGAATTCTTCCAGTGAGAGGAAAAGTTTGCTGCCAGGACAATGAATGTATTATCCGCTCCTAACTGGACCGTGAACCTCAGCTCATTTCACATAGATATCAGTTAAAAAAGGACTGGCGAGTGGAATTACAAAACAAGGCATGATCACTTTCATTGTATGATACGCTGAAACAAGTCGGGGGCTTTCCCTCCCCCTCGCCGCCCCGGACCAATTTTGGTATCATTTGGAAAGTTTAAGACCTCTGAGGACTTGAAAGACTTTTAAAAGTGAGATCCGGAAGGTTTTTATTCTGCAGCTTGGTGGTGGCCATTGTGTATATCATGTGGCTTGTATTTAAAGGTGTTCGGGCTCGGGTTTTTCCGTTTTGTTTTGTCTAAACTCTTAATTTTTTAACCGTCTATTAGAGGTTTGCCAGTGGTTGCCAGTGAAATGTAACATACAGCTTTTGGTTAATGGGAATAGGGAAGGCTAACCGCTTTACTTATAGTACTGATTTTCCAATTAGACTTTCTGCCAGGGGAAGTTGGAGGGGGAAGGGGTATTTGCATGCACATAAACTGTTGACTATTCATGTGACTTTTTTTTTTTTTTTAGCTTGTTAAACCTCTGTAAATAAGTCTATTGATTCTTAGTTATCATTTTCAAAGCAAAGTTTTCAAGTGCCTGTTTTAGCCACACGATTTATAGCATGCTGTGATTTTTGCCTTATTGTAAGCCATTTGTATATTTTATTACCACTCCTCTTTTATTGTCTATCGGCTGCTTTTATGATGAGGCACGTCCACGCTTATTATTTAATAAGTATCCTCAAACGTTATTAGGCAGTTATTATCACCCTATAGAAAGTGTCCGAGGAAGTTTCATTTCAGTCACATTTATTTCACAGATGTTTTAGTGCTGTGAATATAATATGTAAAAATGCTGGAAACATTTAGTAATGCACTTGCCTAAAAATAAACAGTTTTATAACCACACATGCTGTTGTTTAGATTAAACATTGCAGAAAGTTCTCCTTAAACTTGAACGTCACACCATTTATTTTCTAAGAGAACAAAAAAAAAATCACTAAAATAGCCTTTTTTTTTGTAGAAGTTGTGCTAGATGAAAGAGATGTTATTTTTAACTGAAATGAATAATTCAAGATCTTTACAATAGATGTGTTAATTGCAAATAATTTTCGTACAAAGTTTCAATTATTGATGGAGGAATAAGCAGTTTTTCATACAGTCTGTGAGTCTAAAACGTGCAACAAAAAGTAGATATCTATTTTTTTTTTTACCCCCAAACCTCACTGCATTTGCCACATTCTCTTAATCAAAAGTAAGCTAGAGAGCAGATTTTAACGTTTTAAAGACAAATAAAGCTTTTAAAATTACCTCATGCATCGTCTGGCTGCACACAATCTCAGCTGCACAGTGCTAAACTTCGGTTTGGTACTGCCAGCATACAAAGAGATGAGTGAATACCCCTTGCACCCATATGGACTCAGCTGCCAGCACTGTGATATGCAATTTTGCTTTTTAATGAATCGTAAACAATTTGTGTGTCAAACGAGGGAGTTTGTTTTCTTTTCTGGAGCAGGTTCTAAATCCGTTTTAAGCTATAGCTGTGTACTGTACTGGAGTATTATGCCCAAATTTAAAGGTTCTGTGTCATTTTGATGAAAAGACCTGTTATAATGAAAGAAACGGCTTTATAAAAGGCTGGGTGTAGTAATCTCTCTCTTTCTTTCTTTCTTTTTTTCTTTTTCTCTCTCTCTGTGTCTCTCAACCTCACACTCTCCCTCTTTCACTCCAGTCTATAGCATGTTTATAGCTAGCTAGCTGGAGATAATGGAGATTGGTTGATTGCATGATTAGTAAAATGAATGGATTTTAGCATTGGGCAAAGCAGCTTGCATTTTTGAAAGGTGGCTTTAAAATGCAGAGTTCTAATTTTGACCTTATTTTCTTTCATAGATAATCTTTATTAATGCTCCTTTAATTCGTTTTTCCTCATCGCAGCTAGTTTTTCTATCCAGCCCTCTGATGGAATGGCTAATATATTTTAGCTTACTTGCCAAAATAGCAAGAGGTCAAAGTAAAAGAAAAACGTTATTTTTCTTTCTTGTAGACAGTTATAAATGTTTCAAACTATTTCAGTAGAACCCACAGGATTTGTATATTTCAGCAATAATTGCAATTGTCACCACAGTTTTAAGGCAATCTTTTGACACCTAATCTATTTTTCTTACGCTTTAATCAAGTAAACGCCGAAACAGTTATTATTTTAGCTATATTGTAATGTGACATTTTAGCAGAATCTTTCCCCCCAAATGCTGTAAATTTGTGTAAGAAGGAATTATATATATTTTTAACATATATGTAATAGCAAATACTTTAACCGGTATAGCAGCCTGAAGATACGAGATAAATTAGTTTGTTGGAAAAATGATCATTATTTTGTAATCATTGGCACTTTTTATTTAAATTCGATGCTGTCATAGAGACACTAAAGGGTTAGTTATAGAAAAGTTTCGGTACTCTGTCTTGCATTTGTAACAAATATGTGCAGCTGTGCTACTTTTATAAACATTTATTTCAAGCTGATTATTTTTTTAAATTATTTGCTCTAGCAAGCCAACATGATGTGAATATTATATATGTTTAATACGGGATTGTCTGCAAAATTCCTTTGCATGGGGTTATTGAAATACATGTGCGGCAAAGCTATATACTGGAGGAGAATTCTCAATGACAAGACAAAACTAAAGACCCTGGGCCAAATTCTGCTCAAGGTTTACACTGCCATCAGCCTGGAGTCGCTACATTAAGAGCAGAGCAACTCCAGGTTTACTCACCTGAGTGCCTAAGAGCCAACTTTGACCCATTTGAGTCGACTCAGTCCAAACAGCTTCAAACCCCAAGCTGTTTTCCTTTGTGAAATATCTGAAGAAAAAAGCTTCATTAATAAATAAGAAGCCATTTCAAATGACTCCATGTATGAGTTAGCATGCAAACTGCTGTTATTGAATACAACAGTTAAAGCAGATCTTCCAGTCATTTTCCAAAATAATTTCTAGTTTTATTATCCAGCTATCAATCCATAGTTCGGTATTTATGCCTTTATTTTCTTTAGATGTGTCGTGGTTTGGGCCTCAAACCAGGACAAGATGCCGTAAGTTAAAAGAGAATTTATGATAGATAGCAGAACTGGACTTGAAATGGTCATTCTGTTACTATAAAGGTTTTTAAGTCAACACCATTTTTTCACTGAAGTTCTTGGTAAATGCTTTTCTTTCACACCTCTGTGCTCCATTATTTCAGAGGAATAGCTGAAATTGCTCAGGTAATTTATGCAGAAAAAAAAAATGGAAATTTCAAAATTTTACTAGCATTTCTATCAATTAAGAATTAATAGAATCCTCACTATAAATCTCATTGCAAATGAGATTAAAAATAATGGTGCATCTAATAAATATTTATTTCATCATATGGAAAGCTAATTGTTACTACCAAAGCTCAAAAAGTCCAGAAGCATGAAACATTCAACAGTAGTATTTCTTGTTTGAATCACTGAGCGTATCTATACAGACACGCATATACATACTCTCATCCAAGTTTATCGTGGTAATCCCCACATGCTATTGAACCATACGTGGCTTTGCTGACTTGTGCTTTCTACTTATAATTTGCTGTATATCAAAAAGCATACATGTATTAATAATTATCCTGCTCCTACCTCTACAAAAATAGCAATGTGTGAACAAAGTGTAATATTGCAGCATGGATTTTCTTTGTTTTATACAGGAACTCTCGTATGTTCATACACTGGTCAGCTGCTGTATAAATGTTTTTAATAAAATTATTCCTTCTCTGTCAGAGTTGCTAAATTCTGTATATAACTTAAACGCATGTATTCAGTGCATCGGTTTACATACTTTATAGTATCTTCATGTTCTATACATGGCCTCCTTTTGCCTACAAGTATTTGCCCTAGTGGTTTTGTACTCTTTTTCCTTCACCTGTCCTAAATATTGCCATGAATGTTTCTAATTTAAAGCCAGAGGAGTCAGTGGCTGATTAGAAGACAGGAAATTGGAGGATTAAACTGTCTGGTTGAACTTCCTTTACTTATCAGTACTGTGTAACTTACACTGGATTATAAACTCATTGGGACAATTTCTACAATGTATCAGTACTTCTGTTTTCTTAGTCTTTATTTTTCTGGAGAAAATACGGAAAACAAGGAAAATGGGTAGTTTGTGGCTAAAAACCAATACTTTTTAATAACACTGAAGCACTATAGGTTTAAATTAAACTTGTGTAAATGTCTTTAGATATGAGAATTCATTCAATTTTAAACCATGCAGGTCTATAATATATATTTTAAATTAACTTCAGTATGTAAACAACCAAGCAACAGATACCTTCGGGAAGGGGGAGGGAAATGACATCATTTTAGTAAAGGGAGAATGCACCATGTTAACCCTTGTTCAACCCTCGTCCCCTCAGAAACTTTCACATTTGTTGTAATACGATGGTACAGCTGTAGGACGCCCTGAGGAAGGGCTAGAGAGAAAAGCCAGTTTATCCAAAAAACTTTGCCTGGACTTCCAGTGCTACCCTCTGAGCCAGGAGCCGGAGATCCCAACATCCTCGCCTGGCGTTAACCAGGGGAGAAGGAAGTTGTGTAGATAGCTGTCTAACCAGGAGGAGAATGAAGAAGAGCACAGCTTTGTACCCTTAAGGGCCACCTCATTCTCGCTGTTGATGCCCATGTCATATTTCCAGAGCTGTCGTGGCCCTTGGTTATGAAATCATTGCGATAGTTGGGAAAAGCAAGTAATAGTACGATCCGGAGGACCTATCTTGTGAAGGATAAATAGGAGGACTTCTAACCTCAATCCGTGCTATACTTAAGGTGTTTCTGTGCTACCACTCGTCATTCACCGTCATTTAATTTTACACACTGGTTTGGGATCTCAAGGTGTCAAAACCGGATTGAATACCAGGCCATGCAAGAAAGCCAAAAAAGATAGGCACTGCCTGAAAGGTCTAACACCTTGATCTGAACCCGAAGGCTGCGAGACTAGTCATATACTCCAGTTTAAACACTGGGACTGGATCTTTAAATTGATTGGGGTGCTTGTGACGGTTTCTGGCAGTCTGATCCTGCTGCATTAGGCAAGCCCTCCACTAATACCAGGAGTAATCGAAAATGGAGGTGAAAATAAAAGAATGTTCTGAAACTTTTTTCTGGCAAAGTCCCAGTACTTTCCATGCGAACAAAAAAACAATCTGAAACTTTTTATAAGTAAGGAAGTAAATATTTGCTTTCCCTACCTCAAAGGTAGGGAAAGGAAAAGAAAGGAAAAAGGTAATGTTTTTGGCTTATTGAAAGGTTCCCCATGTTTTAATCCCAGCGTGAAAAGAATCTCACTGTGCTGCTAGAAGCATGCTTCACTCCTCTCCCTCAGATGTGGTCACTGACGCTGATTAATATTTAAAGATGATTTTAGACTGAATCAGATCTTTGTTGATATTTGAAGACAAATATGCTCATTCATAATAGCCTGTTTTGGATTTATAATATCTTTGTTATTTCCATTAATGTCACTAGGAACTTCTCTTTCACAAGTACTGCAGGTAATGATTACAGAACCCATTGCAAATGCTGGAGCTCTTTGTACATGTACATACACACACTTTACATACGTAATACACTTACACTTTATCCACCCGCAAAAAGCAGACCCTGCCACGCTCCCAAGAAATCCGACTGATCTCAGAGCAGCAGGAGCCGGTCTGATTGAGGTGCTTTCGGAGCAGGCACTGTACAAGCCTGCAATAGCTCTTTTGCGCAAAGGTTTTAGAACTTCTATTCACTGTGATGAAGATCTCTGGATCTATTTTCCATAGAGCAGATTATTGAAGAGTAGTTCTCAATAAGATAAAAATCATTAGAGCAGATGAAATAGATGTGTTGGCTAATGGAGTGAGATTCAAAATATTTTGCCTGTATAAGCAAGTCTGTTGTTCTTTGGTGGGTTTTTTTTCAGAGGCTGTGAAACGCAAAGTTAGCAATACAACTAGATATGGGTGGAAGTGTTGGATAGTACAGATGGCACTATAAGCTTGTAGACTTTTACTACCAATAATTGCAATGCCCTTGCTTTCAAAGGAGTGCAGGTTGCCCTTGATGTACGCAAACAGCCATATTAATTTCACAACCCAATTGGAATCACGCACACGGATTGAGGTTGTCAATAGGAGCAGTGTGGAAATTAAGAGCGCAAATAGCGCTCTCAAATAGACCTTTTTGCTTTAAACGTGACTCACTCAAAAGACACAGTGTACATGGTCACTGATAGAGCACAGTAACTGAGCGAGTTTGTGAGTAAATTAGAGAGGAGTTTTTCCATTTTTTTTTTTTTTTTTTTTTTAAATCCAGGATTCTATTGAGCTGGAGAAAATAGACCTGATTCTGCATGGAAATATGCTGATATTCATAAGTAGTCATCTTTAGTAATAGAAATGGAAAGTAGAGCATGGCTTATTGGTTTATGTCAAGGAAACATGAAGAGTATTCCAAAGTGACCCAAATTAACCTTTTATGTTCAATAAGAAAGGAGAAAAACTGTCCCATTTGATTGTTCATTCAGTCAACATTTATGCTTGCTCTCGGGAACAAATAGAAACAACATGTGTGTGCGCTTCTGTTTGCCGGTATTTTTTTGCTAGGAATTTTCTTTTGTGATGTTATTTGAAAGAATAGGTTAAGAAGGATAGGTTAAACGTGGGTTATTTAGGGCAGTGACTGAAAGGTGAATCACTAAGGTTTTTACAAGTGCACAAATAGAATAAGGTTTCAAGGATTATAAGCAAACACAAGTAAAACTCAAATTTACTCGTGATCTGCTGCTGAGGACTTACAGTTTAGACAAATCGCAATGCATATAAGTGTTGCATTAGGACTTGTTGCCTCCTCCCCTTTTATCTTAATTTCCTAAGGAAATGAGGCTTAAGAGATCAGCTGTCTGTCTGACACGCACAATGAAGGAAACTGTAGCACACCCAAGGAATTCCCTTGTGTTCAAAAATCGATGAATAATTCTTAAACAATTTAAAAGCAAAGAGTAACCTTCTTAGAGATTATAACTGTCTCATCTGTTTTTATAGGATACACCTTTTTCACTATGGAGATATGTAGAGTTGTTGAAATTTATTATATTTCTACGGACACCCATTCTTTTCATTCTTAATGAAGTTTTCTAAGAGTCTTCCACAGAGAAATGTGGGAAATAACTTCCACAGAAATATGTGGGCATGTAGGAAGAGGACATAGGCCTAAAACAGCGGGAAGTCCTTGGTGAAGGCCTGGCTCCTGGCAAGCAATGACATTTGCTGATTTCTAATATAAGTTTGTGTCCAGAAGAGAAAGCTTAAAGAATAGAAAGAAAAGGATTGACCAAAGCAAGGGTATCCAGCACAGGCACTGTAAAGGAGACAGGAAGGAGGGTGGGCTTTGGTATGAGAATATGTTTTCTGGCATTATGAAGAGCAGCGGCCAAGGGATCACACCTGAGTAGAGACAGTGAATCACAAGATTATTTTTTTTTTGTCCTTCTCCTCCAAATCTCTCTATCAAGTTGTTTCTTTTTTGTTACTTAGAATCCCATTCATTCAATCCCATATGGGCTACCAACTGCTCTGGTCCTCCAGTAACTGGACCACTGCACAAACAAATAACTTTGTGGGTTTATTTTCCTCTCTTCAGATGCAGGGGCACGGTTTGAATTGCAGATTAATAGCTCATTTGCCCAAACTCTTCCACACTGAGGCAACTCCATAGCAGGAAGCCAAAGAGCTACAGGACAACAGCAGTGGCCGAACAAAACAAGGCTCTGTGCCAGCTCCCTGAGATGGCCCCCGTGATCAGCAGTGCAACCACTTCTGATTGCATCTGCTCAATTCCAAAATTTCAGGGAATATTTTAGGGAACTTTGCTGTAAACTGTGGTGAAAACTGAGAAAAGGAAAACAAGAAAAAGGAGCGAAGACCAGGCTGACAATGTGCCCATGTGGCACTGGGATTCAGAAAAGTCTAATGCTCTGTTGTGCATCATGTCCCACAGCCTTGCATCCTGGTGTCTCCCTCTTGGATCTCAACAAAGCCTGTGGTTTCACAGCGCATTAACCTCGGGAGCCACGGGCCCTCATGGAACCGGGTGTTCCCATCTTTCAATGCTGCAGTCCACCTTTCTCTTACTTGTCCTAACACATCTGTTTTCAGATCTGCCCTACGATCATGGAACTGATCCTGCACAAAAAACAAGGTCTTCGCAATAGCGATATGCAGTGACACTGGGGAGGAGCACAAAACCTTAACTAAAAAATGTTTATCTCATCAAAAAGTGAAAGATTGGCTGCCTAAGAACAGGAAGATTGATGGTCTGGGAACTTTTATTTTCCCTTTCAACAGGGTAAGGGGCTGGAGACAAAATGGGTGGAAGTTGTACCCTGAAAAATAGTGTGAGACGAGGCCTTCTGGAATACGAGAAATAAACAGACTGATAAGGGTGGAATGACAGAGCTGCAGAGTTTTGAGGATGGTGACAATCTCAATTTGATGCAAACATCTGTTCATGTGCTTTGGATTGAAATAATCAAACACCTGCACTTCCATGCATGTGTTCATGCTTGCAAATTTCTTTGTTCTAACGAGTTTTCTGGGTGCACGCTCCAGGACGGGTGTGCACGAGCATGGCGTAGAATTATTATTTGTATGCTGTAGGTGTTTGCACCTGCAAAATGCAGGTGCCTGCTTAAGTGTGTGTTCTTACAAGCAGATACGCAATGTGTTTCCCTTGGTTTCTGTAGAGGTCTGCCAAATCTATCACTTTAATTTTTTTTTATGTCTCACCCTCCCCATCTATGGAGTAGGATAATAAAAGTTGCTTACCTCAAAAAGGGTGTTAGATGTTAATTAATAGGTTTCCAACATTATCTGAAGACGGATGCTATAATTGCAGTACGTTATTTTACAAAAAAAAGTTACTTAAGAATATAAGCTTTTGCAGAATTAGGGAACTAAAGACAGGAAAGACCTAAGAGGCTGTGGAGTCTTTCCATCTACCAGCAGTCTGTTTTTTACTGTTTATTTATTGCTGACTTTTATTTTGCCTTTAAGCCAAACACTATGGGTTACTCATATAGCATATGCTTCTTCACTCTGCACACAAGTAAAAGCAGTGATCTCAAAATCAAGATAATATTATAATAAAACTTGACTGAGGATGCCTGGAGTGGTACGTATGCTCACACTGTGTAAGACACAGAGATCTCTGTGCCCGCCACTTCTTCGTATTAAGTAGGAGTTTGGTAAATGGAATGGATTACTGGGATTTCATTAAAAATTAAATGTACAATTATTTAGATGAATTTTTCACATATGCTTGTGGGCAAACAATTTTTGATTAGTTGTTGACATATAGTACACACAGTGTGTGTGTGTGTGCGTGTGCACATGTATATTTACATGCACGATATATAAATAAAATACAGACAGTAATGTAGTGTTAGGAAAGTCCACTGGTAGTCATTAATTTGACAAGTCTTATATAGGATGGAAAGAATGATCTTCCTCAGACTGAAAAATTGTTTTCCCTACATCACATTAAGACCTATTTATCCAATAAGCAGTATAAAAGCTCAAGACCAAGCGCAGCTCATCCCAGCTCTCCGCTCATTTTATCTAACTCTTTGAAGAAGTTTCTCTTCCAAGCGATGCCATGGAAGGAAAGCCGTGCGATGCCTTTTTCAGCAGGGCCTGTCACCGGGCTGGGGTTGTGGGATTTACATGAGTGGAAAGAAGTTTCTCAGTTTGATTTTAATTAGAAATCAGGTGGTAAAGCTGGGGAAAAGATTTGTAAAGATCTGAAGTGTCTGAAGAGGAGCAGCTTGAATAACACTGTATTAGTCATGAGGCAAGGAAGGAAGAATGTTGTCATGATTTGAAAGTAACATTGTTCAGTAAATGAAGATGTGTGAAGCACTTGCTAAACTAAATTAGTTCCGAGGTTTGGTGCACATTTGTGTAATTCTTTTCATTGAAGCTTTAAACAATTGTGAAGGAAAAAACAGAAACGCATCTCTTAAAAAAAAAAAACCCCACTTGAATTGCTTTCTGGTGGTGTTTATCTGCAGTGATTCAGCTGCCATTTTTCATATTTCAGGCAGTATAATTAAATCAGCACAAATAAATAAATGTAAATAGTACGGTGTAATTGTACTCTGAATTTTATTTTGAGGTGCTGACCTAATGAAGACTTTGCTTTCCCTCACTCAAACAGAAGTTGTGGAGAAGTTTCAGGATGCTGTGTCTCCTAAATTTTCTACAGAGGCTCTTCCTCAATAGATGACCTTTTTCTAATGCATGGATTCGGTATGCAGAAAGGGTAAATCTTGTGGTTTGAGTGTCCCCTGTAGAATATAATTGAATAAGTGTAGCCATATACTTTTTATTGTATTATCTTGTGATTAATTTTTCTAAGAGTTGGTGCTCCCACCTCTTTGTGGGGAGGGGGGGCACCGTCTGCACGCTCAGGTCATGTTCTCCACTCCTTTAATGCACCTCTGACATTTACCCATCTATCTGGGATCTTTACCTCTGTGCCATTATACTTGTTGCTGTCTTACTCAGTTAAGAAGTACAAATAGCCCCAGCATTGCCAGCTGCAGTCCCAGGCTGGATCATTACTCCAGATTTGAGGTTAATCAACTGCAAATTCCATTAGCTTCATACAGAGTGAAAATAAAGAACAGACGGTCTCGCATGTGAGCCAGAAGTCAGGTGCAGCACAATACGGCCAGCCTTCAGGTAGAGGGATTTTTTCCCTTCAGCTAACATCTCTGAGATAAGACCAAAGGATCAGATCAAAAAAGATTTTCATGAAAGTTTTATAGACTCCCAACCTTTCTTTTTTTTCTTTTTTTTTTTTCTCCCCGCCTTTTCTCTCCACTTCCAATTGCAAGTGTTAGTTCTTCATTTGATTCTGGTGGTTTTTACTCCTTTTTCTCCTAAACGCTATGGAAAGTCATTGCTAAGAGTTATATTCTCAGAGATCTTATGTTCTTAACTTGTTGATTGTGCCAGCAACTTGCTTTATTGCTCAAGGAAGTGCTGTGTGAATTTGGGGGGGGAATATGGGGGCAGTTTGCTATTGAAGACCTGTTTACTAAGATCCCAAACTTGCAAATGCTGACACACACATGCACCTTGTGAGCTCTGCCATTGATTTCAATAGGACTCACAATATCAAAGCTGGACACGCAGGAGAGCAGTAGCAGGAACCAGGCCCAGACGCTTCCCTGCTGCTTTTATTCTGTGCGCTGTCTCCCCCACACACCCCTCAGAGAGTGGTTTTGCTTGTCATTGGTGGTTTTCTCATGAGTCCTTTTAAAATCTGTTAAATGTTCCTCTTCTTTTTGCGTGTACTATGAGCAGTCAATATTTATAGAAATTAAAAATTAAAAAAAAAAAAGTAATCTGCGGTTGTCTGAAAATAACGCCTCTGACATTCCTCAATTCTCTAAAGCAAAAGCTTTCCCATCAAATGGGAAGAACTGCAGGAAAGTCAAGTCTGCGGCCAGGAGTCGAGATAGTGCTGCACAGAGTGCACTGCACTTCCCAGACTGAATTCTGAAAATTTACATTAGCACGGTGTTTGCCAAACAACGGGAATTTTGGATGCTGCGGCTTTTCCCTTTTCTTTGCATCTTTATCCCGTTCTGGTGGGGAAGGGCGGTGCCTGTGTGTATGTGTGTGTACATCTCCCTATATACATATGTTAGATTATCACTGGCATGCCGTTACAAAAGGTTAGGGAAAATATTGCTGCCAACCGAACTAAAGATTAAATAATCCAATCTCTGGGAACTGTAAACTAACAATCGCTATCACAAATGGGCCCTTTCTAATCATAGTTTGTGGTGGAATGAAAGATGCAATTGTCTGGAATTGATGAATATGGGATCCATGCTGGCTTCAGGGTCAAAGGTGACTTCATGCAAAGGTCCCTTTCTCTCTGGCACCGCTTCCTTTGTATAGCATAGCTTGGCAGCTATCTCTTTGCACTTCGGCTACCTGCCAATGCAGCTGGTACTGTGCAACTGTCTGGTACAGACTACAAAGCATCACTCAGCAACCAGCAGCTCCGCATGGGGCCCCTTTTCTAGGATGACAAAGAAAGATGGGCTATACATTCTGCCATCTATGCCCATTAAAGAGACTCTTAAATTGCATTACTACAAGTTATTGTTAATTATGTAGTAGTCACTGGATCTTGTATGATCCTTTCTGGGGTTGGTAATCTTTACTGTATGCTGGCAGTGTCAGTAATCAAGAGGGAAAAATCAGTATTTTGCTGTGTAAAAAGTAAGTACTAATGTGGTAAGTTGCTCATGCATAGCCCTATGAATGAAACCTTCGTTTGGATGGTGTGCGCCACAGGTTTACGGCATATGCAGGAAAAAACCTGCCTGAAGTAGACAAATTACTTGTGAAGTTGTGTCCTTATAGTTTCAATATTCATGTTACAGTTAAGCTCGGGAAGTGTTTTTGTTGGTAAGCATTTATCTTGAAAGCTTGCTGGTTGTTAAAATGTGCCTTGAGCTGCAACTGAGAAGAAAACAAAGTTCTGGCTACATGAAAATAAGCAATTTCAGTTTAGAAATCACGAAGCTAACCAGTGTTTAAACGATGGGATTCTGATAATGAAAGCGGCATCACTGGCAGACTGACGGGCCACTGATTGTCTTGAATACTTTTTTCCCTTTGTAGTACATTTTCTTCCTGTTCTTAAGAAATTGTTTTTAGTGTGCCCAACAAAAGGAAAATCTTCCTCCCTCCTAAAGCTGGGATCCTGGTTGTCTCCTGAGGAATGGCCAAGCTACTTCTGTTCTTCAGTTCAGGCGCGATGAATTGTGTTGCAACTAAATCCGCTGGCCTGATTTCAGTGCGTATTTTCCAGCTCCTGGACGTGCATCAGTGTTAACATCAAACTGAGATAGCTCATCTGGGGCAAGCGAGATTGGGTTCACCTTTAGTAAGACGTATAGATGATTTGCTACATAGATCCAAATTACTTAAATATTCCGGGCCAAATGCTTAGCTCCTGTCTACTGGCACAGCTCCGCTGAAGTTAATGGAGATGTAGCAATTTACCCCTCCTGAATTTTCTGGGCCTTGTTTTTCCCAAGATTTCAAGGAAAAGTCTCTAAAGAAAATGGTGGGACTTGTTTACTCATGACTGGGGTTTTTTCCCCCTTTTCTTTTTTCCTGCTTTCTCTGCACTATTTATGATCTTGCACTTGCCTCCTGAAGAGCTGGCAGGCATCCGAAGGTGTACACCAAGTTCTGGGAAGGAAACAACACCGTTTCTGTATGGTACCACTGCGAGAGCTAGTCTGTTGAACGACTTTTATTTCCTTTTTTGTTCAAATTACACGAAAATCTGAGAGACACAGGATACAACAGGAGGAGACGAGAACCTTCAGTCTTCAGTTTCTCTCTTTCCTCCTTGCGTCT
Organism: Burhinus oedicnemus; assembly: GCA_008921705.1. Lineage (NCBI taxonomy): Eukaryota > Metazoa > Chordata > Aves > Charadriiformes > Burhinidae > Burhinus > Burhinus oedicnemus. The sequence goes on along the minus strand of VFFE01009212.1, from coordinate 2,536,281 downwards.
AATATTCCTTTTCTTGCCTTGTCCTGATATCAGCTATTTGAAATAGTTATATATAATTTAACATTATACAAAAGTATTGTCATATCAAACATAGTGAAATGGATTCCAAAAACACCATCTGGTATTTGGGAATGCACTGTGAGTTGGGAACGTGAGAAGAGATATTCTTTGCCACTTTGCTTGGGACCCAGCCATTAGCAGTGTAATTGCCAAGAAAAGGTGACAGGCTTCAGGCTTAATGCAAGTGGGTTTTTTTTTCCCTCTCTCTCTTCCCCAGCCTGTTAACTCTATGAGTCCTAAACTAAATGCAAAAGGCACCGTAAGGGCAACGCAATGGCAAAAAACAATAGGCTCCCTTAAATTAAAAGGCAGGGCAGAAAATGAAAGTGGTCACTGGGCTCCTATAAGAAGACTGGTATAAGCGAAAGCAAAATAAGCTTGTTGAGAGGAGGAAAGAAAACAAGACATGCATGCTTTAAAGCTGCAGTGTGTTACATAGAATTGTTCGCTTAAGTAGTGGATTTGTAATGATTAGAGTTTCCCAAGCTTTATCCAAAAGCTTATTTCAAAGCCATCATTAGTTTTCTCTAATCCACCCAAAATTGCAGAACGCGTATTGTGAAGGTCATCTGTGACCATTCTAAACCTGGTTTATTTGATGTTATCTCACTTCTTCCTCCGTATCTCCATCTATCCCTTTAAGGATGAGGGGTGGGGGGAAGAGAGAGGGTTTAATAAATTAAAATCTCAGATTGATTTCTATGGGAATATTCTGATGTGTAAGAACCCAAAGGGGGTGCATAGTACAGTTTATATAATTTCAGGTTGCTAGCCTGTATGCTGCCATTGGCAGGTGTAATTCTAACAAGTTTTGCCAATATTTCTCACCTGAGAACCAGATCAAACATGAGGGAAGTAAAAAATCAGAGATATTTGAACAAGGATCAAAGTCTCTATATTACATGCAAATAAACTTTGCAGCAGAGGATGAAAACAAGTGAATAACACAGAAAGGTTTTAATCTTTATTGATTTCCATCTAACATTTGAAATACAGCCTTTTATTAATTCTGAACTTAAAAAAAAGGCCACATTGATTTGTTTCGGTATGTCAGAAACTGCGATACTACAATAGATCTGCTATTAAATGACACAAAATAAAATGATTTCTGGTGGGTGTATCTAATGCTTGCCAAATTAGATGAAATGAAAGCTAACCCTCTTAGTCTAGCTGTTGTTTTTAAATATTTATGTCTTTAACAGACATTTGTGTGTGCCATGAGGGGGACTAGAAACTCCTTTGCTATCAGTCAGTTTATGTAGACATGCAAAATTCTTACAGTCTCAGTACTAGACTCGAACGAAATGTTCGTCACCACAAGTTCTTTCAATTTATTTGAAGTAAGCTTGCCGATTCACCACACTGCCGTTTTGGCTCCTGTTACTTATTTATTTACTGCGATTGTGTTTCGCCGCAAATGAGTTCCGTATACAAAATTTAGTCTACAAGGTGTAGCGCAGATTTTCAGCAAGGAGTTCAACCCTTCAGTGCGGAAAAGGTGGTGGCATTCCCATGGGTGCCAGATTGCTTGAGGGAGTGAGAGAGAAGCTGCGAGCCCTGAGCTTGCCCTCTCTGCCGGCGACCAGCCCTCGTAAAACTTTGCCCTGAAACAAACATGGTAGAGCTGGGCCTGGCCACGCATCCGAGTGAGAAAATAAGTCAAGCATCACAGAAGGATCTTTCTTTTCTTTACAAGAGCTTGGGATTGGGGTGCAATTTTACCCCAGCCCCGCTCGACCTGACCTTCAGCGCTGTTTGCTTTCTAAAAGGCAGCGATGGTCTCTGATAGGTTTCATTTAGTACCAGCTTTCTTGTTTTGAAGCATGTCGATCGAGGCAGTCCCTGATGTGCTTAGTGTCCCAAACCCTCCTGACTAATAATCCAACCTGGGCAGCTCAGAAGAAAGATAAAGTTCTGATTTCTATCTTACAAAACCACTTTTCAGGGGAGATCACTCCCTGTTGTATTCGGAGTCGTGTTTGGTACCTGCTGCTCCAACAGCGCTGGCTTTGGAAGCGCAGCTCTGCTTGGGATGGGGCGGTGAAGGGACACATCCGACACATGGACGCACGGAGGTTTTGTGCTTGCAGAAACCGAGGCCGTGCGATCAGTTCAGTGACAGAGGGACAGACCTGATTCCCACTCAAAGAATCAAGAATCACAAACAAAACTGCTTTGCAATTCAGTTTCTGAAGGGGCGTATCCGCCTATGAAAACTTTCGTACAAGAGATAAAGACCTTCAATACCAATGAAATGTGATGATACTTTTTGCATTACAGTTCCTCCTGTAACAGAAACTGCACAAATTCTCTCCTTTTTGACTGTGCCTTTCTTTGACCTTTTCCTGTTGAATAATCTAATGTTTCTGGAACGTATATTTTATTTAACGGTTTTAATCAACAAGCGCATCTTCATTCAGTAAGTTAATAGTACAAAAGTGTGTTTTAAGCCTCTGTTGAGCAGCCGCAGCCTCTGTGAACCAAAACCTGCTGCTATGATTAATGGCAGCAATACTTTGACTCAGCACAATTCACTCCCCATTCGTCCCAGCGTGGGGCACCTCGGGGACACCCTGGGCGTGTGCAAGCTGGAGCCTCCCGTGCCCGCGTCCATCCCCGGGGCTCTGCCGCCACCAGCCAGGGATCTGGGTCTGGAGACACGGATGCTTTCTTGGGTGGTAAACTGCTAACTCCAGCAGCTTACAGCTTTTTATCACCTTCACGGGAATGTGCCACTCACAGCAATGCAAAATTATTAGATCTTCCTCATAATTTTTTCCCTCTGCATAGAGGGCTTTGCCGGTTTTTTCCCTACCCAGCCTATGCCAGCCTGGGGTTTTTGTTTTGCTCTCCGGTGACATGATGACAAACTGCAAATGAATAATCAGAAGTACTTAGAATTAAAATGGCAAAAATATTATTAGTTGCTGCCCCCCTCCCCAGCCCCATTGCCGCATCCCTCTCCCATTTTCCCCTCCCTCCTCTTTTGACGGCAGGCAGAAAATGCAGATGCCAAGGCAGCGGAAGATATTTTTAAGCAGGAGCATCTGGCTCCTTGGCAGACTCCACAGGCAGTTGGTTTGGTTGTTTTGGAGTTGCCTCTGGGTCTGTCACATGTTTTGGCATCTGACTGATTGTCTGGGCTGCCTCCTCTTATTTGACATATTTTTTCTTTGACTCACCTTTGATTCTGAATTGTCTCTTTATTTTCGTTTGCCAGTGAATAGCAACTTTCGCTGCTCCTGGGCTTGTTTATATAGAAATAGTCCCCGTCACTCCCCGGCTGTGGCTCACGGGAGCCTCCTCCCTGCCTGGTCCGTGCTACTGGAGGTGCTTGCTGCTGCGAACACTGCTTCCTTGGGATTCGGGTCAGACTCTGAGCACTCCCTGGGAAGGAAACTATTCCAAGGAGGAGAATTTCCCGCATCCAAATACACAGCTGAAAGCACAGAGACAGTGTTCCAGATATATGCTGTACCTGTGTATGGGTTTTTTTACATATATATATATATATATAAAAATATTATTTTATTGGGGAGAGAGATTGTCTTAAATCAGTGTAGTTTTTTTTTTTTAATAGATTCTGTGCAGAGTATGAAAAACTACTTGAAACGACAGGTCTGTTCCCTGCCTGGAAGCCTGCTGTTTGAAAGAAAAACTTAGATGCTTAGGGGTATTTTCTTTCTCTGTTTTGTTAGCATGGTAAACCTTGGGTGAAGCTAGTTTTTTTTTACTCAGAAAACTTCTTCCCCCCCAAACATCGCGGAGAGGCAGTCTGGAAGCCTGTCCTCGCGACCTGCCCAGCCTGCGGAGCCGACCCAGGGATTTTACGACTGCCAGGGCAGCGAGGCTGGCAGAAACAGGTGGGCTCACAGCGGGGAGCAGCAGCGAAAGCCCCACCACGAGTTCTGCTGGGATTTTTTTAGGTGGCTAAACTAAATCTAATTAAACCAGAGCATGTTTAAACGAGCTTCATTTAATGTGCACTTTGTGTGGCTCCTCTATTAGTGACGGCAGCTCTTGTTTTTATTATTAGTGCTATCGTTTTTCTGTCTTTCCTGATATTCCCAGGGATTGAATGGATTATTTATCAGAAGGGTTGGGGTTGGGTTTATATTTCTAAAATGCTGGTTTGGAACTGTCCTGTGAGCTAGTCCTTGCTGTGCTCAGGAGACACCGCCGAGACTCAGAGATGAAATGTAAATCTGTGCTTTCAAGCTAAAACGAGACCATATTCCACAGAGAAAATATTTTTCTTTTAAGGAGGAGGCAAATAGAAGGGAGAAAAAAATGCTAGTTTTTAAATACGTTTGTAGCTTTTTGAAGGTAACCTTGTAAAAAAATTGGTTTTCATTAATCTGAGGTAAAGAAGGCATCACATAACCTGTATGTTGTTTGGGATTTTTTCTTAATTACACCAAATCAATTTAAACTCATCCAGCAAAAGGACAGGGAAAAACATAATATGGCATTTTAAAACAAAAGTTCCCAGTATGTGTTTTTCACTGGAGTTAAAGTATTGCCTAAAACGGAAAGCTTGTCTCTCACCAACCTACCGTTTTTGCCTCGGTCAGGTACAGGTTCGGGAGTTCTATGTATATTGCCGCTGTAAATAGTAAGGATGTCAGAGGCTAGGGAATTGGCATATATGAAATAAAGCTATTTATTCCCAGGGCAGAACATTTTGGGCACCTAGGCTTCCTCCTTGTCTCTTCCTCCTACCTGTAGGCAGCAGGGAACTGCAAAGCAGCTCCAGAGTTAGCCTCCAGCTACATGGAGTTCACAAACACAGAGAAAGATGACTAGAAAGATTTTAAAATGTGAGAGAAACTATATTTGCATCTACTTTTTTGTATGTGGAAAGGAAAAAATATTTTCAAACTAATTTTAATTCCTAAACCAGTGACTGAAGGAGCAGGCAGACAAAAAGAGTGCGTGTGAACACCCATACTTGCATGCACACACACCTTACATAAAATTACTTTTACCATCTGATCCTGACTCTTGGCATGACTGATTCCAGGAAAAGCCTTGGACTCCAGATCTGTACAAGAATATTAGTAAACATTTGCACAGAACACAATATTGCACACAAATTAAAGTGAGTTTCCAGCTCTCATGTTTGCAAAAGGAAGCCTGTGAGTACAGTAAATGCCTGCATTCTGAAATCTTAAAAAGAAAATTACGATAAAACTAGCAAAACCCCCAACCTACACTGTGTTTTTAAAGTCATCTTGGTATTCTAGGGAATGTGCATCATAAATTTTGAATAGATGGGATTAGCAATATCATGAAGGGGAATCCCGAAGGACCTATCTCCAACAAGGAAGGAATCTCGTAAAAGACATTCACAATAAATCCTTTCATAGGCTTTGGCACTTGGATGTAACTCCATAGATTCCCTGTTAGGTTTTCCTATGAGGATAAAAAAAACCAGGTCCTTTTGGGCTTTTGATTCTGTGAGTTGTTTTGTGATCCGAAAGCACCATATGGGTGCTTTCACCTTTGTTTTTCAGCACCTGCAGCATTTGGCAGATACGTGCTAAAGCAGAAGCAGCAGCACAAAACACACTATTACTGGGAGAGGGAGATGCGATTCTGAACTATCTATCCTCTTGGGGCAAGCAAATAGCAGAAAGCAGCTACAGTGCCCTGCCAAACTAGTCCTGTGGGACGATGTGGTTACAATAACTAATTTTTAGAACAGCCTTGTTCACGCTACTCGAAGTCTGCGCAGCCTCGTCCAACAGGCGACTCGATTTTCAAGGGCACAGCTCAAAATGTCCAAAATTGAAATCTTTGTACAAGAGTTACAGGCTTTGGACATACCGCAGTTAAAGTGAGGGGGCTTTTCTGTCCTGTCCATGAACAGTTACTAGAATAACAGGTAAGCCTGTAGGAGCGTAGTGATACTCTTGGAAATCCCTTGGATCTTTTAATAGTGTGGATGACATGCAGTCTCTGCAGCTGGACAGACATGCTTCTCGAGGAAAAAGAGACACCTTTAGCACTTCTGACTTCATCTCTTGGCTTCTGGCAGGTCAAGTCAATACACATTTCACACCAAGGTAACTGACTGTATTTCTCTTCTTATTGTCAAAAAATTTCCTCAGTTAAAATCAAGGTGTTCCAGCAAATCCTTACCTATCTAGTTGTCAGTGTCACGTTTTTTAGACTTCAGGAACTGTTCAGAACAGGTCCATCTGTCTTGCGGTGTCCTTTTCTGTGGTCTGTTTTACAGCAACAATGGGCTTTGGGTCTCTGCAAGACTGAATGAAAGAAAACTTAAAAATATATTGGGAAAAATAATGAAGTGAGCCACTTCTGCTTGGCAGGGAACGGCAGTCTTCAGTTTACCAACAGAGCAAAAGGGGTTAATTGATTTGTTCAATATTGAACACTAGCCTGCACAAGGCCGAGACTCACTCCGTCACCACGTCAACCCCTTTGTAGGCCCTTAAGCATCTGCAAACACATTGTAAAAGATGAATGATGATCTTTCCTTCTCTTCCTACTTTGCCAAGATCCTTCGTGTCATGAACTTCAGTGATTTGAGAAAGGTGGTTCTTCTGCCTTTGTAGATGAACGAGGAAACAGATTCATCTGGTTTCTCTCAACTCAAACGAGTGGTGAGGGAAAATATAAACCTGTTTAGAAATCATTTCTCATCAGGACACCAAGAGCTGGCTAAGGTCAGAACTAGGACTGAACTTTATCTCATAAAACCCCTGGAAGCTGTGGCCAGTTACGTTGGTGTCACCAATGGGCTCTGAGCATCTTGATACTGCTTGGGAGTGCAGGGAGCGAGGTGAGAATCAGGGACTAAGGAGCCTGAGTTTTGAAAATCTTTTTTCCACTTCAAATTGAAAGGCGCTGCTGTTTCTGATCAGACTTTACAAAACAAGGACATGGCTTGGCCACAGTTGAGATGGATTTAGTCTCCCAGAAAAGTTGTTTTCTCTGCTGCCATCTGACACAGGTGGAGCTAGTGCCAATGTAGTGAGCACAAATTACAGCCAACGTGATGCGGAATATCTTGTGCACAGACCTATGTAGCTGTGTAATTGCTTGGCATGTCTTTGGCCCTTCACTTGTCCCGAGTGATAGGTGTGTGAATGGGTTTATAGGAATAATAATTCTCAAACTTAGAGCCAACTCTTTTCCTCCCTCCATTACCCTGCTGGAAAAGATTTCACAGCCATTTGCGTTTGTCGCAGAAGCCCGCAAAAGAGGTGAAGTTAATCAGAACTTTGGCTGTCACTCTGCTCCTAGCAAAGGTTTTTTGGAGCTGAGTTTCTGCGTTCAGAGCAATAGAGCTCGCCTCCCATTTAAAATGAAGTAAGATAAGAGTTGACCTGTGACAAAGAGAAAATAATGGCTTAAGATCTGGATCATCTGGAACCTAAACTGATCCATGGAAACAAATCCATGGGCCAAAAAAAAAGAGAAGAAAATCGAGATCACATATGAACCAGGAATAATTCTCCTCCCACCTCTCAAGGTTCACACAGAAACGTGTGAAATTGGAAGGGCAAACTGTGGTATAAATTTCACTCACCTGTTGTGGCGCTGAGATCAGTGATATGCTGAGGTTATGGAAATGAATCCTGGGGATTCACTGCAGAGGATAGCAAGGAATATCAGGTGCTTTGTGCATGAAGTTTAAATGAACATTTAAATATAACTCTGGAACACAAAAGGAAGTTTAACTGTAAAATGTGAGAATGAGTATGGTCTCCTGATGCACCACACACTCACTTCCAGAGCACCAATCACTTTTTCTCTGCCTTCTTCATGAACTAGATCATACTTCCCTTTCCCACTCAGTCTTTTGATAAGGGATTTGTGCCTCAGCATCCTCCCCCAAGAACTGGGAGCCCCTCATAACAGGAGAGCATTGTGCTCCCTTTGCATTTGCCCAGGGACAAGGCTCTCTCCTTCCATAACGACTCAAGGGAGTCGGAGTCAGAGCGTCAGCGAGCTCTGCAAGCCTGAATGTCGCTCCGTGGGTTTGGATTTGTGGGTTTTTGTCTAATCTATGAACTTACATCACTTAAGTGTAGATTCTCCCTGTGGTTTAGTACAAGCAGCCAAAGGTTGAATTCATACTGTGTTCTCACAGGTGAAACTTCGCTGACTTGTGCCAAGCAATATATTCTGCATGTTCCCAGTTTACATATTAAATCTATGGGGTAGAAGTGGGCAAAAAGTAGGAAATCTCTTATTACTTATGTACAGTGAGAAATAACATTCGGTGGGTGGATACAGTTTCTTAAGGAAATGAGCTGTCTCTCCTTTGAAGGAACATTAAATAGAAGGGAATAGTTTGAAACATGAACTGAAGTAGAAAAATTCCCTTCCCGCTTTACTCCAGAAAATATCAGTGATATTCCCCAGGCAGGACATGAATATGTTATCATTGAGTTAAAATCATTTGCACACATAGATTTTGACCTTGCTGGAGAGCAGAATCTACAGTGAACCATTTGTTCACAGAGATGGAGGAAAACAATTGAGGGTTTTTTTCAGGGTAGGGAAAATGCTTTGTAAGCAACCAAGAAGTGTGTTTTGAAAGATGAAGGTGAGAATGAGCAGGAAGTTGTCAGTATTGAGATACCAAAGTGTAATTTAAAAACAATGTTTCTATTGCAGCTTGTTACCATTTAATATGCAAAAATATACTTATTCTTGAATTTTGCAATGTTTCAGTACTGCACACCCCCTTTTGTCCCTACCCAGCATTACTAAAGTCAGGGACTATTCTTTATACTGTATTTGTACAGCACCTGTCACAGTAGGCTTCTGGACCATTCCTCAGGCTTCTAAATGCTGCTGCAGTAAATATAAATAACATCACTGAATTTCAGCATCAGTTGCAGAAGTATTTCCTCTTCCCGAGGAAAGAACTGGGCTTGTCTGGATTTAAAGAACCAAGCTTTTATTTCCAGAAAGCAAACCAAGTGGAAATGACAGGCTGCTTTTGGAGAACCCCCTTGACCTGTAAGACTTAAGTTAGTTAATTTTTGGCATAAAGTGAAATACTTTTCGTTGTTAGTGTGCTAATGTTTCATACAGCAAGCCAAAAATGAATGCCTGGGGACTACCTAGGAAGTTAGAAGTGTAAAACCTTCTCTTCAATAAATACCTTCCTTGGGAATTTTTGGTGAAAATGAAAGGAGAGCAAGCTGGGAGACAGCGATTTTTTTGCCACTGCTCTGGTTCACATGAGTTCAGTTCTTCCCTTTCATGGCGGCTCTGAGGAACTCATTCAGTCTGTTTGTTCCTCACTTTACCCACATTTAAAGCACCAGAGGTAACACATCATTGCTCTGTAAGGATGCTGTAAAGGTAAAACCAGCGGGAAGAGCAGCAGATAAATACAGTGGTGTGAGCAGGTCCACCTCTGGCTGGTGTACACTGATATGTGTTACAGCAGTATGCAAATGTGACAGGCTGTAAGCTTCTTTGGGCAGCGACCCTTTCAGTATATTTGCATAATTGAGTTAAACTGAGAATGTCAATAAATGATATAGATGCTGTGCGATGTATTGGTGAAATCAGCTGAAATACAGCTCAACAGCTGGGATTTTCCCATTTTCTTTGCACGAGGGGAGTTATGAAGAACTTAGAGACTTCGGTCAGACAAGGCTGAAAAGATTGTCCTTTGAAATGGACTGCCCTAAAATCATGTTATCCCGTAACAGGATTATCCATAGAAAGATGGAGAATTGATACCTTCATCCTATAAAATGATGGCCTTAAAATATCTCCTCTTGTTAAACTGCTAGCCGTCTGTAGGGCAAAGAAGTGATGAGTCAGCTACTTCACAAATTGCTGTGGTTTTGTAGGAAGAAGCATCTGCAAGACCTGGTGTGATGAGTTACAACACACCTTTGTCACGCTAGAACATTTCCGAGCTCCTTCTGTAATAATTTACTTTCATTTAAAGGCATGAGAACCCAAGCAGCCCAGCTTGGCCAGCGCTATGGAAGTGACTGTGTCACTCCAGCTACGCCGTGCCTGCAGCCTGGGCTCCAGTGATTGATGGATCCTCGAGATCCATCGTGACCTCGCTATTTGTATCAATGGGCATCCTGTGGGAAACCCCAGAGCTTCTGTTGCACTGTCACCCTCACAAGCCCATCACAAATTTCATGTTGCAAGTACTTTTCTTTGAAGCTACAATTCCTCTTTATTTAGCTTTCCCCAAGTACAGTTGTCTTGTCCACCTTTGGTATTGCATCAGCAAAAACATTGCTCCGCAGTCCTAGTTGTTAGCAGACCATGAGGTGGTGGAACAACAGGACTTTGCAAATCAGCAACTGTATTTCTGATCTCTTTTAGCTGTTCTTCAATTTCTGACCTTGATTATTACAAATTTATCTTCAATGTATTCCCAGCCTCTCCCCAGAATCATGGTAGTAATAATAGCCGGTTTAGGGAAGCAGAAGATTCACTTGCAGTGTTTCTAACCTGAACTCTGGACACAGGACAAAGTGTCTTGACGCAGTAAATGCAGAACACTTCACTTTAATAGAGAGTTCAGGACAGAGCAGAACAAACGGGAGCTGGTGGCCTAAGCACAGGCTGAGAATTACCACTATAAAGTAGGTTACGCTACCAAAAACTATGAAGAGAAAGCAAAGCTCAGGTAGAGCAAGTAGCGTCACAGGAACAAGAAATTATTTCTGCTTGGCTTAGCTGGGGCTTCTGATCTACACAGCTATGCTGCGGTCACTGAGCCAGGCTTCCAAGGACACCTTGCCCGTGACTCCAGAGCATTTCCTTTGCACTCCCCGATCTCTGTCCCAGCTTCGTTGCTCTCCTCCATTGGCAGCAATCCAGGTGAAATTGTGCATTCTTCCCTCTCGCAACCGATAAATGCAGAGAAGCATTTTATTTCATTTTTTAATGGTTTCAGCACAGGGAATTATACCAATAAAACAATGAAGCTCCTACTAAATATGACATAATGATTCTTCGAGGTCGCATCATTCCCTTCCTAGATAGCAGAGCTGTTCTGGGGCTGTCAGCCCATTAGTCTGATAGGATTGTCATGATAACCAGAAAAATACAGTCAGTCCTAGCTCAAAGAAAAATTCTTTCCTCTTGAAAAAGCAAAGCTTTCTATCTCTATGTGCCCTGAGCCACAAGAGAAGGTGACTGAAGCCAGAGCCGTTCCTACAAATAGAAATCTTTATCATTGTAAATCAACTTGGTGAGTATCAATCGACTACTTTGTCCCTAGAGACATTTAATAAAGTACCCCGCAACATCTTTGTCATCCATTAGTTGCCAGATATTGGACATCCCATTTTAAAAGCACCATTTTTTTTTTAAACATATAGCCTATGAAAGATCTATATTTTACCTCTTTTTGGATGGACACATTAAAAGGATATTCTTACTTCCCACTCTGGATTGAAAGTGCTAAGAAAATCCTGTTGTACGTGAAGAAAATGTAAGCGCACATTTAGAAGGGGCTTTGCTTTCCTTTTTTATTGCTAATAAGGCGTACACCTCCAGCCTACTCTGGAGGCCAGAGCATCCTCCAGAACAGTTGCTGAAATCCAGCCTGCCCGAGGATTTAGGGAGAAATGACATTACGGAAAATAGGGAAAACCATTATTTCCCTTCATATTATCTAGAAGCGAAAAAATAGATTCAAATTTATCAGTTGAAGTTCATTAATCTGTACATCTTGAGGAGGAAGTGCATCTTCTTGCTTTTAGATGATTTGCTACAAACCTCTGGTTCTGCCCATGCTGCAAGCAAGTACTCAGTGGAACAGACTTTACTCCTCAAAGGCAAGAACTGCCTAAGGTTGAACATATCACTAATCTGAGCTTTGGCACATAATAAAATACAACCCGAGTCTTCACAGAGACTGAAAATCTGAACCCTAGAAAGTCCAAAAAAGTCGTATAGCAAATATGAAGGGCATATATTTAATTGCTTATGTTCAGTCTCCTGGTTCTCTAGTCAGCATCGCAATTTTTGTGGGGTCTGACTCATGATTTTTGACATCGATAATACTGCTGTTCTCACAAGAGGGTACAGTTTAAATGGGCACTTTATTGTAGGACATCTTGTATCACTGTGTAACTGGACGCCAGTTTCCCGTGAAATTTTCCATTTTTAGCTGTTCTGTCCGTAGGCTGATGACACCAGCATTTTCCTTCTGGACCACCTTCTTTCTGATTCCTTACTCTGCATCCCAGAGTAAGACTTCAAAGACGTGCTTCCACGGCAGGGCAGGTGAAGACCTTCCTGACACTTTGCAATCGGTGAAACACGGTTTTAGCTGCAGTTACTAATTTTGAAAAACAGGGAGTGTAGACAGGACTTAACTGAATGTCTGAGTGGTGAGGAATGCCTTAGTTGATATTTGCACTTTTTGGTAAATAGCTTGATATTCCCTGTGACAGAGTTTGATTTCTCTAGAGTGCTTTATTACATGTCTTTCATTGGCTTTTTGAGTTCAGATTCTGTGACTGGTATATTAATTTTATTTTTTTTATTATTTTTCCTTCTTTTATGTTCTGCAATTACATTAACTCAGCCTTTCCCGATCAATAATAGCTGCAAACAATTTGCCTTTCACCGCACATATGAAATCTGTAATAATGGTCTTCAAGTCTTTATAGTTTCTTCAGTGGTGTTAAATTTATTATACCTTATTAGCATAGAAAAAAGGATCAGTAAATGACCAGGTCCAGTAGAAGGCTTGTAGCAGAACTAGCATCCACTTTTGAAAAAAAAATTAAATTACTCTAGATGGGAAAAAAAACCCTCAACATTTTTTCTCCAGAAATTTGTAGCAGGGCTATGATTATCAGTATAAATTCTTTATGGTGGCTTTTAAAATCCATGCAAGCTGTTTAATTTCTTCAGCATCTTATTGGTTACTCAGTCCCTTTCAGTAGTGGATGAGGTCAAACTGGATTATCATAACGGTCCTTTCTGGTCTTAAAAATCAAAGCCAGTCCTTGAAAGGCTTGACTGTCCCTGGTCCTTACTTGAACGTGCAGAGAAAGGCGAAGTGTGGTAAGCCTCTGTCCTGCTGTTCCCCTCTGGTCCATGGTCCTCTTCACTCAAGCCCTGGAGCAGGAATCGGCAGAGGATCCCAGTGCTGCCTTCCCAGCAAAGCAGCTGGGAAGGGGTAGAGTCCCATGCGGCGTGCCAGGGCATAGAGCTGGGCGGCTGGGAATGGCCACAAAACCCTGTAGCACCAGCGTGATGCAGGGGAACCAGGAGCCGCACGCAGAGCCGGGATGAGGGCATCCAGTACTCGGGGCAACAGGCACGGTGGATCCTGCCCCACGGGCTGTGTGGGGACAGGTCAAGCCAAGGAATGCTTGGCTTCTCCTCCTGAGGGGGAAGAAAGATTGTTCATATTATTTTCTGTAGACTTCAGGCTAAGTCTTACTCATTTTATTTACAGAAACTGTTTCAAGCCATTGACTTGAGCAACAGTACTCATATGGGTAAAGGAAACAAGAATTTGGCTTCATGACAACTTTAAAGTCCTAGGATTTATGTTCCTTGCATCCCTCAGATATGTTTGCAAATGTTGACGCATACTCCTAGATTTTCACTCATAAAAATGCTGCTTGTGTTTTGGGGTTTCTTAGAAAAATATTTTTAAATCACTTTCCACCCTTAAGGGCCATTTGAAATTCACACTCCCAAGGCAGTAAAACAACACTACAGGTTTGGTTTTAACTGGGAAAAGGCAGGAAGCTGAGTTTTAGTACACTGCTCTCTGAACAGTAGGTGATTTTGAAGACAGCTTTGGTGTCAGCTCTGAATATCCCATCTTGTACTGGTCCAAGCAAGACTGACATATTTTATTTTTTCACTTTGGCTTTCCAACATTTAATTTTATTAGCTGAAAAAAAAAAAAAAGTACATAAACTTTTAATGGAAGTGTATGGGAACTGACCAACTGGAGCAATTACAAATACATGCTGTATAACATAAATCTGCAGGCACTCTTTACAAACTGGAGGCTTTGGCTCTGTGCAGTTTAATGGCCTCAAACATCCTTGTCTGCCAGTAAAAAAAAACGAACCAAACCAAAACAAAACATTTTGTCTTCAGTGTGATGCATACCTAGAAAATATGCATATTTTTTAGGGTGACTCTCTTTGACTAGGGATTGAAGCCATGAAACTCCCTCCATGAAAAGCATGACCTTCTGTTTGAACTTCACAGTTACTGCCTTGTCCCGTGGAGGTCCCCACTCCAAGGCACTCATGAAGTGCTCCATCACGCAGGGCTCCAGCGGGAGCAAAGCTCTGCTGCTCCTCAAGGGTCCCCCAGGGAGGGAGGAGATCAGTCCGTGCTCCCAGCAAGCTGAGCGCGTGCTGATGAGTGAAGGGCCAAGCTGGAGCTATGATGAGGCTATGCTGCTTTGAGTCAGAAGTCAAAAAAAACCCCACCCTTTCCAAGGGGCATACTAATACCCAGATGGATTTGTTTGCTTCCACTTGCTTTTCCCAGTACTTGCGCTGACTTCTGTTGTTATAAGTAGTACTAATTAAGATCACTATGATTGCAATGAAACACGATTCTGCATGTACGCAGTACCATATGTTACCGGAGGATTAGGTACGGGTGCTGTCACAGCTTCTGTAACCGCAGCGCCGTGTCCTGCTCTCTGCAGAGCCACAGTGAGCTCTCAGCCCTCTGTGCCTCTGCCCCTCTCCCGCCTCGTACTGGGGATGGGGTTCCACCATGGCTTTGCCACATCAACACCAGGGAAGTAGATGAGCTGGATTTGGGGCAGGTTCCTTTTCCTCTTCTGAGAGGTGCTGGTATTTCAAGTGCTAAAGAGGTGTTGAGAATATGAGGCAGTGCAAGTATGTTGGTCCTTAACCTCCTGAGTAGAAGATGAGGGAAGGGGTTGGACTGGGCTGGATGGGGTAGGAAGGGAGGGAGAAGAGTGTCCCAGTGCCATGACCACCAGCCTGCACTGCATCTTTCAGCATGGGCTGAAGGCTTAACTTCCCACTGAGAGGAGGTCAGCTGGGAAACAAGGCATTAATGAACCTCTGCTCCACGTGCTCCCATGCCTCACAGATCCCTGTACCACCCTTGGAGCCTCTGTGGTATTGTGACACTTTCAGCATGCTGGTATCATGAAGGATTCAACTGGTTGTTCAGGGGACCCATTTATAACACGCATTGTTGTCACTTCTCAAAGTGAAGCTCCTCTGCCATTTTGCATACACCTCACAAGTGGTAACCACAGTCTTTTCAGCCAAGGAGAGTCTCTCAATTCAATGTACTTTGTCCGGTAAAGCTGTTGTTAAGCAAGACAAAATGGTGAACATCATATTGTGCAGCTTCTGTTTTAGCCACAGCTAACAACAGGACTGGGAGAAGGGAATTGGATCCTGATTTCCTATAGCACGGAGCAGCATAGCCATAGCCCTTCTGAGCTCAGGGATGTAATTACAAAATGGGTCTATAAACAAAAATTCACCATTATGGAGGAAATAAAACCAAAGGGTAGTTAATCCAGGGATAGATCACACATCAAATTAAATCTCACTTTGCCTGCAGTAATAACAGAAATAATTCATTAAGATAAACCTCTAGATTATGCACAGCATCTGGAGATAGAATTAAGACCTTAGCTGTGAGTGCATGTGCATGCATGCTATCCCTTCCTCCCCCCTCCAAAAAATGATGCCAGCATAAAAGGCAGTTTAGAGTTGCCTGTTGAGCTTTTCACATCCATTTCTTTCCGGCACTAACAGAGAAAACAAATGTGATTTCCAAAGAGAACTGTCTCTGGAAGGGTGAAAAATTCCCACATCCTTTTTTCAGCGAAGGAACGTAACATGATGTAAGGGCCCCTGTGCAGAGCCAGGACCGCTCAGAAAAATGTTGACGTGCAACCTTGGAACTTGATCTAACTTCTTATGAAGTCAGTGTGAGTTTTTCCATGTATTTCAACAGAAGTGGAGAGAGGTCCTTCCATCCACTCTGTCTCACCTGTACAGTGAAAATAATACTGGTAGTGAAGATGTTAACGTGCTGGTTTGAAATTTGTATTATCTTAATGCTAACTATGGGATGACAAGTTTCATCTATAGAAGCTGGGCATGACAACAGATTTAGAACTGAAACTGGAACTACATTCATTCTGAAAGTATCGGTGTTAGCCCAGAATCATACTAAACTGGCAGACATGACCCTATCATGGACCAAGGAAGAGCAGTTCATTACTCTGCAGCCCACATTTAGCAATTTTCAATAAAATCTGCCATTGTAAAGCATTTCCTTCCTATAATCCTGAATAATATTAAAGTCGGACAAACTGATTCGGGTTAAATAAAATCAAATCACAAAGCCTAAAAAACCTCAAGCTGAAATGGATACAAAACTTGCTTATCACTTCTGTAAGCATTTTGGGACAGAAATTCTCTCTTCCATGTCTGTTTTGATAACTCTGGCGCAGACCCACTCTTACTACACTGCACCAACTCTTATGACTATCAGGAACATGCCACTGGAAGCTCTCAAATACTTTGTTCTCGATACGATGTTATTGCTGCTCCTGTCCTTGTTCCAGACTTCGCTGTCTTGCCTTTCATTCAGAAAAAAAACCTCCTTAGGACATGCCCGGGATGCTGTAACAGAGCTTGCTAAAGAATACGCTAGACAAACCTCTGCCAGAAACAAGCCTGCTTTTGGACAGAGGATCTCACAGGGGATTTCTCAGGGTCCAGACCAGCTCTGTTTCACGAACCCATCAGCAAACCGTATGTTAAAAATTCTTACTGGCAAGAATTATAATGGTATAATTGGTAAAGCAGAGATAAATCAGCCCTCATCCATTTCTGAAGGCACTCTATTACATTCAGACAGTTCAGTCACACTCATTTTCTTCTGGACCTTTCTAGAAATGGCCTGCCACCTTGTTTGCCATCTATGCCCTGCAACAGCTGTTACAGCAAATGGATTTTTCTATGACTTGTACTGAGTAATGGTGGGCTATAAATTAGTGCATGCTTGGGAGCTCCCAAGGAATAGTGGTCATCATCTAATTACATTTCTAATTAAGGTTACAGGGAGACTAAAACCAGTAAAGAATAAATGTGTGGACTTCCAGCAAAATACGTATTTGGAGAATACCGTCAGGGCTGCCCAAAATACGCTAGAAAGCACGAGACAAATTGAGACAGCATGAAGTCCTCAATGAAAGATGACTGTGTACACAAAGGATGTGACAGTAAACCCATGGGAAAGGATAGTGATGAGTTTGAGATGCAGGCATGAATCCAAAAAAGAGAAAAGGCCTAGCAATGGGTGCCTAAAAGAGCAGATGAAGAAGACAGGATCAGAGGGAGTGCAAAAGCTGCAACAAAAGCCAAGGCTAAGAACTGCCAGATCATAGGATCTGCTGCAACAGGGCTTTAAAATCTCCAGGGAGTGGGAATAGGGACTAGCTATTAACTCATACGCAAGACACCATTGAATAGGCTTAAATCAATTTTTTTTGCCTCCAGAAAAGACCCCTGGAAGGGTCCTTTACTCAGCCTGGCGGCAAATGTCACAGGATTCTAGCTTTGGGGGAAAAAAATTCCTCTGGATTTGCCATTAATCTTGCTGGAAAGAAGCCCGAGAGGTCACCTAGTATGTTCAGTATCCAAAAGCACGGTCAGCTTTCTGATGTTGTCAAGACCTCAAGTGATGAACAGTCTGTGACCTTTCAAGACAACCAATTTCAATTCATCACAGAGGATGTTCAAAGCCCAAAGTCTCTCCTTGCAGCTCCCATTGCTTCTCATCCACATTGGATACTAGGATCTTGAAAAGAGATGTTCTACAGGAAACACGGGAACGGCCTGCAAATATGAAAAAAGGAAGCTACAGAGAGGAAAGAAATAAATCCTCCCATCCATAACTGGCTCATGGTATCTACCACTCCAATCATTCTTCTCATTTTCCTCTGACATATCTCAAACTAATCTATATCCTCCCTTGAACTATGGTGCCCAAAACTCATTCCTCAGAAGGCAATGTTGCAAAAACAGATTTTCACCACTTTAGCTGTCCTGGAAAAGGAAGCTGAAAAGGACGCTGGAATATAAGAAATTTAGGTGCAACTTGTTTGCATAAAACAGAATTAAAAGGAGATGAAAGAAAGGGTGTATGGGTGCTGTGGGTGGAGATTTAAAATTGAGCTGTTCAGCTGAAACAAACTGAAAAACAGGCTCATCTTGCATGTAGGCAAATTCTTGCCAGCCTTTCTATGGCTGACAACAACAGAAACCTAGTAAGAGCCACTGCTCTGAAAGGTTTCTGCCAGTCTAAACCACTGCCAGGCTGGATGTTAACAAGAAGTCCCTAAGTTAACTCAAAAGTAAAATCAAATCTTTACAAATAAGGCTGAATCTTGTAGTTTAAACAGAGAAACACTTACAGAAGGAGAGTTCAGACTTTGGTTCTAGATATGACCCTGTTGGCTTCCAGGTGTGGAATATGAAACAAGCTGCCAGCCAGGACTAGGTAGACTTCCAGAGCTGCAGGGTGTGATTCAAGCTGACACACATCAAGTCACTTGAGCCCAGAAATCAAATAAGAAACTGATCAACAACTTTTCACTCAGATCCCTGTTAGGTTTTTACTGCATCTAGGACAGAAAAAAACCTACATAACTAGCTTTTTCCAGTGTTATTTTCTGCTTCTGCTTTAGTTTGTGAGCAAAATCATCAAGTGCAAAAGAATGAGGAAAAGCAATACAAAAAAGCAAACAGGATTGGGTTGGGTTTAGCGTGACACACGGGCTTGACTCGTTCAGTGTCAGCATGTGGCAGGAAATACAAGCAAACAGGGCCAGACGAAATGTCCATCTAGGGCTGGGGAGGGATAAATCTTTGGAAAAGGAGGGAGTTGTGGCAGTGTTGTGGCTTGGAAGGTAAAATGGGGAGAGATCACACAGATTTTTTTCTTTCCTGTTTCCCAGTTGGAGAAGGCCAAGCTTTGAGGTACTGCTTTGCCCTCCGTGTTCTCCAGCAGGTTCATTTAGTGGAGGCTTTTGTACCCTGTCCATGGAGCATGTCCCATGGGCCATGACTGGTCAGCAGTCCCACAGGAGTGAAAAGAGTGACCTGTACACATAGATTTCTCTTCTAAGCCCAAAATCAGAACCATTAGTGATTTGCCTCTTCCCTCAAAGAGGCCTTATATTATTTGAGACATCCCTGCATCCCAGCCCTGGACTGAATTTAAGAAAAGGTACTTGTTCATTGCCTTCTGCATATTAATACTCCTTCCTCCTTTTTTTTCTTTTTTTTTTTCCCCCCCCGGTTTCCTGTGTGTGCTGAAGCATTCAAATACCAGATTATTCCTCAAACATTCCTCATTTGTTTATTTGTCCATTCCTATAACTGACTTGCGTCTCTCAGACTGTTCTGACAGTGCCTTTCCGTGTGATCATTCCTTCTGCGCCGATGCCAGCTCCAGGGTACCGGTACTTAAGCCTCTTGTCCTCTGCAAGGTAACTGAGCTTCCACATTGAGCACTGACACTTGGAGTTTTGAAACTATCACTTGCTTAATAACTCTACATCCGTCATTCTTGGATGAAATCCATGGCAAACAGAATGTGAGAAAGTGAAAACTAATGAGCGTCTTCAAGAAAGGATAGGGAGCTTCTGTTATTTCATTTAGTCCTAAGAGTTTAACTTCTGGCACCTCCATCACATTTCCAAATGGTAACTAAAGGTTGTTACTTTTTCAAGTTGTGCTGTGTAGCACATTTCATCAATTAAAATGCACCCTCAATGTAAAATCACAACAGGGCCAGCCTGGCATGAAGGATGCTATCATGTCATTTTTTTTTCTTTTTTTAAAGGATACTTTTGTTTCAAAATGCTGAGATCTTTGTAGAGCAGATTTAAATTAAAGAAAACACATATTTAAATATAACCATGAAAAGAATACAACATGCGTTCATCTTGGAGTACTATGCAATTTACACTCCAAGTGGAGCTAACTCAGCTTTGTGTGCTCTCGTTTCATGGTGTTTCTAATGGTGATTAACTTTCTTTGTACTGAAAGGACATAAATATCTCCTTTATTATGTGGGGGTTTATGCAATGACCCCATATGGGTCCGAAGTTTCCATAGCAGTGTTATCAGATTGCACTTTCAAGACAATTGAGGCGGGTTTAAGATGAAAGACTCAGCGTTGCACAGCAGTTAGACAAGGAGGGTGAGAATTAGAGTAGCCGGGGTCTTGCCCCAGCTCGGTACTGACTTCCTACACTGCCTCTGCTAAGTGGTACAGTCTGCTTTACTGCCCACAGCTACTGGGAGCAAGTCACTTGCTGCTTCCGACCCTCTTCCATTTACCTGGGATTAATAATGGTTGTGGGCAAATGTTTTGTAGAAGTGTAGTGCATTAGTGTTTTCACGCATCGTCTTTTCTTTTATGGCTGCATCTGCACAGCAGGCCCGCTCTTCCAGGTCTGCAGCGGTACATCTGAGGCTACTCAGCAAATCTGAACCACCATCTCTCCTCTGTCGGCCTTGGTTACGTTTTTACTCCCTATATTTCCCGTTCATGATAGCTGAAGAAGGACGGAACTGGGGAAGGATGAAAGCCGTGAAACACAGTCCAATGTGTGAGTTACTAAACTTACCAAAAATTTCAGTCAAGTGACAAAAATTCAAATCGCAAGGGTTCCAGTTTAGGCATTTCTGCCAGTGGACTGAAATGAAAAACAAAGTCCTTTCTCTGTTACAAGACAGCAACTGCTCTCTTTGCAGGTCCTCATTAATCAGGCATTGCCTACCAAATCCTGACTTGAAAAGAAATGAAGTCAAGCACCTTGCTCTGTGCACAGCCAGCATTCCCTGTTTTCCCTCTCATTTGCTCAGGCTGAGCTTTGCACATTTTTGTTGCAGCTGATATCAGGTAACAAACTCTCATAAAAGTCTGTACCTAATGAAAATGATACAGCAAACATCCACCTGGCAGAGAAGGCAAGCGTATTAATGGGTACCCAAATTAGACTAGTTTGAGTCAGACATCAAAAGAAGTAGTTTAGGCAACCCCTATCTCTTCACAAGGGTACATCTTCAATCAATCCTGCTTTGGCAGTGTCTCAGCTGTCTCATCCGTAAGTGACATTAGGACCAAGGGCGCCGATAGCAACGACTTCCCCACGCTATCCAAAAGAAGTCTTCCCTGTGCTAGAGCAGAAATGCAAAGCTGAAACAGTGTTCAAATCCGACGACATTCACAGCTCAGAGATTTCTTAGAAGTGCTCTGAAACCAAACTGAATAATGATCTGTGGTTTTGTTGTATTTTAAAGTTGTTGACATTTCATTTGTTTTCTTTTTATGTCAGACAAAACTATATCGTGATGATTTCAGCTGCAAAAATGATCAATAGGAGAGGTGGGTCAGCCAGCTAAATAAATGCAAGCCTTGCTGATCTACATGGTAATTGTCATATAGCTGATCTGCACCAGCTTATGCTAGCTAAGAATATGGCCTTTCAATTCTATTTTAGTAAAGTTTGGGAAAGTTTCAGACACTAAATTTTGCGCCGAGTTTTACCATCTCTTTGAGTGAAGAGTAATCCTCCACATAAATGTGAAGCTGTTCCAAAGCTGATTTACACAAAAATTGCATTGGTTTTGCTAGAGGAACAATTTTGCACGACCTCAAAGTCCCTGAATTTCCCCAGTGCACTGGGTTCAAGTAAATACGTAACTCGGTCTCCTTCTGAGCCTATTAGCAATGCCTGGAATCATTTGTATTCACAACAGTTTTCCAGTCTGAATGCGGGACCAGGATTTAGGTCTGATGGAACGAGGTAGGAACAAAAGTAGGTCAGGCTTGGAATCCTGCTTTACCAGCCTGCACACTTCGGGACGAGTGCAGATCCCAAACCTCTGCAGGACTAGGGATGATTTCTGTCTGAAATGCTACTTCAGATTTCATCAGCAAAACAATATACTGGTTCTATTTTCACAAGTCTGCTCACGTGCTTGTGAAATAGATTTTCGGTTTTATATACATGTCCTCCTTACTGCAAATACTGTGTACTCAGAAAGAGAAAGAGCAATTTTTTTCTATTGATCAAGCGAGTGAGCAGCCATTCATTTAGCAGAGTATCTGTATGTTCTGTACAATTCAAATGCTGCCTATTCAGCTAGTCAAATATCTTTGTTCTATGTCCAAGTAGGCATTTATTCATCACCACATAGCACTGCAATTCAAAAGCTCAGATGTTTAAAGATATATATATAGGCAATATTTGGCTTGCACTGGCGTGCCTAAATGGCTTGGACAGCGAAGTCCCATTGGACATCTAACTCCTCATGTTAAAGGGAAACAGAAACCTAGGTTCTGATAGCTAACTTTCAGGCACCTTCATCACTTCATCTCCCAGATGTTTAAAGGATCTGTTTTCTGTGACCATAATAAGCATATGTAGCATGGATAGATGCATGCGTATCGAGTTAGGGGATGGGCATATCCAGTGGCCTGTTCTGTATTCTGAAATTTGTTGGTATAGAACCGGAGTACTTATTTAATTCGTACATACAAGAATTTGACTGAGAAGCTACAGCTGGCGTGCTGCAGTTGATGCTTATTAAACACATAATCATTTCAATCTTACCTTGTGCTTCCCCATCTGTTTGTATCTACTCTGTATCTCATCTTCCACTCAGACATGAGCTCTTTTGGGATAGGGACTGTCCTTTCACTGAGTTCATACAGTTCCAAGTACAACAGAGCTCCAAACCTCCACCTGAACAGAGAGATGATGGCACTCACTGGGAAAACTTCCCACGTTATAGAAGGGGATTATTTTCAATACTTCCACATGACGGTTTTACTTGGAGGGTTACTTGGAAGATGTTTCTGCTAGGTATTTAAGGCCAGAGCTTTTGATCATCTAGTCTGACCTCCTGTATGCCACAGACTGTAGGCATTCATCCTTTTATTCCCAAGTGGAGGAGAGTGTTGTATGCTTGCCTGGAGACTAACTTCTGGAAAGGCATCCAGTATTGTTGAGATGAGATCAAAGAAAAAGAGAAAGAGAAAGAATGTTCTCTAGTCTCTGCAATAGTTCATCCCAGTGATCTGCTGCCATCACAGCTGAATGTCTTGTGCCTTGTTCCTAATTCTAGTGAGCTCTTATGGACATGCTTGTCTCTGCTAGACAGTCATATCTTACAGAAGTGGAATAATAAGAGTAATAGTAATGAATAAGCACCTCGTAACTATTTACATGATATCTGCATCCAGCGAGGCAGTGTTCCAAGTGACACAGGTGTTGATATCAAATTGAGAGTGGCTCAGTCTCTCTTGACAATAATAAAAAAGCTGCCAGTCTTCTTGCTTCACCAACATCTACCGTCACCTCCAGAAAACCATGTTTCCTTTGCTTTTACTGTGGTTTCCAAACAAGCAAACAGAAAAGACACCAACCTTTCCTAGTCCTGCCTTGTGTGACACCTATCAAAGCAGGACTACCTAGGCCTACTCCATAGCACAACTTCCAATTTTAACTGGGGATTAAGTTATTATTTCCCGAGTTCGTTCAGAGCAGAGTTTAAAGCATCTCCAGAGGAGTTCCCTTCTCAGGGAGCACCTTGTAGACAACACAGTGTGCTCCGCTCACCAGCATCTGCCAGCAGAGCCGATCAGCACTGAGGACACTTTACCTTCTAGCCCTTTCTTCCCTCCTACAACGTAGCAGCTTTGCCTGAAGAAGGTGCAGGGAGCACAGACAGAGATCGTGGTACTATCCTCAATTTGCTATTGTGCGTGTGTGGTTTTTTGGAACCAACTCAACATATGTGAAGGAGAGTTTAACCAGGAAAGGAAATATAAGCAAAGTGGTTGCATCCTTTTGCAATCAACTATTTTCAAGGCTGGCCGTCATGTGCTTAATGAGAAGACTTTTTCCAGTTACCAATGAATAGTTTTATTTTACGTAATTGCAACCATTTCAGTATGGCAATTAAGACAGAATGTTACCTTTGGGATGGGATCAATTAAAGGTTTGAAAATTGAATTTGGGATCATGATTAGTCTCTTTTACATCACTTTAGTATTCTAAAATATATAATTGTATGATTCAACCCTTTTTCATACTTGTAGTAAATATAACATTTCAGGGTTTCTTTTTAAGCAGAAACAGATTTTTAGAGGCCTACCGGTAACTAAAACCATAGCATAATGGGGAAAAAGGGTTTCCCTATTTGATTAGAGGAGATTTTAAACTTATAGTACATGAAAATGTTGAATTTAGTGTAATTGGTTGTCGGATTTCTTCAGAATTGAAATCATTATGCCCTGGCCACATTCCAAGACATCCTTTCTTTATTTTAGTCTCTTTTTTTTTTTTCAAGTTACAATTCAAAACAGTGTGGAACACTCTATAATGTTGTAGTTGGTCATGTAATGTCACCGAAGCTGACTTCTGAATATAGACAAAGGACTTCACGTACCGGAGTGCTCCACCGGTGGAAAATTGATAGCAGCATGAGATATGCTATTACAGGCTTTTTGTTCTACCTCCAAATTTGTGCTGACTAAAGTGCTTTTGTGCCTGCACAGGAAAAAAAAATCTGTCTAGAGGAGGCTGGAAGCTTAAAACAAATGCGACATGGAGGGCATAGATTCTTAGGCAGGACTGTGTGAATTTAGCTGGAGCTCACTAAATAACAACAAAAGTGCTTTATTTTTGTCAATTACTATTTCCTGAAAGGACATGAATCACGGGGAAAATGATCAAGCAGCAAAAAAATAAAATTCTCTCCAAGACCAAAAAAGTAAAATGAAATAGAAGAATTAAGCAGTGTTTCCTAACTCTTGTCAGTCCAGCTTGGAGTTATTGCCAGGTTTGTACACACCACAATCTATTCAAGCATTACTGAGAGATAGGAACCAGAGATGCAGTTTGAATGCAAATTAAGCATGCACTTTCTTCCAAAGCAGCTTGAAAAAGTCAGCGTGACCATGGATATACGCCCCCTTCCTCCACCCTCCTTCCTAACATAAATAAATCAGCCAAGTAGCACCATCGCCACTGCCCCCACACCCAAACTGGAGAGAAAAGGCCAAAATAAACATTGTTCATCATGAACAATTCATCTAACCTTACATTAGCGATGCTGGTGGAGTGTCTCAGGGACAAGACAGTGTATTCCAAATGGCTTTCACTAGTGCATGTGTTTTCTGTGACTTTACAGATCCCTGGACAGTGGAATTGCCCTTGGAAAACCATTATGGCCATGATCCTTCATTTACTCCAAATAGTGCCTTTTTGGAATTTGGGGAACGAAACTGGGGTCCTTTTCTCTTCCTATCTCAAGCAAGCACAGGCAGGCAGCCTGGAGGAACTGGCCCTTCCTAGCAAGACCACGTGCAGGATTATGACACCTCTGCCTTTGGTGTTCCGCTCCATGTAGCACTTCTTTCTCTTCCTGGCCCTCTCCACCGTCACATGCTCATTTTCCTTCCCACTTCAAATTAAATAAGTGTCTTCCCTCTCCATTCAATTTGCCATTAGCCCAGGGCATCGTGCACTCCGTGTCCCTGTACGATACACAGCCCCAGCACTGCCTTAACAAGCAAATCTCTTTTTTCTTAAACACAAGTCTGGATTTTCACTCTGACCTGACAGGGTTTTGCTTTGAATTTTCATGCGAATCGCAAGGTGCAAGGTTAGACGGTTACAGACAAGGTCACTTCCATTCACAGCAGCGACAGTGGGAATGAGTAACCTCCTAACCATCCGCAGCGCTTGGTCATATTTATCTGTAGTTTTATTGGAGAATTCGTTCACCTCCACCCGGATAAATTGAGCTGACATCCTGAGGGGTAACTAAATGGCAGTTACAAAACAAATGGACCAATAGTCTATTTAGCCTAGTCAGTGTGATCAGAATATATCCTTCAGAATAAAATACTACTGGATGGGGTATGGGAGTCCTCCAGATGGCCAAGTGGATAGCTTTCTAAGGTCAGCATGAATATTTAAACAGCGTTTTTTACAGTGCAAGCATTAAAGGCACAAAGTTGGAGTTGCTCATGGTATCCATGGAACCCAGATCACAAGCAAGGATACCCCTTTACTAAGTAAAGAAAGGCAGAACAGCCAGGCTTATGTGATTATTGAAGTATATGTGAAATACATTTATTTATTTATGTATTTTAATCATGCAGGTTTTTCAGCTATGGGGTTTCTTCGTGCTGTCTTTGTGCTAGCTAACAACAGCACCAGAGACTTGCCACGTTTGCAATAGGTACTGGAAAGACACCAGTGGTAGCAAACTGTTAAAATCAGTGGTTACTGATGGTTATGCTGGTTTCAAGAAACGGCAGCACCTTCTGGAGTGGCTGCAGTAGGCCGTGCAATATCTTTTGCAGCCTCCTCAGTCACCACTGCATTTAGCAGACCCTGCTCTGCAGAGACATGCAGCACCCAGGGGCATCATACTGTGTGAAACAAGGCCTTTCCCAGGGTGTTTCAGCCCATGCACAGGTTTACGCTCACTCCTTCCCCGGAAAGCAGCATGTGCAGAGGTAGTACTGAAGGTAGGAGCCACGTCATAGCATATTTATTCCCTGAACTTTATACCCAGGTCATTATACTCTTCTTTCCCAAACAAGTCCTATTTTCACTTAGACAAGCTCCATTTCTTTCCTGCCAGGATGTTACTCCTGCATGCCCTGGGATCCTGACCCTCTGTCCCCACTCTCAACAACCCTCTCACCAGCAAGCATGTACTTGCTATCACCCAAAGAACCCCCCCAAAAATAATCCTGCTTCCATTAGTTCCTCCCTTGAAAGAAAAACACAGTAAGAAATGAGTTACTGCTATTATGAATGCAGTACCCACACACCCATCCTAAAATTACACAGCCATGGTTTACAGTTTCTGGGATGAAAGCTCCCAAGGGTTCACGGACTATTCCTAACAAGACCAAGAAGGGCCACCAGTAAAGCAAACCTATTCTCCATGGACTTGAATTCCCTGTGCAAGGATATACACCTCCGATGGAGGTCGCCAAAGTAAGAAAAGACTGAAATCCGTTTTTCAGCTCTACGCAAGATCTGAATTCAAGCTGGACTATAACATAATTACATGGCCTCGTTCTGAAGACCTCTAAGCACAGGTCTGGGTTTTGCTGTTGTTATTTTGTAATGAGATCATGCCCACGGCTCAGCCTGGGCATCCAAAGGCTTTGAGATGTTCAGAGTCATGGTCAAAATTTTGTAGCGTATGCTACAATCATCAGGGCCCTGGTTGCTATATATCACCTTGTTGATAAGACGTTACTATTGGACCCAAGTGATTTGAACAACGTGACTTCAACTTTCTTAAAAAGTAGGTGACGAGAATGAGATAAGGGGAAGCTGCAAGCCCAGATTTTCTTAGCACATTAGCACTATTTACAAAAGAAAAGAAAAAAAAACCAGTTTATTATCTAACAATGATCATTACAATCTACATGTTGTTTCTTTGATCCTTTTAATATTGCTTTTCTAAACAGATCCCTGGTGATTTCTTCTTTCTTTTTTTTTTTTCCATCTGTCTTGCTGAAACTAAAACCCACAAAGTGTGTATTTTTTCAGTAAGCATAGTGTTTTCTGTACTGTGAGATTTATTCCAGATCTTAGCACCCAGAGTTACTGCAAGATAACCAGGAAAGCGATCTCTTGCTTGCTTTCCTACCTTCTCTCTCCTCATAACTGTAGCAAAGACATGACAAATACGGTGAATTTAAAGGGATTTTTTTTAAGCCAATCTCAGAAAGCTACTTGAAAAAAAAAGGCAAGCCTATAGAAAGTCCTGCTTAGCATCTTTTCTGTTTTCTCTCACTGCTGGCTTGCGCCGTCATCTGTCAGCTTTCCTGTCAATGGCCAGGAGAACTAAGCTTCATTCAGAGTTTAATTTTTGTGGCCTTGTGGCTTAGCTTGCAGCACCGGCCAGAGCTCTGCGTGAGGATTGCTGTACGTATGCACCTGGATGTATAGCTGCATGCATACCTGCCATCTCAGAAACAGCTGCCAGCATTTGGCGATACCTCTCGGACACACAACTGCCTCCTTGTTTCGGGACGATGGAGATGACGAGGCAGGGGATTACACCGGTTTTATTCTGGGCTGTGTCAGCAGCATGACGCCGTGCCGGCTCAGCCCAGGGCGCTGTGTCCATCCACCCGCCTGTCCCGGGGAGGGAGGGCGCACTGTCCCTGCTCACTCCTGGGCACGGAGACCCACACTCAGACATCATGCGACAAGTAAAAGACTTTCTCCCTCAGACCCTGCCATTATTTATATCAACCCCACACTTCTGCCAACAGGAAAAGAAGCCAGCAGGATTTGCTTTCAAAGCTCCATCCTTTCCCTGATCCCGCACTGCCCGGCTGCAGTCCCAGGACATTTCCTCTGGCTGGGGGCTAGGCAAACAGTTTTCTCCTCGACCGACAGACATCCCTTTGCTTCCCAAGCCAGCCTTGGGTGCTACTCTATGATTGGGACCATCTCTCCTGTTCCAGACACCAGTGAGCTACATCTGGGTTAGATTTAAATCTTCCTCTTGGCCAAAATCTTTCCTGACTCAGTTATTTGAAATAACTGTTTCCGTCCCAGAGTCATGCCCATCTTCCCCTCCTGTCTGTGACAGAAAATAAAAATAGAAACAGCACTAAAAACATTCTCTAAAAGCTGTCAGAGGGGAAATTACACGTTTTAGTTAGTAAATATGACTACCTATGGGAATTGCTCCCTTGAAAGCAAACCAGCAAGAGGAAGGGCCTGAATTTGTCTGCCGGGTGCTCAGCTGACCTGTGCATAAGTCAAGTCAGTCAGCGACTGCCTTTACAGTCCGTGGCAAAAAGCAGGCCCATAAAGTAAGGTAAATTCCGTTCAAGATAGGCATATTTCTCTGCACTGGCTAGCAAGGGATATTACTATGACCACAACCCTCACGTAGGTGTCTTGCTTAAGTGTCTAGTCTGAAGTGGGATAACGGAATCCGAGCCAAAAGCCTTGCAGCTAATGCCCAGTGCATGGTACCAGGCTTGAGTTAGCTATGCTTAACCTACGGAAACATGGTTTCTAAACCAGTTCCGACTGCGGGCTCTGTTTTTTCACGTAGGGTGGTATCACCGCTCGAAGATCAATACTGACGTAAAACCAAGTGGTGTTAAGTTTCTAAAGCAGTGGCGTGTCTGGCCTAGCTTCACTGCAGCTAGCAGTGTTGGAGCCAGAAGTGTGGTGGCAAGTCTTCTGTTCCAAGCAGGAAAAATGGGGAGGTGATGAAATGAGTATTCGCCTGAGGCTCTGGAAAACTGGAGACAGATGATGGTGCATCGTATTAGGCAGGCACTTGCTGATGAGCAAGAGCATGCACTGATGGATACTAGCAGCAGGGACATTTGCTTCCTTTCATATTGCAGGACTAGCCAGTTGGAATCATTACACGCCAGAGTCCCTATAAAAATAACACGCGTTAAATGTTTAGGAGTGGCTACTTTTAACAAGTGGGAGGGAGCAGTTGCCTTCCTGCAAACCAGGCACCTCCTGACCTACTTCTTAATAGGAGCTGAAATCAAAGACCCTTTATGCTGCTGAAAGTCTTAAACTGGGAAGCCGTTCCAGCAAGCAAGAAGTCCTGAGGCACTTCTCCTTGTCCCTTATATATTCTTTCTAGCCTTTGGCTACTTATGGAAAGAAATGCCTTTCTACTTAAACATAGTTTGACTAATTAATCTATTCCATCTGTTCCTTCCTCCCAAAATGTAACCATGACACAGAAGTTTCCGAAACAGATTTGGTTCTCATATTGATAAACAGGTCACAGAAAAACAGGAGTGCAGGGAAAGGGATGAAGGGAAACGTTGGGATTTTAGCTTTTATTGCATCCCGACCAGCTTCTGACTCTTTCATGCGGACGGCTGATTATATATACAGTGGGCTGCATACATGAGGGCAGTCAACAAACACATCTGAGATCATTCATGCAGCTAGACCAGAAAAGCTAATCACTGCTTGCAGAAAGGCCCCAGAAAGTGCAATGTGTTAAAGAGGGGTTTTGTACAAATTTCAGTGGAATGAAGTCATTCTTTTTGGTATTTCAGGTAACCTGTGATTTTCCTCTTGAAACAACTAGCCAGAATCTGCTTGTCACCAACAGGGAGTAGTGAATAGGAGTATAGTTTGATCATTTTCTTAAAACATTAAGAAAGAGCCAAATGGGTTAATTTTAAAAAGTGCAAAGTGCACCTGAGCTGCCTCGCTAACACTCACCAGTTCACAGCTGCTGCAGAGCTGAATGCAGCACTGTGTTGCCATGCGCAAGTTTGCTTCTAACAAGTTAGCCCTGCTGTTGTAGATCAAATGCCCTTTATCTGAACTGACAGCAGGTAACTGATCAAATATTACTGAGTTTGCCTTTAAATTTTAACCTGCAAGAGTTACACTGCATCCTGTCGGATTTTATGTTTCATGACAGAGTATGCCAGAACCAGGCAATACAGCACAGCGTAATGCAACGTGACAGCTAAATTCAAAGGAAAAGACAGTTCTCCTGCAACAATTAACCACTCTTGATACTCCGAGCGGCTACACAAACCCAGCGCTTTGTGCTTACTGCAGCCAGCCAGGTGTCCCCGTAGCAGGCATGTCAACTGCAGAAATGCCCCTCTTTTTCGAACGCACAGAACCAGACTGCTGGTGCAGGTTTCCTGAACTTCGTTGGGTTTCCACAGTGGGATAAGACAACTGTGAACGTGGGGTGTTTTTTCTTTTTTTAATGTTTTCTTTAGTTTGTCTTCTTGTGCAGTAGAGTTTTGTCCACGTTTCTGCTCCATTGCAGAAGTATAATATTATTGATTATTTCCAAACTTGAAGGGAACATAGGAAAAAACATATTCTCTAGCAAGATAACTGCGCTCAGTCCAGACTGTATGTAATTTGGATAACCTTGACAACTAACACAATAAACAGTGCCATGATTTTAAGTGAGGATGAGCTAGCATGTTAAAATCTCTCTGCCAAATCCAATACAAGCGCCAAGCCTTCCAGGTGTTTCATTGTGTTATCACACACAACTAACATAATTTTTTCTTTCAGTTCTGAAGAGGTGGTCCAAAATGTTTAAACTACAGTAGTTGCAACATGTCAAAGAGGGAATTTATTATCTCAGCCCCAATAGGTCTTAATAAGCCTTACACAACTGTTTAGGCATTTATTCTATTAACGGCTGTTCATTCCAGTGGCTTCACCTGAATATTCATGATCTTACTATTCCCAGTGCTTCAGTGTAGCAGCTGTTTGAAATCCACAGCAAATGTTCAAGAGAGTTCCACAAATATAAACACCCTCACAGCTGAATGTTTGGGGCCTGTGCATCGCAGAGGAGAGACATGAAACATTTATGTGGAGTGATTTTTGGAGGACGGCATTTACAAAGCTTAAATAGTCCTCGCACATTTGGGAGCACTTCAGTGTGATTGGGACATTACCATGGAGGACAAAGAGTCTGGAAGAGCCTACATCCCACAAAGATGTTACGCTCGCCTCTGTGCGATAATTCAGCGTAACGGAGGATTCCTGCTAAATTCCAGATTCAGAATCAAACCTAGGCAACTGTAATTGGTGGTGGGTTGTTTTCTTTTTCTTGCCTTGTTGGCATGGGTTTGAATGAGGATGGAAATGGCACGCATAGAAAGGAGGTATCAAGAAAGTCAAAAGAGGTAATGTGCTCAATTAAATTAGTTGAACTAAATACAGAAGGAAACAGGTCATTATACAGTAAAGCCTAAAAATGTTGAAATCATCCTCACTCATGTAGGACCTGAGTGTCTAACTCAGGACCCTACTTGCATAAACCATTTGTCTCATATTAAGTAGAAAACAGGTTCTGATGGAGTCTAAACAGATAAGACACTTTAATTAGCAGGCACATGGAGGACATAAAGAATTCAAGCTCTCTCAGAGGAGTGGGGATGGGAAGCGAACGCTCTACCTGTCGTTCCATCTGTTCTGCTGCTGTCCGTGTTGCTGGCATCTAGAAGTTGTCACCGGCTCAGGATTATTGGTGGTCCTTGCTAAAATTAATGGATGGATTTCGCCCACTTCTCAGAGGACAGGTGCTCTCCTGCAGGAAAATTCTTCAAGGGCACGAGAGGATGATTTGCTTTGAGAAGATGGAGCAGAGGTGCAGGCAGCGGGATCACGGTTTACAACTGCTGCTCTCTGCATCACGGACTCAGAGGGAGAAGGAGGAATAGTCGTGCAGTCGAGGGCTCTGTCCCAGGACCTGCTAGATCAAGATTTCTGCCTTGTTTCACAGATCCCCGCAATCATGAGGGCTCTGACACTGGGGGTGGTTTTCACCACAGTAAACAGCAAATGGGGCAGAAAACAGGAGAGCAGGACCGTTCCCTAACACTGACTGGAAAACATTGCCTTTTCAGTTCATGATGTGGGTCTGCATTTTCTTTCTGGAGCGTTTCCCGCTTCTCAAATTGAGATACGCATGTGGACAGACGTACTTCCAATGGAAGAGGAGGAATAGAAAAAACAGAGACTGGGAACACAACAGCCAAAATTTTTTCCCATTGTCTCAACTGTTCAAATAGTAAATTTTAGAGTGACTCAGGCTGGCCATTTTTCACTGGACTTTCAATACGTTGACAGATTTGACATAATAGCACCATTAAATTACAGTTAATTAAATAGTTAAAATATAGTCAAATGGCGATAAATATTAGCCTAGACATTGGAAATATATATATTTGTATACACAAACATACTAGTAATAGGATTAACACCAGTTAAGATCTTCCATAAACTATTGAAAATGACCATATCTAGCTTTTGTACAATTCAGAGAAAAGGAATGTCCTTTCAAAGACTATGCGACCATGCTGATCTTACAAAAAATAAAGTTCTAATGTTTAAAGGAAACCTTACAACAGCCACGGGATTTTCAGTAATATACTGGGGGAGGCATTGTTCATATACAGACCTGATCTCTGTGAACAGTAACGGTTCCAGGCTAATAATGAAATAATCCATTTTTACCAGATGAAAGAAGGGGGATCAGAAAAGTAACTCGATCTGTGGGTAATAATGGTGCCAAAAGCTTATAATGGAAAATATCTGAAGAATCCGAGACTCTCTTTGAGAGATATGAATGATTTCTTTTTTCTTGCGAAAAGTGTATGAAGAACTTGAGAAG
Source organism: Burhinus oedicnemus (assembly GCA_008921705.1). Lineage (NCBI taxonomy): Eukaryota > Metazoa > Chordata > Aves > Charadriiformes > Burhinidae > Burhinus > Burhinus oedicnemus. Next base: position 2,502,976 of record VFFE01009212.1, on the reverse strand, counting down.
AAGTGCCTGAGTGAATTTTATGAGAAAAAGCTCTGTTTGGGGGAGAAAGGGGCAGCGTCGGGTTGCAGCCCGAGCACAGCCCAGCCTTACGTAAGAGGAGGCACAGCTGAAAGATGCTCCGACGCCTGCGCTTGATGCACTTTGGCCGGTTTTCTTTCTCCTTCTCCTCTCCTCTCCTCTCCTCTCCTCTCCTTTTTTGTTCCCCCGAAACTAAAGTTTATGAATTAGCAGGAAAAAGTCCCTGTGTCAAATTTTCCGTCTATTAACACGCTCCATAATTCACACTATAACGATCTTTCAGCAGTAAGAAAACATGGGGTAAAATCACTAAAATCAACTGAAGACTTGCTGTTTATTTCAACACGGTCAGGGTTTTGCCGTTCCCACCCAAATACTGTGATTGGGCAGTCAAAATAAATTTCATACAGAAACATCACCGCAGTGCAATGCTCGGCTTAGCTCACTTGTGCAAACAATCCTTACGCAGACAACCAGCCCTAATAATACCTCGGGAGCTTCTCAGCTGAGAAAGGCTTGCATGAGCAACCCCTCCATGTGTGGAAGTTTTTAAGCTGCAGTTCTCATTGTTGCTGTCTTGCTGCTCTTTTCCTTGACTTCTCCGCACACAAGTGGTTCAGGATAAACCAAGGCAAAACCAAGAGAGATTAAAATATTTTAAGTTTAGGCTCTCAAAATACAGGCACATAAGGGAGAGCGCAAATAGGGTTCACCCAGCTCTGAATGTGCAATTATCCAGAACATTATATGACAAAATTAATACTCTTATATAATAATTTTCTTAGAATTTTTTTATGAATGTCGTCGGCCTAACTATTGCCACTTCACAGTTGGGGAAGATGAGGCACTGAGATGCAAAAATTGCCCATGATTACGTAGCAGAGCCGTACTCCCCGAGTTAATAACACAGTGTGCTCTCAGCAGCAGTGTGCTGTCTGCCTGGATGAGGCAGAAATGGGAATGAGAAGGAAAAATCAGGAAGGTGGGCTTAGAACAGGTATAATGAGCTTCTTTGCCATTCCCTCCGTTAAAATCCCTTTCTTTTCTGCAGTTTCATCCTTTGCATTGCAGGCACTGGCATATCATCTAACTCCCACTCAGTCATCTCGGGCATGCGTGTACTGGTTACTAGGAAGTAAATAATAAAATTGGGGGTATTTCTCTGGCACAATAATTTAAAGTGTGTTGCAAAATTTAGCCTTTCTCTCTCTTTCGTACACACATAAAACCTCCCTGCTCTGTACGTGTGTGTGTGTGAGTGCATGTGTAATGCAGATAAATCATTGGATTTCAATGACCACTGGGCTGAGATTGAAATAAGAAATAGCTTGTTGATTACTAAGGCGATTAAAAGGATCATCTTATTGATTCCCACCCAGCCAGGCACAGACCTCAGTAATGAACATCGACTGGTTTAATAAGGGAAAAGGCAAGATTTACTGGACGCATGTGCTTTTCATTAGAGTGAGCTGAAAGGAAATAAAAAATGCTGACCTACCCAGTCACGGGCCACTGTGCCTCTTACTCTTACGAATGCAGCTAGTACAGGAAAGTGGGTAATAGAAAGCAGTATGTGACTGCACAGGGGCAATGACTAATAAAATTACTGAAACTAAAGTAACAGAAATGAAATTATTTTCTTCCATCTTTCCCTCTTTTTGTACTGATATCCATTCCCCTTGCTTAGAGTACAAGAATTTGGATGTATATTAAAAATGAAAGCTGACTGCGTATTTAAAAATGAGAGGCAAGGTCTCCTTCCCTCATAGATCTGTTGGGAGATATGAGATGCCTACAAGTAGCTCATCTATCTAAGTTGATACTAGGAGCAAATGATTCTCTAAAAGATAAGCTTGAGCTTAAAAACGCATCAGTGTGGACATGCGTGTTATACAGGAGTTCAGACACTGGTCCTATTTGTTCTTGTAACAATCAATGGCTCAGTGAATGTCTCCTTCAGAAAGACTTCCATTTCGCTGTCTGAATCAGGTATAACTGCACATACTTGGTACAGGTGATGGGCAAGTTTTTCCTCTTAACAATCAGCAGCTCTAGCTGATTTTACAACACAAATAACCGTATTTTCCCATACGTAAGTCATACTTCAGATAATTTACACCCTTGTCAGAGGATTCATACTTGAACCTAACTCCTTAGATAACATACATCTCACCTACAGCGATGTGTAACCTCCTCAAAATCCGAGGCGGGGAGGTCAGTGGAGCACAGGAATCAGGCTGTGCAGGAAAGACCTTGTTTCTGGAAGAGAGGAAGCAGGTTGCTAAGGATTAGAGACAATGTGGGCTGCTAAGGGAGGTAAGACTTTCAAATAAACATCCCGTCACATCACCCTCTGATTCACAGAGCCCACAGTGCTGCTGAATCACAGGGATTTTTACAAATAATCAAATACCTTGCATATCATATATATGAAACATGATGTTCTTCCTTGGTAGCCCCAAAGAGAGTATTCCTTTCTAAAACAGCACAATGTGTGTTTTCTTTCCCTGCTTACACAGTGAATGATGAGGAAATGATGAAATTTAGTATTGTGCTCACTTTTTTTCTGCATGAGGAGTGTAGGTTTCCTGAAGCATCTAAAACCAGAGGGGCCAAAGTCTGCTTAGATGCGCAGTCTGCAAATCCAAAGTACCTCCGCTAATGCTAATGGGATTACACAAGATCTGTCACCATGTCACATTTTAAGGAAAGGACAGACCTACTTAGTGAATAAATTCTGCTTTAACTTGAGGAATTGGTACAATATTCATAGATACATCCATCTGTGCCCTCTGTGAGGGGCTCCCTGTCACTGCATCCTTTTGACATCATGGGAGTATGGCTGATCTTCTTTCAGTGCTGATGGTCTTGTTAATGACTATGGGGTGGTACCAAGGCCATTTCATCAGTGTAAAGTCCCTTCCTGTCCATGCTGCTTACTGGAGTAGCTTTCTCTCCTCGGTCTTCTTGTCTTGTGCACCTTGTGAGCTCTGCTATTGCCTCCGGTGAGCACATGCAGGGTCCCAGGCTGTTCTAGGTTACTTGACTTGGTGGCCCAGGAATCAGCAGTCCTTTAGGACTGGGGTGCAAAGCGTTTATTTCTTTCTCAGATGAAAGTCTTTGGGTAACAGCTCAGCAGGAGTTTGGAGAATCAGCCTCCTAAAGAACCAAGATGCTGATAAGCAATATCCTGCCTCCAGGCAGATGCTCCCAGGAACTGCTGAGCTCCAAATTCAGCAAGAACCGGTGACACTGACATGACGTTCAGATTAGAGAGGCCACTGTTGAGGGCATTAAATATGCCTCATAAGTGATATCTCATCGGGAGCTGAGAAACCCTGCCCTAGCAGGGACGTGTCTCTCAGGCCATCCCGGTGCCTGGCCTGGAGCCAGCCCTGCCACGTGCCATTCAAACCCGAGAGCATCCAGTCTCACCGCTGTAACCTGCAGCTCTGAAGGCAGCACCTCCAAGCGCGGTTTCTCTCCTGGTTCCACTGTGTCCTCACTTCTGTCCGAGACAAATTGATTGCTGGTTTGGATAAACGGCCATAGCAGAGGATCAACAAGTCACATGAAAAGTTGTTTCAGGAGCTATGAAACGCTGCCTGCACAGATAGCCTCTGAGGTGCCAACATAAAACAAAGCACTACAAAGCCCTTTGTAGGCACCTTTCTTTCCACTTATGAGTGCCCTATTTAAATCAACCTCAAAATGATTGAGTCGGAAATGAAATGCAGCTGAAGGGCTCTAGAAGCACTGTGAAAGGATTTCAACCCAGAAGAAATGGCTGAGCTTCCAATCACACCAACCATCTGTCTGGTACCACTGGCCAAAACCTACCAGAGCCCTGCCAAAAGGGACAGGGGTGCCTCACCCTGAGTCCTACCACCTTCATCCCTTTCCCAGAAACCAAAGATGACATTTCTAGTCCTGGATATAAACTAGTGATTTAAGAAATGTGTGATATTATGCTGTAGACTGGAAAAAACCCACATTGTCCAGGCAGACTTTTTCCCAGAGCTGATTTCCTCTGCCTGCTTCCGCCCAAGAGGTACCGGCAGTCGGAGCTTCCCCTTCCGAAGCTGGCGTTGCCAACTTCCAGCTGAGGTCAGAGTTAAGGTTTGTTCCTCTTGCCAGAGGAATTTGGGCATGTGTTACATTTCTTGGATACTGGAAATGCAAAAGAGTTTCTTGTGGAGGCTGTTTCTCAGTGTGATCGCTTGCTATAATGTGTGGGCACAAAGGGGTGTCCAAAAGCTCTCCTTAGCCAAATATTTCCCTGCATTTTAAGATTTGCATGGGTGGGTTTTGTACTTAAGCAGCCTTTAATGTATTCAAAAAAAGGTTTGGTTGGTGGTTTACATAATAGTGTTGAATCTGACCCAGACGTGTTGTCACAGCACTGCTGTCAGATAGATAGTGAGCTGTCAGATTGAAATATTCGCTAGTAATCTAGGTTATTGGGCCCCTTCCTTCAAAAATCCACCCAGCAGAAAAGCAGTAGTGTTAGGAGCTGGAATTACAAAGTTCCGCAATGGGGTTCAATCTTATTCCCAAATCACTGCCTGAAAAAGGGAACATTTTCAGGTGAACTATATTCTGTCCCAGGACCAGCTTCAAGCTGATTTGTTTTTTCAATGTTCTCCTTGGGCTGGATCATGGTTAGAGGTCATAACTTCACCTATAGGTCAAAAATTTCTAAGTATTTACTAGAAATATGCCCAGGTAGGAAGTAAAAGTATTCCAGGACTTAGGTTGTCTGCAGTCAGCCTTAACAACACTTAGAGCACTACACCATCAGGTACCATCATTACATAGTTGATCTCTAATTAAAACCTTAAATATCGGAGACCAGATAAAGTGCTGACCTTTTCTACTAAGAAAAGACTGATTGTTCTTTGTTGCTAAAGATACAGAAGGTATCTTTAAAGATGTAATCTTGCTCGTTCCAGGACATTTTTTTACAAAGATTCTGCTACGGTCATTGATAGGAGAAGCAATTAGCTATAAAAAACATTTTATACCATGTAATGGCACTTGCGTACGTTTGAAAATATTTTACTGCAGATTTCGTAGCTATTGAAGCTTAAATTTTTATTATACAGAATCTCACTTTTTTAAATCAATTTGGGTATCAGAGACCAAAAATGCTAAGATTGTATTGGAGAGTATTATTTCTCAATCAAAGAACATAATGACTTTTCATGGATGAATTTGCCACTTGCCATGTGTTGTCTTTGTTCCATAACCCAGTGATCCTAGGGTGTTGTGACTGCTTGATGCAATATATCACATAATGTATCTGCTATCAGTATTCTCATTACATAGGAGAGAGACAAGCGCGATTGGAAAGTGAGAGCAGAACCAGTCAGATCAAAGTAAAAGGCAAAATGGTGAGAAGTAAAAAAAGACTATGTGGAAACCCCATCTTATCAGGACCTTGAATTTCTCCCCTGGTTCGAGTGACGCAGGTAGAAAAACAGCTTAATTTCTGCCCTATCAAAAGACAACAGTCTTTTGATCAGAGAAGACCGAAGTTAGAAAAGGAAGTTAGTTTGTTAGGAAGACAAGGCATCTGTAGAAGATATCAATCTGAACCAAAAAAATGCGCTCTTATCCTTGGCTGGAGCAATCTCTCTAGTGTCAGTCCCTCGGGGTACAGGCTGCGGTCAGCACTCCAGAGTTGTTCCGGCTGCACTTAATATTCTTTGCACCAACTTCAAGGCACCTCCTATCTTGTGTGGAGAGACACGGGGCTCTCTCCCCTTACACAAATGCTGGCTGTCTTGAACAACTTGGCTAAGCCAAAACCCTTCATCTGAAGCTTCATCTGCAGGGATGGCTTAGACAATTCCACCAAAGGCAGAGAAAGGGTTCCAAGCTTCCCACAGCCAGCGTGTTGTAAGGACTCCAGGAGGTCCCTGATAGCCATCACTTCTGTTTCGCATTTGTACATACACATCTGTCTGAGCTTTGTTTCAGTTTGGTTCTACTATTTGTGATATATGGGGCATCTAACTCCACCTATAACAATGTGCTTGATTGTTCTTTGTGTTGGTTTTGCTCGCACGCAACAGAGTTCATAGGAATTAAACATGTGCTCTAATACCTCCTTCTGCACAGAAGGAATAAAAGAAACTTTGAGCCATTCAACAACAACTTCTCTCTTTGCTTTGTTTTCCTGGTTGCCTTCATCCTGTGTGCCACCAAAGCTTGTTTTGGTGACCTAGGTGTACAATTTGACTTACAGGACGCAGAAAGATGAGGCACCAGCTTTAGGCCAGTTCTGTTCTCTGAAGTTGACCCAGCTCCCACCACTTAGTTCATTTTTACACAGCACCTCACTCATACCAAATCTGCTATGGGTTAGTCCAGGCAGTATGGGCCGACTTTGGCCCTCACTTAGCAAATTCAAATTCATTCTTTAAATTAAATACTGCAGGGCAAAATCGATTATAAATGGTCAAGACCACTTGCATCAGATAATTGACTGGGAACTGAACAGTCTGTCCTAGGACCCACCTGCCCTGGGCAGCGGCATGCTCTGTCATGAAATGAAACATTTGCTAAACCCCAATCTCAGCGCCATTTGCATGGCCAGGATGTGGAGCAGGCCATACCCCGGTGTGGGCCACATCTCCTGCCCTGGGGTGGGAAATGGGCAGCGTCTCACTCTAGCACAGAGGCTCCTCACTGAAGACAGAGCAGGCTGAAGTATGGGCCACCAGCTGCGATGCTATTAGCGGTACAGGGACTGCGGCTGTGAACCAGCAGACTAGAGTGCATTCACTATTTTCGTGACATTACCAAAGAGAACGAAAAAAAGAAAGAGGCTATAAATCCCCTGAACTGGGGAAGATAAATTTGTGTGAAAAGTCATGAGGAACCTGACAGGAAAGAGTTACTTTATGCCATTTCGCGGCAAGGAAAAACAGCCTTAGGTTTTCTATTGTCTGCAGGTTTTTCTCCGTGAGAACAGAAGGTTGGGCACAAGGTGAACTGTCAGGAGGAAAAATCGAGGGAATCATAGAGAAGATGGGCCTTGTACATAATTGATCTGACAGAGTGCTGCCCACTCCATCATTGTGGCTGAAATATGCTTGGCCTCCTGCGCAATAATGCATGCGAGTTTAGCAGCGCAAGACTTGGTCTATTAGGGAGTTTGTTTAATCAGGAATGCTCCCATTCCTGCCAGCGCACAACGTCGCTTGCAAAACGTGAAATCTGCTCTCCGACTGAAAGAGAATATTCTGCCGTGCTAAACGCTTTCAACAGCAAACATAAAAGCAGAAAGTGACTTTGAGTAAAATCGGGGGCTATTGGAAATAAGAGCAACATCTCTATCGCTTTCAACAAGGCCAGCACCATGCTTTGTTCCCTGAAGAATTCCCTCGTCATTTCTCCCCATCAGATTTCTTTTTCTTTTTTTGATCCTTTTAGTTGAAGACATTGTCATCTCATTGAATTGTCTCACAACTCACCCAGATATACAGAAAATAAGAAGCTCTGTGGTCTTTTATAACTAGTTGTAGATTGTAGGTCTTTGTCCCATAGGAGGGGCAAAAAATCTCTGAGGACTGGGGATTTCAAACCTGGAGTGTTATTACAGTCACTAAATGTCATGGCTTTGCTACTGCAAGATAAAGAGGCAAAGCTTAAAAAATGAAGATACACCATGCTTTGTGTAAGTTCTGATAAAAGCTGGAGATTGTGTTTTGAAGACTCCAGATGGTCCAAGCCTGCAGACCTTTTCAAGAAGCCTCTGTCCTGCCTTGCTTTCAGCAAAACTTCGACAAGTGGGCAAATCCAGCAAAGTGCCAGCAGTTTGCTGTGAGGTGCTGAGAGCTCCGGGACCCCGAGGGGTTCAGTGGGACTGAGCTGCCCACCGGCTCAGGCTGCACAGGAGACTCAGATCCCGCTCACTGTTCTCAAAAATAAAGAGCTATGGAGGGACCACACTACTTTCTCCTGCACCATGACCTATGCCACCTTCTGCTAAGGTGACAGAGCAAGTGCTAGATGTTATCATTTACAGTCCACCTTACGATGGATAAATCAAGCCAGCAATATAGCAATATTGCAGCAGGGTCACCACAAGCAATTTTCTAAAAACCATGCTGACATCACCAGAAATTTTATTTAAATCCTTACTATTTCCAGCTAAAAAAAAAATCCATCATCATTATGAAAATGACTTGTATCAGACCCCAGAATAATCTTTTCAGAAATGATCGCTCCTGATGTTTAAACCCATTGCGATTCATTTTACCTCTTAGATTTTCCCTCTGGCTAATATTGGCAAGAGCTCTGATCACCAACTCCAAACTCAATAATTTTGCCTAAAAACATTTGACAAAAAAGGGGTTAACGATTTCCATGCAGGGTAAAGCTATAAGGAATTAGTGCTCGGGAGTGTAGAACATTCACTTTTACAGTAGGTGGTGTTCTTGTTACACTTTCATACATGCCAGGCTAATTAACTGTCTTAAAGACCACATCATTAAATTATTTCCCCTGCTTAAAACACTGCAATGTTTAATGTACCCCAGCAATTCAATTATGTTTAAAACAATATCCTAAGGATGAACTACTACAGGGTGGCATTTAGAGGAAGCTTCACGCTTTACCTCAAACGCAGGTAAAACAGAAGAGCAAAAATAGAATTTGAATTCCAAAATAGCTGTTTGAACAAAAAAAATCTTCCACAAAAACTTGTACGTGAAGCTAGTTATTGTAGTCTGGATGACTGATTTTGCCTTTACTTGCTTTTGTAAAAGTTCATTCAAAGACTTTAAAGAGTTTTATTTTTCCCTCAATACCTGTTAAGATCTGCCCATTCCATCTTATGATAGATTTCTATTTTTTTTGTTGCTCCATCTTGTCTCCTTGTTGCAGTTTCTCTTGTTTTAAGAAAAAAAAAGTGAGGTTTAATTAAGTATAACATGTTGGAAGAAGGGGGGGGCGAGGTCATCCTGATGGTGTATTTCAGACATTGTGTTAAGGAGTAAATACACAGAGGTCTCCATTACACACCTCATCAAAACATCTCACATTAATTTATCAGAGGAAAAGCGGGCTGTGTTCTGGCTCCACCACCCTCCACACCAGCATCATTTCCAGGTAGCAGTAATGCATCTCCATGTGGCAGAATGAGTGCAAGGCTAGCAGAGAGCTCCGCACAAAGGACACGGCAGTTGCTCAAGTCTCGCTCCTTGTCAGCAGGGGCTGCAGAGGGTGTCCTCTGTGTGCTGCGGACGTGGAAGCACGCTGCTTTGCTGCCAAGAGTAGGAGCAGCTTCAAGAACAGAAGCTTGTGTCATTCTGAACCTACACAAAAAACAGAAGTAAAAGGGACCAGAACAGTATTTTGGAGTACACCTGAGCCCAAAAAAGTACTGCCAGCCTCTCCTCTACCATCTTTGTGTTTAAGAAATACTGATCTCTGATGTCAGGGAACCAAGCTTCTCACACGTAAAAGCCTCGTTGATATTTGATGTAGAAAGCTATGTTCTACAACACGTTCTTTTACACAAACTAATCACATTATTGTTTAAATACTTATTAGGCACTCTTCAGGTCAAGATACAGATTTTATTGTCAGAGAAGGTACAGGACCCAGCTAAAATGCAAATCATCAACCCAATACTCTGGATGGAGTTAAGCTTCATCTCCTTTCATTTCAACAGGAATGCCAGTCATCTGAATAGCTTTGGTACCACTCCATATGTGGGAGGTGCTGCTTCCTGCCCAAAACCTCTCATTTTCTGAAGCATTGTGCCAAGCCATCTGAGAGTAAACGTGATCTCATAGACAAAACCCGCTGAAAGCCTAACTCAGGTAACAAACCACAACAAGGATGTGTGGGAACCATACCCACATAGAGAAGCCACAACTCAGAGTAAAAACAGGATTCTGCGTAATACAGCAAAGGCATCACCTATTGCTAAACAAATATGTTAGCACGTAGAAGAGGATCACTATTACTCAACAATCTCTTGGAGAAAAAACAAGACAGGATAGTTATTTTGGCTGGGGCAGGCAGAGTGGCTGCTCATGGTGGCACTCAAGGGCCATACAGCTTCTGCCTCTGACCGTTGATCAAAGCTGGAGCTATCATTTGACTAAAATGTTCGTATCCAGTGTAACATAGCAGTTGTCCTTTTGAATGAGTGAGAAAAGTTAGGTCAAGTGACTTTATGCGGTTTCTACCTGCTGCCATGTAATTGATCATGTAACAGAAAATGCAATTGGCATGTGGCTATACAATCCCACTTTCCTGTGTGATGTCATCACATGGTTAGGTGTGTCATTGTCATGTAATGGGAAGGGACTCTACTGTGGTCTTGTGGTGGACGCTTCAGGTGATGTAAGGTGGGAAGATCAATTGCACTCAAGAAAAACGGCATCAGTAAGCAAGCTGGTGCCACCAAACAACTCATCCACTTCTCAAACTTGGTGATCTTTCCTAGTGGGCTGAATACAGCCTTTATGGGATAAACTGAATATTCCTAGCTTAAGGGAAATGAAAAGGAACTGCAGTGTCTGTAGGAGCCTATGAGTTTAGGATTTTGGCGTGGACGTATCAGGTTGTTCCTAATGCAACTGACAGTACACTATTGCAGCCTATAACCTCACCAGTGAGAAAACTGTTTCAGATCTTAAAGGTCTAAAATTAGAAATTCCCTCACCATGAGGGTAGAACGTATGCACAGGCAATTTCTACCAAGCAGTGGCTGCAGATCCCCCAGGGACTTGCTTACATGGCCAGTATTCTCAGAGGGAGCTGGTTCTTTGGCAGCTTGGTGGTGGGTGAAGAGTTCTCCTTATGCCTATCTGTAAGGACGTCCATGATCCAACTGGATACTGGTACCTGGATATTTCTTAAATATTTTCAGACTGCACTTCCCCATGCTTCCAGAGAAGCTGACCAGAGGAGGAACCCTGTCCTCCTTCTCCTAACCCCGGCTGCCCACTTTGCTCCCACTTTGCCGTCACTCTCCCTCACAGACATTCAGTGAACCCAGCCAAGGAAATGGCCTGTCTGAAAACTAGGCATTTCTTTTTTAAACCAGGTCAATTTTCACTGAGATCAGTTTTCTGATCTCTCACTGCATGGTCAGAGAAACACCTGTGCTGACACAGGGGGAGGGAGCGCGAACAACCATCTGGAGTGCACGGGGGGACAGGAAACCCATTTTGGTTGCAGAACAGGCTTCTGCCAGCTTAACTAGGCATGGAGCAGTGGCGTTAATCAAGACCTTGAAACAAGCCTCAAGGCAAGCATAGCATGGCATCCAAGGGATTAACCATGGGATGAAATACATTGCTGACTATACGATGATCCAGAAGTCCTTAAAACATATACATCTACATTGAGATACCTACAATGCTAGGCTAAGGATGTCATCAATTATATAGAGAGTTGAAGGTAAAATTCTGATTATGCAATGGTTTGAAATAAGTAGGTCTTAGATGTGTTAATTGACAAAAATGAAGTCGGACCATAAATACATATTCGGAACATCAATAGGTACCTGTGTGGTTTCTAAAACATATAGAGCATAAACCTTTTGTACCCTACTTAAACCTGTGCAAAAGTTTTGTGATTAGATCTTTGTCCTGGTGAACTCTGCAGTGAAGTACAGATATATGTAACCACCGTGACCACACTTAAAGCCCAGGTGTGTGCATGCTATATATTGTGTTGCCTAGTATTCCACTTGCTTTCTCCTTTTGAATTATTCTTCACAATTTTAGATTGGTTTTAATATATTTATTTTCCATATATGTGCCTATTATTTATTTAGCATTTTATTCTGATTTTATGCCATCATATACTTAGACAATTTTTTTTTTTTTTTTTTACCTTCAGTTTCTGGATCTGTTTTACAAAGATCATTTCCTTTCTCAAAAGTTTCCTGAACCCTAACCAGCTCAACAAGTCACATATAACACAAAACATACAGCATGAACTTAAAACATAGGAATGCATATAACAATCTCTCTCTTTTTCTAATGCAGTTATGCTTACTTTGTGCATTGATTCCCTTGAAGCAGCCAATAAAATAGCTCAGGTAGTAAAATATACGCTGACAGTAATATTTTTCATTAAATACTTCTCCCTTTCCTTGCTGATGACTCCATTCATTAGAAAAGTGGAGATCACAGTTGCTATATATGTTTAAATGGTATCTCAAGATGTCAGTTAGGCTCTGGTCTGCTCTTGACCCACGCATTATAGATTTGGGCCCTGAGTGTGTTTCTGTACCATGGATATTAGTCGGAATGACTCATACACTGTTTTAGGGAAGAGTTTGTTGCATTGATTTTAAACCCTCATTTTTATAACTTAGCTGAACATCCAAAATGAGATTTTAGAGCTTTGAGAACTGGCCTCTTAAAAAGGCTGCTATGAAATACTTTTAAATAAGAGCAAAGCCCATTGAATTCTGGAAAATAATCTCTCCAGAAAGAAACTACAGCCTGTACGGGAAGGCTGGCTCAGTAGATTAGGCTCTGTCTGTCCCCAGATATCCACCAGACTGAGAACCTGCTGTAATTAGAGGTCCTTACAGCAGCAAAATTACTGATAAAACAGAAATCCTGCAGCTAGCAAACATAACCATGACTCACCTAATTCAATGAACTTTGGCTTGCATGCTTCTGCTGTTGTCCCCTTACAACCTGCACACCAATCCCTGAGGAACACTGGTCTGAACCAAAATTATCCATAGAGGGAAGTGGAAAATGTCTATCAATTTTTGTGGGTATCACTCCTGAATGTCCTCTTCTCTCAGGACTAGCGTCACCATCAGGAGGATCTGAGGACATGGTGCTCCACAGGGCCAAAAGCTGTGTTACAAAAGCCTGGTGTGAATAAGATCAGCTGTGCTTTACTTGAGTTGTAAATGTATTTAAAGTTGCTACAAATACACTGAACTGTTTAGGGCAGAAAATAGGCTTGCTGGGTTTAGAAAACGGGCAGTAAAGCCAACATATACGGTGCTTGTGCCTATACTAAACAAGTGTTTCAGTTGCATTTCTGATTTGAACCTGTAACAGAAGGTTATAATAGTTTCGCAACGCTAATTTTATTTTAGATGCATATGAGAGAGATGTAAGGAGGTGCTAGAACACCCCCATTCCTAATTTGCAGTTATAATTATTTTGTAATAAACATAGTTCTGCAAAGAAGCCTTTGAGTGACAGAGCAGGAGACCAGAATTTCTCTTCTTTATATGCATTAAAGGTGTCAGTAGAGACAGAGCAGGGATCCCACACTAACCTAATCAATCATCTTCACCTCATACCTGCCAGAAAGACACCCGTGCTGCAAGGGGCTTGTCCTCTACAGGATCCATTTAGTCTTTGGCTTCTCCTTTGTCACTTCCAGGTAGGACCAGAATTACAGCTTTGAAACAAGCAGAGGCAAGAATCTCCTTAGTGCCCTGAGTCATTTCTTGCTCTTCTCTAAACAACGATCAGCTGGGAAAAATTCATCACTAATAACCTGCGCCAACTTTCCTCTGGAATCAGCAAGGTAAAAGGCCACATATCCCATCAAAAGTGCACTGGCTTTTGCAACAATACCTTGAATTACCAGCAGTAGATATACACAGCTAACACCTAACAAAGAACTGTCAGTGCTCTAGATGGGTATTTTACCAATTTTGCTGATTGGTAAACTCGTATATGGAGTAAATAACAGACTTAATCAGAAATCAAGCCCTGAAATTTTATTTTCTGCCTCCTCTGCTTCTGTGAGCTCCCACTTCTCTGCCGTGTGCTGCCACCTCTTTTCCAAAGGGAAGATCATAGCCTCAGTCCTTCTAAGAGCAGGAAAGATTTTCTTTGTTATCAAAGTGATGCCCACTGGGTGAAGATGCCGCGTGAGTTACACAGCCCTGTCACTTAGAGAGCTCAGCAAACTCATGTTCTCCTAATGATCCTGTCTCAGCCAATTCATGCAGCGTCGTCCAGAGGGTTCGGCTGCCATTTTTCATTGCCTGCATGAGAGGAGAGAACGGAGACAACTGCTGTTGAGAATGTGAGTCCAATTTGCCACTGTGTTACTCCAGTTTTAAACTAGTGTCTCTTTGTTGACTTCTTTGGAAGAAGATTCTTCTTCAGAGGGTTAAAATACCTCAATAACCTTACATTAGGGAAAATCTGAAGTAATACAGTCCTATTGTACCTCAGGGCACAGCATTGCACTGGATTTTAGGTTCTTTGTCCAATGAGACTTCATACAGGTACGCTTCTCAGCAAAACCACATCTGAAGGTGCTGAGCACGTTGAAAATCTTCATGCTGTGTAATGGACTGGACATGCAGGAGCACTTGGTCTCATCTTCATATAGTTCCCATCACTTTTACCACTTTCTGGAAACCCTAACTGAGACAGAGGCTCTGTTTGGGTAATAATGCTTGCCATGTGCAAGTGTATATTAAAAGACTTTCTGTTGCAGGGAGCAGACAGAGCCACTGTTTAGGCGAGGCAGCATGTGAGAAAAGACTTTGTGGTACAGGAGGGCAGCGTGGTCTGGCAGTCAGGTGAGGGCACGGAGGGGAGAGACCAGCCCGTTCTGTGCAGCTCGTTATACAGAATATTGACAGCAAATGCACTAGTCATCATAAGGAATAAAATAAGTAGGTATATGTATCCACACATGTATTTTGCTCCAAAACCTCAGGTACCATAAAATTCTTCAAATCACAACTACTGCAAAAAATGGTCAGAATATTGTGCGTTAAACTAACCTGGTAATTAACTCAAAAACTACTCATTTGTCACTGGGTGTACTGAACATATCCAAGTGAGCCACAGCACTGCTTGAAAATGTTTGAGACAGAAACTGCTACCACCTCTTGTACCCTTTGCAACTCCTTTGCAGGCCAATTTAATGTACTCTCTGTCACGGCAACGTGAAGCTGTGCTTTAGTAGTGCCAGCAGATTGCGTTACCCTGCCTGACTGTACCAAAATCACACATTTCTCTCTGCCTGAAGTCCCAGAGGTCACAGTTAAGGTCAGGAGAGAACAGAAATGATGCTTTGTGATCCAGCGTTTAGACAGTTATCAACTCATAAATCTTGGTCAGACGGTAATGACAAAGCATGGGACAGTACAGTCCCATACACACAGAGTTGTCTTCAGCAAAAAAAGGCAAAGCTATGCACAAGATAAAGACAACCATATTTAGCATGTGGCAAACCAGACATGCCTTTTTCAACTGTTTTTATTTTTCTATTTTCCACTCATTTTCTGCATTTCTAGGTGGGAATAGAAGACCGTGTCACCACTTTGAAATATTTATAGCAGTTAGCTAAGGAGTAATGATCATAAGCAGAATCACTTAAAGAACAACATTGAAATGTTTTTCATACTGAAAATAAATGACTCACTCCTTTGTGTTTGGCAGCTTGAAATGGGACCTCTTTCCTTAATGACATTCCTCCTTTGCAGTGTGCTTATGTTCATTTGCTGTTGTGCATTTGTTCATAGTACCAGTAATACTTGGCACTTACAGTCCATATAGTCTTTTAATTCAAAGACTTTATGAACACCAATTAATTAAACTGAGCTTTATCCTTAGGATAATGTTAGTGTTTATACCTGTTTTTCAGATCAGAAAACCAAGAGGGGTTAAGTTTCTTGCAAAATATAGCCTGCTGCAAGTCACAGGTGAATTCCAAAATTCAGAATGGTTTGTTCCCCCTTCTCTGTCACCAGGATTGAGTCAGCATGGCATGTACTATGCAAGATTTCTGCCACATGAGACCAAACCTGTCAAAGAAACATTGGAAATTTTGGCCCTCATCTAGGTTTGCACCCTCATCCTAAAATTAGTCTGGCTCCAGGTCCTTGTCTGCTTCTTCAGCTCATGTGAGTGTGAAATTTAAGCATTTGAAACTGTAGCTGCTCTGCAGGGCAATCTTTCCTCATCTGTAACATCTGGATCCATATATGCTTCTCTCAAGCTCTTCCCCAACTAGGTGCCGAAGCCACTGGAAACATTCTGGCCTTGCTTGCATTCATTCAACTTCCTTGTTAGGCAATTTGATTTCTTCTTCTCTTCTAATTACTCCCGTTGGTGAAAGGTATTAGCAAGGTAAGGACGCTGCTGAATCAAACCCATTGTACTGAAGAAGTCCTTGGGAAACCTCCTGTTAAAACTTGCAAAGCAGTTTCTGTTTCTCTGGAAGAAGCTCAAGCAGAAACATTTCCCTGGGAGTTTTCTCTCACCTCCTTTTGCAGAGAGCCCTTCACACTTCTTCTTAGAGACGTGTACCAGTTTGGGGGTAATTCATTCCACAACTGTCAGATCTTTCCAACTGCTTTATAGCTTGTCCTCCCCAAGCATTCTTTCAGTAATCCCTATACCAAAGCTGAACCAAATGTGTATTTATGTAAAACAGCCCATGCTATATGCAGTCTGTGCTTTTTGCATGACCTTTAGTGTAAAATGCAATATGTCTGGTCTCAGTTATGTTATTCTGTCAACATGTTCCAGTTTGGACTAAGCTGGAAGCAGCACTCTGTACATCTGGCTCAGGAAGAGAGGACATCTGTGCAACTAGTCTAATAAACCAGAGCAATTCAATGAAATATTGTTCTAGTGTTAGGGAATGAAAAGAATTTTTGCATTGCAAAACACAACAAATGCTGACTTCTACCAATAAGAGTGACCTCCAGAAATCTGGGAGATAAATCAGCATGAGAGAAAGGTGAAGAGATGTTAAATGATGCTCTTATTTCAAATATAAACATCTTTCAAACACATAAATCGTCTCATTTGATTTAAAGTTATTTAGTTGACATGCAGTTAGGTAATGTCCTCCTTTTAAAAATATCACTTTGGAAATTTATGGATGAAAAGTGCTAATTATGTATTTTTAAATGCATTTTATAATTTCATTGTATGAATCCCTTTAGGACATAATGCTATCTATAAATCCTTTCCCTTCTTCTGCCCAGGATTTTGTAAATAACACAATTGCTAATGCAGTCTAAATTAGACAAAGGCATTTGGTGAGGTCAGAATACCATTGCCCGGAGGTTCCCATTTTATTTTCTTTGGCCATTTTTAAAAGGGTAGCACCTTACACTTACTCTAATAACAGCGTGCAACTCTGAAGTAATTCATTCTGCAATTGCTTTTAGCTGCTTTAGAGTCTTTATCAGCCATATTTATCCTTCTTTTCCAAGCACTCTCAAATAGTGAAGAAGTCCAAAGTGAAGTAAGCTCTTGCCATCTTTTTTTAAATAACTACTCCACTTCTAGAAGATACTGGGCGTCACTGGCAACAGAGAAAAATCCCATTTTGCTCTTACGTACTGAATTTCATATTTTGCCTGACTTAGGGCAGAAAGAGCACAGTACTGTCCAATTTCTCATGCTGTACTTCACATTCATCTCCACTTAATATAATTATTGATCTTTCTCCTCAAGTTTCTCTACAAATCTCACCATCCATTCTGCCCGTGCATACATTGTTGTTGTCTGCCCAGTGACGAAATCCCGAGAGGATAATACTGCTCATTTAGTTCAGAATGTGACCTAAGAGCCCATCAGGCTGTTTTCCAGCTCTCCTACAGTTTGCTGTCAGTAAACTTTCCTGCTCCACAGCCACCTCGGTTAGTCTCCACCTCATCTATCACCATAAAAGCCCACACAGAACCGAGTTCATCCTATTCATTACCTTTTGTAAAACTTCCATCTGTCCCACTCCCATTGATAACCTTTTTCCAAGGTGGGTGAAGAAGAAAGCCCAGTTTGATGAGGATGATCTCCAGAGAGCAGGGGATACAAAACATACCCACTTATTAAACAGCCTCTGCAGCGGTTGCTTGCAGTGTGCACTGAATAAACAGCATCTCAAGAGAATTCGAGAAAACCAAATAGAGTCAGAAGCAAGAAAACTGCAAACACAGTAATACTTGCAGAATCTCTTTTCTTAAAAGAGACTAAAAGGTTCTTAAAAGTTTCCTTCAGGCAATTTGAGTCTAGTCCAAGGGCTTTGAAAAAAACAAACCCGTCCATATATCTTGATGCATTCTTGACTGTCGTAGGATATACTTCTGACCCAAGGAAGTGTATCAGTCAGGGACAAGGCAACATCAGCACTGGCAACAGTGCTCTGACAACATGTATTATGTTTGTGTACAGGAATTTAGGAAGGGGGGTGGTAGTGGTGGTGTTTTATCATACAGCCCTAGTGTATAATCGATGACTGTATTAACATAGAAGTAATAATGGTCCAATAGACCAGGCATTTGATGAGGAATCAAGTACTTCTCCTCTGAGCCCCTCCACTTACCAGACATGAGATCCAGAGACATCATTTTGGCTTTCTGTACATCCTTTCCCCAAAATATGCTTTGTTCAAAATTGTCTGTGAGGACAGGGACCTTGTTCATGTTTCCTAATGCACAACAGTCCAGGACTGTTGGACTAATGGCTTGGATGCTGAGAACCAAAGGGTGTCTTTACAGCAGACCCCAGAACTCTCATAAAAAGACTAATAACTTTTTCTTAAAAGGGAAAAAAAAAAAGACTTTCCATCTATAGAAGCACAAAAAGTATCCAACTGAAAAATGTAGGCAATTTTTCCTCACTAAAAAGTACTGGGTTTAAGTTTATATTTTTATTGTTTTTATTAATAAGTTCCAGATGAATCTTTGAACTTTAAAACTTCATTTCAGAGTGAATTATTTTGCCTGCCCTAGAAGTCTTCAGAAAAGCTCTAATGGAAGTAAAGACAAGGCCAAACTCCCTCTAATTTTCCTAAATTCCAGGGAAATGTATATCTGAGCCTACACTTCCCACTCCAGAACCACTTCCTCTCCTGGCTCCAGAGAGTGGCTGGAGCTTAAACATACCCGAACTTTGGCAGCATCTACAGGCAAAATGCTGCTTTGTTTCTAGTAATAAATGTCGCTGCACATTTCAAAAGCAACCAGAAAGCTACAACTCTTGCTGAATATTTCATTCCAAGTGATTTACCCTGAATGGGTCTGACGGCACTGAACAGAAGTTAGTAACATTGTGTGGAAACAAAGATGAGGAGCTCTCTGATGGCGATAGAGTCAAAAAATGGCACGATAAGACAGTAGGATGCTGGCGTTGTGCTTCAGCTGTAAGAACCAGAAACACTCACCCATATAAATGTAGGCATATCAGGGTCTGCTTAAAAATCCTGAAAACCTGCATAAGCTTTAATTCTGTTACTTCTCAAGCTGTTAATAAATACAATACAGGAGCAAATTGGTCTCCAGGTTTTTCAGGGTATTTGCTGCACATTCCTCCTGCAGGACTGAGCCCCAGAACCCTTCCAACCACCTCAGATTTCCCCCGATAAAATCTTCCACTTGCTTAAAATTGCTCAAAAGTATCGCACTTTAGCATCATCTACTGGGAGAGACGGGCAACTGACTGGGAGGCTCAAGCAGCGTGAAAACGCTCCCGCTTGCATCTGTGTGCCTGCTCCTGTTGCAGTGCTCCGAGCTTGACTCCAGCAAGCCAAGGAAAACAGGGTATTTTTCTCTTCAGTCACTGCATTCTGAGGAATATAGCAAACGCTTCAGTGCTAGTGCAATAGAGACCAGAATAAGTACTCTCGACCTTGATGCTGCTTCCTTATTAAGGCCTCTGAGTCGCAGCACCAGAAGTCGGTAAGAAGCCAGGTGGAGGAGAGCAGCTGATCTCACAGATCAGTTTGTGCTATGAATTTTGTCACAGAGACCTGAGGTCGGCTGCGGTGGCGCTCAGCACCGCAGAGCCCGGGGGCTATGCTGTCTGCAATACACGGTGTGCAAGACAATCTGGAATTCATGACAAGTTCGCACTTTTCATCAGCAGCATCAGCCACCCAAAGATCTCAAAGTGCTGCGGACAGTAATCCTGCCTGGCAGGTAGGTGTTATCCCTGTGTTGCAAACATGGAAACAAAGATAGAGATATAAGGGCAAGAATCCCAACAGCGTTTAGATGCCTAACTCTCATTGACTACAGGATGGGCGAATCACTTGAAACCAACAGGATTTCATACCTAAACGTCTTTAAAAACCCTGCCCAGGGTGATTTTTCCAAGGTTCGCAGCACAAGGGTGTGAGAGAAACAGCATCCAGATCCTAGGAGCTGCGATCCCTTTAATTATTGGTCTGTGCTTCAACTTCATTTCTAAATCTCCACAAAGGTCTTGACATGAAACATAGCATAGCTACCAAAATCAACATGTCTCATATCTGGGCATAAAGGGTGGATTCACCTCATTTATATTTTGGTGCCTAAAAACTATATGTCTACTCTGAAAAAGCTATTGGGCTGCCTTGGCAGTCAAGGAAGAGAAGGGCACTTCCAGGAAGCACTTCGTCTTGCCTATCGCAGGACCACTCCCTTGGAGTACAACACGGTCACCTGGCATTATCTAGCTTTCTCCAGGAACTGAAGCCATCGGTTTAGAACAGGTGCTTTTTTATTATTATTACTATTCTTGGACACCTACATTTTGTCTGCAGACATCCATTACTTCACACAGAGTTGCACCATCTCTGGTGGCTTGGTCCCCACACTGGTGGGCCCTAAGGGAGATCTTCCTCCACAAACTACAGAGCCTGGACTTGGCTCTGCTGCAGGCCTGCAGCTCCAAGTAGCTCAAAACAGACAGCCAGCTGCAAAACCTCAACCCCCACAGATTGTTACAGCATTACAACTGATGCTATTCAGAAGAGCTGAGTAACAGTTATGGTAATATTCCATGTATATCTAAAAAAAACAAAACAAAACAAAAAAACAAAACAAAACAAAAAAACCCCAACAAACGTGTGTGTTTTGGAATTCAGTTGAGTGACCTTTGGACTAGAGATTAAATATATTGACTCATCAAATATCCATAATGAAGGCCAAGTTTTTTAGACGTGGGTTCTAAAAGCTCCTGCAGGTACTAAAATACATAGCTTGATTTTTCAAGTTCCTCATGATCATTTTAAAAAATTCTGATTAAAATACCTTTAGAAATTATTTTGCTTCCATTTTAAAAGGACCTTCTTTGCAGAGTTCCTGGGCAGCTTGTATTCCTTTTCCTACCATCTCTCTTCTATGTCTCTGCACATCTCCCTCTAGCAGCATTGGAGGCCAGGTAGCAAAATCATCATAAATGATTTACTGAAGTTGACTAAAAATAAATGTTGAATATTTGAGAATATACAACTCACATACTTTGGAAAAATCTCTAAGCCTGCTTCTAAAATCAGTTGTAGTGACTGTGTATTTGGTACACACGCCACTTTAGATACAGAAAATCCTGCTGTTTCTCTCCACTATGAATTTCCCTCAAACTGTGTTACTAACATTGTATAAAATCCTAGGGCCTGCAGCTGCAAAACTCTGAGTCTGGACTTTCTTCACTACTAACACTCCCAACTTGCATCTACCTTCAGCTCTTGACTCTTTAGGAAATAAGTTCATCAGTTATCACACCTAGAATTGCCATGCCTTGAAAAATAAAGAAGTCACCAGACACTTGGCTGAGATCAGCCATAGATTGGCTTTCCCGAGGCAAAGGGAAACTTTCTTTGTCCAGCTTTGCATTTTGCCAGAAGTAGAGATAGTCCCATGACCACCAACCCCGTAAGCCACAGAGCAGCCCCAGCCCTGCTGGGACGGAGTGGTTGTGTGTGGGGAGGTGGCTCTGGGTGAGATGGCTGCTCCAAGGGCGGACAGGGAGAGCAGACCCTGCTTCTCCGCCTGCATAGCTATGCACACAGATTCCTCTCCCAAGATGCTTTGGATTTTTTTGAGAAAGATGTAAGGAATACTGCCCAGCTGCACGCTGGCTTGCACTGAAAAACTCAGCCAACAATTTGCAGCTGTCCATGGCTGGTGTGAAACATGATGGTGGGTCTCCCACCTCACAAAACCCCACCACAGCTCTCCAAGAGGCCAAAAACTGAAGAGTCACTGGGATTGACCCATGCTCCTCCATACAGAGCATTTCTACAGACCTGTTCCCTGTATAGAGCAAATGGTTTTGTCCTCCCACTGACTCTGCTGTCTGCATATTTACCAATAGGATTATTTTTAAAAAATTATGGCAGCCCTCACTGGGCACCCTTCATTAGTTGGTGGGTGCTTTACCTGCCTCTCTGCGAAAAAACTCCAGCATCTCCGGTAGGTCAGAAACACTAAGCAAGTAGAGATGAACTTCATTCAGATTGCCTGCTTAGTACCTAAAGTGAGGAGTATAATTTAGCATAGAAGTTGAGAATGGCAGTGAGCAGCTCATCCTACTTGCTGTCTCTGCTCCCTCAGGACCTTGGCTGCTGAGGCAGCGCATGGAAAGGGGGCTGCCTCAGGGGAAGACAAGATAAGGAATAGGTCCACTCATACAAATCTAAAAATCTCTCCATTAACAAATATCCTGCATCAGTTTGGCACTGTAAGTCTTCTTCGTTCTTCATTAATCTCCCTCTGGGCTTGGGGGCTTGCAAGGACAAGGGTGGTCTTCTGTCCTGTGCCTGTTCTCGCACAGCAGAAAACTGAAGCCTTCCAGTGATGAGCTGCTACCTTGATTGCATTAAAGGCCTCACTTGTATTTTGGTTATATTCGGTATTTAAGCACCTTAGTCAGCCTTATCCCTTGAATGCTTGAAACCCTTTGAGGTTTATCTTCTAACCTTTCCACCAGTTTCCTCTTCTGCAGTGTCTAATCAATGCTCTAGCAACTTTGGGGCAGCCAAAGGCCAACACTGGAAAAAATGAACAAGGAAACAAGACTGAGTGCATGAGCAGACACTCAAACTACTTGTTTTCCTCTTGTGTTTTTTTACAGGACTAACTTTAACTCTGTGTCTAAGTTTTTCCATCTGTAGAAAAGTCTCCTTTTGCAAAGCTCTGTAGAGATCTCTATTCTTAGTGCTGTTATGCCAATATGTAATTGATTTGCCTAATTCTGCTGTACCGTTCTGGAATATTTGGAGATTAAAATGTATACTTTTTGTGACTTGGTTAAAGAGAAAAACAAGATAAAAATAACAGAGTCTTGGATGCAAATTTATTCCCCAAGTTATTAATACATTAGATTTCATATGCACCACTGAAGATAAAATACATATCCATCTGAGTACAAAGTTGCCAAAATGTGGCTTACTGAGCAGCTAAAAAAAGAAAGGGTGATATGGCCAATGACAATTTAAATCGTTCTGACAGTGGTGTGAGACCTGATTTGTTGCTTCCTGAATACAGCTGGTAATTTTTGCTGTGTGCATTGGCTAGGTTTGTATGTGCTCATTTACTTGACATCCCATGTGAACACAGCAAGGACGTTTAATGCTATTCATTTGCAAGTCAGTTTTGATGTTGCTACTATGAAGGGGCCAAACTGTGCTTACAGCATCTTCCTCAGCATGCAAGAGTTGCAGCGCTCATTGGGAGAGCCCAGCACGCTGCTCTCCGTGTGCTCAGCCAGCTCCTCAAAACCCCAGCCAGCCTCCGCTGAAGTCAACAGAGACACTCCCATTGACTTGGAGCTGGATTAGGCCATCAGCTGCCATGGGAGAGGAACACAGCCAGGTCTGCTGGCGCGGACACGCAGGCAGCAACGACTTCAGCATGTGAGGTAGATGGAAATAGCAGACTACAACTTCTTCACAAACATTTAAAATAATGAACCCATGGTTAAGCAATACTGTGTGCATTTAGGGATAACGCTGGGTTAATGCTGGTTAGGAGATATCAACCATGGGATCCAAAGGACTTCAGCCTCTTTCCCAGCACTGAGGAGCCACAAATCCTCATCTTATCATAGACCAGCTCCTGCTCAGCAGTGGACCCCACCTGCTGGGGTCCTCATCAGAGCTCTTTAAAGCTCAAGCCATAGGAAGTCACATGACACCCTAGGGTTTTTTATCATGCTGTGGAAAAAAAAGTGAGTTTGGCCCTCAAAGAAAGTCCCTTCCCAGGTCTTGCTACCATGCTAGTTGTGATGTGCTGCTGTGACCCACCTACAAAGGCTGGGCCAGTGGTTGCTCTTGACTGTTATGGTTTCAGGACCTTAATGAGCTGGCACACAGGTTAACTAGAATTTTTAAGCCCTCCAGCCTTTGTCTCTCCCCATCATTATATCATATTGGTCTTTAGGAAAAAGGAGTGGCAGCACTTCACCTGGGGCACCAAATTCCTCTCCCCCAGCCACCATAGGGGGGTACCTTCTCTTCTAGCCTCTCCCACCAGCCTGTGCTACCAAGTTCTAAGTGTTACTGGTTTTACTGTTCCTCAGAGAATCAGGGCAGAGGACACCTCTTCCCCTACAACCCACAAGACCTGAGAATAACACCTGTCTTGAAACAGTGGTGAGCTTTTAATCAACAGATTTGTTTTATTGAACTTTCTCTGCAGATCAGAAAAATACTGCATGGTTTTAAAAACCAGGTTCAGTGCCCAGTATTAGCACCGAGTGCTGAGGATGGGCAGATGCTGCCCCATGCCCTGGCACCATGCTCGAGTGTGGCATAGCAAGACAGCAGGTTTACGTGTCCTCCAAGGTTACTCAGTCACAGGAAACTCTCTATTGCCTGAGCTGGTGTTTCAGGCATGGTGTGTACTTTAACTGTTTGCCAATGGCAAAACAGATACACAGGAAGCTCAGCCCTGGCTTCAGGAGTTTTGTCATATTTCCAAATAAAAACCTAACTGAATCTACGAATTCATGTCCATCAAGTCATGAAAGCAGCTCCCAGAAGTGTACCCACTTTCCATTGCTCTAGCCTAGGAGTGAGGCCATACCCCTCCACCAGCTCCAGGAGCCCACTTCTTATCATCCAAGGAAATTTTATTCTGTATAACTAGATTTTATAATAAATAGACCGAATAATGTCCACTACAAAACCAAGCAAAAGAGTTTCAGCAGCTATAATCTACTTTGTGTCTATGGAGAACTAGGAAAATTTACATGGGTACGCACACATACAAAACCTTTCTCAGACACATGTGAGGTTTCATGGGAAGTCTGGCCTTTGGAAGTTGGGGGTTACTTTATATAATAGCCACATACACAAACTACATTTCAGAAGATGCTAGTATTCTTGCTACCTTGATCTACATCTTGTTTATCCAAAAATCTGCACATAGAAGCAATTGTACCAAAATAGATAAAATGAAAAAAGTGCCCAACTCGAAATGACTTGAGCTTCAGAAGGAACTATGACATTTTATAAGTTTGCCCCTCAACCTCAAGAAGGTCTTGAGATGTGGAAAGCATTTTAAGAGAAGCTTTTTTATTTATTCTTAATTTAGACTCGATGAAGTACTCTTTAAGAACAGGTCTTCTTTCTTGTCATTACTATTTTTGTTGTATCTCCAACATGATAAGAAAATACTTGCCCAAAATACCAAAAAAACCCCACCAAACCCTCTTGAGAGAGCCTGTTCTTGCAAGATTTCCATCCCAATATTTACAGGCCCAGGAGGTCCAGATAAGCTTTGGATATGCATCAAAGCTCCTGGATAGTTATCCAAATCAAGCACAAGCCCTGAACCTTTTGAAGTTTGTCCACCACTAGTTATCATATCCAATTCCTCCCCTTTCATAACAACGATTATAGTCTCTGTCTTCAGGAAGTTCTTATGCTCAGTGACTTGATTTTCCACAGAGGATATGTAGAATTTCACTAATGTCTATACCAGGCTTTCAAAAGAAGTCATACCCCTATTATTTTCCAGCCTTTACATGTATTTTTCTTATTTAAAACTTGAAACACAAACTGAGTTTATACTTCCAACTATTACCTTGACAAAGCATCTGCAGCTCTCCCCAACAGAGAGTCGAGAGTCTGTCGGTACAGACTTGGCCTTTCACTGTTGGGACCGATGCTCAAGTTCATCCTGCACTCTCAAGTGAAATATGGTCAGCAGTTTCTACTCAGTCCCTGGTGAACAGTAGCTCACACAATAAAACTATCATACCTAATTCAGCACAACTGGCAAGCTTTTGAGAGAAAGGCCTTGCATGCAGGCTGATTTATGGGTGAACCCAACAGAAGATACTCCCTATAGGTCAGGTGTGATGAGGTCATTGACAGGGCACTAGCGATGAAGTTTTTGACTGTAAATTCCCTGTATTTCGAAAGCTATAACAGACAACTATAAACAATTTGGATAAGGTTCCTCCATAACTCAAGAAAAATATTCTTGCTTTATGTGCTGCATAAAGGATTGCCCTTATCTTTTCTTTCCTTTTCCTTACTTTGTGTATAAAGTAAGGCTACCAGGACAAATTTATTCTCCACATAGCAGAAGTTAGAGACTGTCTTCTTGGTACTTTCAAGTTCATTTACAAAATTCAGTGGAGATTGTTTCAATTAGGGTCATCTGGTCATGTATCCCTTGATCCTTTGATCACCAAAGCAGAAATACCATGTTGGTAATCTCTGGGCTACCATTTGGGTTAATGAATCGGCTTGACTTTAATTCTAGCCCAGATGTAATCTTTTATAGCTTAATGATTTGTTCTAACATGAACTCCAATTGAATGTAAACAGTTTCTTTATTTAGAGCGAAAATTCTTTTTTATAACTTGTTTCTCTTCCTAATTAATTCTAGAGCAATTAAATCAAACCTTGATCTGTGGCAATCAAGATTAAATCATAGTATAGGTTAGGCTGCTAATATCGTCTTTGAGTTCATTATTATCAAGGCTAACAGTAATCAGCAAAGGAGGGAGAAACTGATGTAGTGAGGGTTACAAATCTGAGGACTTGTTCTCGTTTTTAATAGCTGATCTGATTTAATGTATGATAATACTTGCACTTATTTAGTAACTGTTTTCCAAGGAGCTCAACATACTCTCCCAAAGTTAATTTATTCTCCCAACACTGATGCGCAGGAGGTAAATATTATCTCCTAGGGACACAGAAAAGTTTTGGGGCATAGAAGAGTTGTAGGCTGTGTGCAAAGTCACAGTTTGGGGCCCAGATCTTGATTCCATTAACAAATCATTAGCTGGGGAGCTTTGCCATGAAGTTTAGTTATGATAAGAGAGGAACAGCACCTCATCCACGAGCACTCTTGAAGGATCCTGCTTAAAATGGATTTGTTGGCCATTGCATCCAGGCAGTCCTCAGAGTTAAAAGCCGCCTGTACTGTTAGCTGGCTGCCTCAATAGATCTCCCTCCCTCACACCTCCTCGAAAGGACTTGCCATATAGCTCTGCCCTGCAGTTGCCAAGGGGGTTTTGTGTTCCCAGAGGTAAAGAAAATGCACTTGTAAGTTGTTAACAAGATGGAGGCTGATGAATTTGACATATATTGTAGTTCTTAGCTCTGTCTAAATAGTCTGGCCTGTCCACATTACCACGTACCTTCTTTTTGAATCAAATCTAGATTTAAAGGACAATGAAAGGGACACTTCACAGCCCTGACTGTCCTCAAATCAAGGCACTGATGTCCCAGACAAGCACCAGCTGAACCAGTTCTCTGCCTGGATCTCTGTACGTAATTATATTATCCCATGCTGTGGCAGATTAATTCTGACTGTGGAGGAAACTCCTGCCCATTTGGGTCATCTCTGTGTGGTACAGCAATTGTGCGGAAAGGACCAAATCACCTCGGTTCAACTCCAAACAAGGAAAACACAAGAAAGCATCACAATGTTGTTTGTACTCCAGTTCTGTATTAGCTTGAAAAAAATTACAGCAGTGCCATTTTCAATTCAGTGTTATGCTGGAAAGGTTGCAAATTAATTAGAATTATGCCTTCTTTGTGCCAAGTGATAATTTACTGCAATTAATTATCAAAAGATCTACTGCTGTCAATTACGGTACTTGCACTTTGGGGGGGGAGAAGCTATTTACGTATAGCTAAATTCTGTAACAAAGTTCCATTTTACTTTTATTGTTTTCAATTAAACTATCATCATTTGCTTTCCCTCTGCCAAACACAATAAAGACTCGTTAAGAACTAATCATGCTACTGTGACCTTTTTTTTAATCCAAACACTAGCTAGACCTGCATTGAGTCAACACTCCTATTGTTACACCTGCAAATTGTAGGTAGAGAGGAGCATACTTCAGAATTAATGAGCACAGCTGTGGTCTCTCTTACATTCAACACTTGTAAAATAGACCTCTTTAAAGTGCCATTATCACAATATTGATAGAGTTATTTATAGTACTGCAAACGTTCCCAGTCATAACAGAGTCCTTGTTATCCCCCACAGCAGTTCATGTTGTTGCCATCTCCTGGACTCATTCCACAGTTTGTGATAAGGCACCAGGTGGACAATCCTTCGCAAATGAACTATAAAAGACATTAGGAAAACTTCTACATAAGCAAGTTTTATAGCTGGGAATAGGTCAAGCTGTCAAGACCCAGCTTGCATAAGACTTGTCATGTTCTTCTGCTATGCAGTTTCCCATATTTTCTGGGTGGGATGTGAAATGAAATTACAGGCAGTAAAAGCTGCAAATGATCTGGACGGTATTGTCCAAATTAGAGCTGCTTTTTGCAGTTACTAATACTGTTTTACCATAATTCAGTAAAACAGATGTAAGTTCAAACTCTTGGTGTCAGTCGCTGAAAACAAATATCACAGGTGCCAACTTTGGTTGCTAAGGGAATACAAGCTTCTTGGGCTTCACAGTATGTGTGCAAACAGCTAAAGATTGTCCAAGGCAGAGGTTCTGCTGTCAGCAGGAAGGTATTTGCCTTTTTCAGGTATCCTCCTACTGAGCTTGATCTCCTGACACATTATTGAAGTATCGGCCAATCTGGTCGAAATGAAGTCAGTAGGAGACTTAATCAACACAAGTTTTCCCATAATCTCCTAACCGCAGCACCGAGCGTTTATTTGTGATATTATTCTTACTGTAATATTTCATATTATTCTATGGTTTTGTCACACTTGGCTCTGTACCCCACTAAAGACCTGGATACAGCTTTTGTGGGGATACACTCATGGGAAGGTCTCCAGACCCGTCCCGCAGACCCAGCAAACAAGCAAGTGTGAAATTCAGTGCAATTGCTACAGCCACATGAAGATTTCCATGTTGTGCAGCCAGCCGTGCTGGGAGTTTAATAAGGGGGGAGGGATCGAAGTGAGCATAAGAGAGTCACTTTCGTAGGCGAGTCACAAAGTTACATCCTCATGAGAGCTCTAGAGGTCACAGATCAGGAGTGAGCACAGCCACTTACATGGATGGCTATTCTCCATCCAGCTCATGCAGGCAGCACAGGAAGAAAACTGAGTCAAATCTTGGATCTTGCAACCATTGCCACCAACATTTTTATTCCCTCCGATTGCAATGCTTTACTTTTCTTGTTATAGGGCAGGAAATAACTTTGCTTCTGATCCACTGTCCCTTATCTGAGGCAAATCATTTTGTCATAATACAGCCTTGAGTTTAGAAAGAATTGCAGAAAAACCCACAAGTCCCCAAAGAGTAAAAATTTAACAAACACTTTGCTACTTATGAATTATTTCCCCAGATCCATCTATTTCATATCTTAAGTGCTTCATGGCTGAAAGGTCAGATCTAAAATAACCTAATATTCTATTTTCCCTCTGAATTTAAGAGAATACTTTCATTGTACGGGACAGCTCAGAGAACCAGCCAAGCAATGTTTATCTCACAGGTGTTGCTGGTTCAGATCTCCTGCAGGCAAGTAGACTTGTGTAGCAATTCCCAGCTGATGGCTGTTTGGCTTATGTGAAGTTATTTGTCAGCTGTTCTTGTGTCCCTGAGGAAGAGAAGAGATGAACTCCTGCTCTTTCTGAGGCAATGGGGAGTTGGGGTAGGTACTTCAGTGCAGAGTTTTAAATCCCTGAATTGGGCCCGGTTGGCACATATCAACCTGAACTTCTCAGTGAGGTTTTGAATATATACGTACCCTGTTGTTTGTATGGGTTCCTGCAGTATCTGATTATTGCCCCCCCCCCTTTTTTTTTTTTACTTCTGAAGGATTTCTATTTCCAGGTTTGTTTACATCTGTGGCTTGTACCTATGTGTATTCTCACCATAATTTGGAGCATCTCTGATTTTGTTAGTGTATTTATCCTCAGCTGTATCAGTTCAGCAAAAAAAAGCTCAAGAAAGAAAGGAGGGGGAGAATCAAAACCTTCCAGTTACTTTGAGATTTGGAGGAGTTTTCACATTTTGAGTAGCTTTTCAGGATTTTGGAAACGTTTCTATTTCTCAACATGAGGAAAGAAAGACCCTGTGTAGTTAGGGGGATGAGGAGTTTTGTGGAAGTGAAGAAAAAAGAGAGAAGGCTGGTAACTAGGGCTGTCACCTGGGACCCTGCTCTGCCATTTTCCTGTGAGTGAATGACCTTGTTAATAAGAAAATGTCTCTTCTAGAACAGTACTCTTCTCTAAGGAAAAGCCAGAGCTGGGCTGAAGCGAAGGGCAGGGAGTAGTATGTTGCTTTTTGTTTCTGTAAACTTACTGAGGAATGGCATGCAACTGGGGTGCACATGTGATTAAACTAATCTAGTTAAAATCAGAAAAGGATTTCTCATAATTCAATTGGAGTTGTTTTTAATGTTTGGACTTTGGTCAAGGACAGCTTTATTGATTGAATTTAATTGCATATATTTTCCTGTCCATTTATTGAAGCCCATTTTTCAAGTCACTTGAGAGGCTGCTAACATTTCAGAAAGGGGATATGCCAAAGCATTGCTTTAATTCATTATCTTTTGGACATACAGTAGTTGCTACTTGGCCCAAATTAAATCCGTTAGAGAATGTGATAGCATAATTACTTACAGGTATCCAAAACTGCTTTTAACTGAATTCTCTAGGAGGTTATGCATAAGATTCATCTTGCCCGTACATTGGATGCAAATGTCTGGGATTTCAATGATAAATAAATATTTCGTCAACTGAGGACAGATTTTTCTTGTTTCCACATGTTGCTGGCGGACTAAAATTCTTGTGAGGTCTTCATTTTTCCTTAATATATAAAATAAAAGTCTCTTACAAATTAGTTCAGTAACTCTTTCAAAATGTGTAAACACGATGACCCTTGAGGTAAAGAGGAAACCATCTGTGGTTCTGACTTGGTTTTTTTCTTTCAAACCATGATCAACCCTCAAAGACTTTCTAGACAAAACTGCACATTAGCTAGATTGCTTCACGCTGCGTTCCAATGACGTAAAGTCTGTGATCCTCCAAAAGTTCTGTCAGCCTGCTTCCAACTGTAGTGAAGGGCTAGATGTCCCCAGCCTGGAAAGACCTGCAGGCTGGAAAATGCTGTAGGAAGGGCAAGAGCTGTATTACGCTGCAAACTGCCATGCCACAGCCCTACCACTTTACTGAACGAGAGCCGTAGAGGAGAGCTATTCCTGTAAGCTCTGTCCCTGCTTTCCTCACCTATTTTTTAGAGTCTTTTGCTCCCAATCACAGCTTCCTGCCTTCAAGAAGTTCTTAGTCTAGTAAAGAAATTGTGTACATGCACGTCTTTAAGGATGCAGGAGCTTCTGCTGGCTGTTGTGGACCTGTCTGCCTGTTGGGCTCAGCCCTCTCACTCTGCACTGAAAGTAACTGGCATCATCTTGTTGTTTGTGAAAACTAGAAGTAGTAATAGTTGCAGCTGTTAAGATTGTATTTATCAATAATAGGCCTAAGCAGAAAATGTGAATCTACCTATAAAAACTCTGGCATACAGTGCTTTTCATGTACCTGACTATTTTGTAGGGAGATGCATAAGGCCAGATTTGGTTTAGTTTCAAAAGCTTCAAATCAGACACAATTCAGACTTTAATTCTTTCTTGTGTAGGAAAGCGTGATGGAGTGTTTCCACAAAGAGCCCAGCTTTCACCCTCTTCTTACACTCGATCTGTGGTTAACATATGCAAGCTGAAATACCTGATGTCCATAATACCTCCCCTCCCTTCAAAACACCTGACATTTAAATGTTGCCTGATTCACAAAAGTTTTGCTCAGGAATCCAGGGATCGTATGTGATTAAAAGGCACAAGGAACTCCTTTCACAAGGAACTGAACCACAGATGGTTATGTGATTTGAGGGCCACTGAACATCAACAGTTTTACCAACTGAATCAGAATTACGGAAACACCTGCATGGCTGCATCTGCAGACTCAGCTAAATTATGCTTCCATCCAGCCACATGATATCTAATGTGTAATTCTTCTGCATTTTAATCAAATGCATTGTAAAGTCAGTACAAAATTTCAATATGAATGCACCTTAATGTAGGAGTAACTAATAGCTGCCATCCATTAGTACCAGTTAAGAGACATACTTCCTACTAGGCAACAGGGGCACGGTTATTTTAACTATTACCTGCTTTGTAAATGACATTTAATTGCATGCAAAGAGGGGATGTTCACAGGACACCACGGGGAATGCAGATTGAGCACCCACAAGTTAGCAAATGTTTGGAAGAAGGTTGCGGAGCAGCGTTTATGAACCATCTGCATGGTGAGACAGGCTTTGTCTGCTCTGCCCAAATGGTGCCTGTTCCCTATAAAACCTGCACTGAGTTTAGCAGCATAATAGTAGAGAACTTTTGCTGAGCATGTGCAAACTCTGAGTTTTCAGATTTGATGGATTTTTGAGGCTACCATAAAGCATTTCTTAAGAAAAAGATGATATAAGCCAGTCTCCTAGTCATTGCTTTCAAACCACGATGTCATCAGGCCTTTTCGAGAACAACTACCAGAATGGCAGCACTGAAAGATATTTTTTTTTTTTTTTTCTTTCAAGCACCTTTCTTAGAGATAGGTGAATTAGTTTGGATAAAAGTTTTCCAGAAAGAAACCAGCCTGACAAAACCATGAATTTTGGAAAATGTCCTCTAATGGCTAATACCTGGGAAAGTTATGAGCACTGAAAATCAACCTTTAAAACAGGAAGTACTGGTCAGCCTTGAGCAATGGATAACATTGCAAGTTACCGCTTGCTGAAATTGTTGAATGTGTTGTTAGGCTCTGTCCTGAGGTGTGCCTCCAGTTTAGCCTTCAGGAGTCCCAGTGCCCATAGGACTGAGTTCAAGACTTCTGCCCTGATACGAGGTTCTGCCTACAATGTAACTGGTGGGATTGGGGCCAGGTCTTCTGGAAAACCGACTCTGTTATTGCCTTGTTCGTGCTTCTAGTACCATCAGAGAAAGCCTGAAAGCATGGAGCGAGGTAGAAAGTGAAGATTTCAACTAAGTAAATTCATTCCTGAAAGGCTGTGTATTGAAACACAGTGCTTCCTGCCCATGTTTGACTTGATTTTAGTTCATTGGTCCCTAGTGCACCCAGAATTATAGCTCAACAAACATCTCCAAAACTGTACAATAAAAAAAAAAAAAAATCAACCTCCAAATTCTCAAAGTGTGGCTTAAAGGCAGAAAGCCTCCTAGCAGAAAAGAGAGACTGAGAGAACACATCTTGACTTGGTCATTCCCCCTTTCAATGTAGATGCGTGTTCGTTACAAATTACATTGAAATCAGTAATTATTTTCATATGGTTAGCAAATAATAATGATTCAACATTTGCATGTCCCTGAATTGCAGTGGAGTGGGATTACAGATGGTGCAAGATGCATCAGTTTTACAAAACATATTGAAGACTTCAACTTCGTGACGGAAAGTGTTCTGTCATCACTTAACTTATATGCACATGAATACCAGCATAGTGGGGAGTCCGCAGTTATGCTAAAGATGCTAAAAACAGGTACACAGAAATAAAATGTAAAAGCTCAAAGTTATCTTAGATTTCCATTTGTTTTCATAAGTACCGAATATTAAAGCTCCAACCATCCTGCCTGGGTGGAGTCGCAGTTGAAGTCCCAGTTCACGCCTTAAAAACCCCTGCCCTTTCTTCAGTGGAGAGGCTTAACTGTATACTGTTGCATGGCAAACAGAAGGGAATACACAGAATAAAGCTACTTCATGCAATAAATTTGGATTCCAGTTTGTGTCTATGAAGTATTTACCCGGAGCCTGCAAAACCCACCAAGCAGCTCCCATATGAAAGAATGACAAGGAAAGGGAGGTTGTGTTCCGTGGTCCTGTTAAGTGCAGTGATTTCTAATAACAGCTATGTTTGCCATGAATGATCTGGATCAACACAAAAAAAAAAAAAAAAAAAAAGAAAATCTAGTCAAGTGCCCAGCAAGGGGTCTATTCTCATGTCCGTGCTCATATGTTAAGTCCCATTGACAAGTATTAGTGGGAGCTGCATGCACATATGGATATGTGAATAGCCCAAATTGGAGCTGCATAAAGTAGTGTTCAACTATAGACATCACTTCAATTGCTGAGATAAAATAATCTAGGGGGAGAAGCCTTAAAGAATGCTGTGAATCAACCCAATAATTCAAAGACATTGGTAAATAATGGAGGTTTAAAATGAAACAACAAAATAAAAACAGCATTAGAATCTATGCTTTGAACTAAATAGTAAACGAGAATTAGCTTTTAGAAATTAACTCTGGCCAAAATTTACAAAAATGGCTTGTAACTCTGAGTTCTCTAATATTTAGAGCCTCTCTGTCTTACTATTACTCTATATTCTAAATAGAAATGAGGGACACAGCAAAGAGATCTTACTGACAAGACATGAGTTAAGAAAAGCACTGATAAGTATTGCTCTGCTGAAGAGCACGGTACATGAAATAGCAGCAGCTCTGCAATAGGTCAATGATAATGATGCTCCTGAGGTTATGCAACACCGACTGCCACCCTATAAATTTCACAGCTTTGCAGAAACTCCCTGAGAAAGGTTTCCTGCTACCTGAAAAGCCTCCAGCAGCCAGTCTGCTGGACAAAAATCTCTAAAGAGGTTGTTCTCTTTCTGCAGGCAATCTTCGGGTTTTTCCCTGAAGCCACTGCCTAGTTCAAAATCCCATTGTGGTTTGGAGTACTGTTCTTATACTTGCACAGCTGAAACAACAAAACCTTTCCTGACAGTTACACGTAAATAGGTGTAATGAACAATGAAATCATCAATTAACAGAGCAGACAGCAATCATTGCTGGAGGGTTTTAAGACAGTGATAAGCGTCCATAATAAGAATCTAAATTGGTGGGATATGAAGTGGATGATAAGTAAATAACATGTATAAATCAGGTCTAATTGTGATCAAGATCACTGGTTTCCTTTCTTTGTTCTGGTGCCCATTCAACCACCTGAGTTGCAAGTTATTGCAGAGTCCTGCATGTCTACTGGCTTCATACCCAGGTCCAAACTGTTCCAGCAACACTGCTGTGGAACATCCCAAGGTGAAGCAATCCACATGACTGACAGCGAAAGCTCTTATCTTACAAGATGTCTTCTTCCAGTGGTCATTTAGACCCATAACCAACCTATTAATCACAGTAAACCAAAGCTTGTGGGGTCCCTGCTGGCCCAACACTTGAGAAGACAAGACACAATGTTCCAGCTGACACCTGCAAGTAATTACACATGGTGATAGCGGTGTGAGAAAGAACAATTTGAGAACCAATACTAAGAAGAAGTGCATTTCTTTTTTTTATAGACTGAACAATTTTCTGATCTCTAAGTGCCTTAGGGTCTTAGAAATCAAAGGCAAATTAGGTGAGATAAAGAAAATCAGTTGCCAGGTGTTCATCTGGAAAAGTGATACATCTCCAGTGATTTTCACCAGGTCTGGGAGCTGATTCCCTTCCCAGATGATACTGTATTTTATAAGGCTATTTTATTGGGCTAGTGGCAGAGGGCAAATGCTCCACAGAGAACAGAATCTGGAGGCCCGCCCTTCCCAGATCGTCTTCTCTACCTACCAACAGATCTTTCAATCTGTCTCTGATGGTTTTGGATATCAGGACACCTATGATGCATAGCAAAGACAGGCATGCAGTTTTAGGAGAAGCTAAAATGTGGTGGCTGACCCTTTGCTGAAAACCTCCTGAAGAAAAGAAGAGAGAAGATGGTTCCTCCTCTGAAGAGTAGCAGATGGCTGCAGCCAGGTAGGAGAACTCTGAGTTGTGTCCGTGTTTGGTGAATATTTATTACATTGGCACTATTTGAATGTTAGTGATGGAAATAGATTCAATTTAACCAGTATTTATCATTAAAACTCAAAGTGCATGTGATGTTTTCAGTACTGTTTCTGAAGTCTGCTTAGATAAAATTCATTATCAGAAATTGTTTTTACTTTACATGTGCATTCATATAGTCATTATCTAGAAATCCTAAGCAGAAAATAATGTTGCAAAGACCAGTAGAGAGATACGACAACATGTTTTGTCTTGTTTTCTAGATTTCCACTTCTGGAAGATAACCTACCCCCACCTATCGAAAGAAAACAGGAAGACCAATTTATGTTCACAGACTGAGAAATGTCACCTTCACATCATACCAACACATCCTGGATCTATCAGTGATTTTAAAGATAAAGAAGTTCCTCAGATTACATCCTTCACAGCAAATCATTTCAGCTCGTGTTTCATTTTAAGCTGCTGAGTCGATCAGTGGAACAATTTCCTGCTTAGAGTTGATTACCAACATCACTGCGAGCCCAGAAGGCAGGTCATCTGCCACAGGATCGATCTCTGCCTAAGTTCCTGAGACTATCTAGCTGTCCAGGCTTTGCCATCACTGACAATTTCAGTGTCCCCAAGACTTCTGGCATTTGAGTTATCAACTAATAATGCTGCTCAATGTGGTTTTTGCTTTGGCTTGTTATTGAGTTATCAGTGTCTCTTGCATGGACAAGCTGTAGTAGTTATGGTGCAGATACATAGACTGACATACTGTCAATGACATTCTTTAGTTATATACCACCGATGAATAAAACGCTTGCATTTCATAGAGGTTTGTACTGAAATCTCCCTAAAGAACAGTGCTCTTGAAGAAACCACCAGGACCACCTGGAGGCACATCTACCTTGCAGCTGGTGGAGAGTGTGAGGGTAGGCCAGACTCTGGGCTGTAAACCCCAGCCAGATACAGACAGCTAAGAGACTGCCTGAAGTAAATGATTAGAAGATGGATACACCAAAAAAAGTGCCATCTCTTCATGCGTCACACAAAGCACCGCCAGTTCTACTGGATAGAGTTACTTTGTAGAGCTTGACTCAATCACCTGAACTGAGATTTTACAGAGGATGCTTAGTATAGACTGAAAATGTTATAACCGGCTAGAAAGGCATCTTCCCTGGAGCATCCTTCTCTGGGGAAAAAAAGCCTCATCCTTGCCAGCTGTACATGCTAGTGCTGCTCCCACAGAGGAAGAGGGCTGCCGATGCACAGCAAGGGTGCCTGGAAAGACCACAGGTAGCCACAGGGGAGACCTGAGCATGAAAATATTTTGTATCAGGTCTGGTTACATCCATCTGTAAGATTAGTAACAACACAGGCACCTGGTAGTTACATTTCATGGGCTAATAAATACGTTCAAGGGCAGAAGGGATTGTGCTGAGCCTTTACTCTGACCTCCTGCACAGAATTGACCTATGCTATTTGATTTTATAGAGTTTATCTCCCAGCTTTCATCAGGGGCTATCAGGTCATTAGGACAGGCTGAACTGCGCTTTGTCTGAACTTAGATGGGAGATCCCCGAGAACATACTAGTGCTGAAGGAAATGGGATGAGGTCCCTGCTTTCTCTTCCTTCTGCTGAGCTGTAATTGGAGGCACCATGTAGTGGTACTGTAGTCTTGAAACGGTTCCTGTTTGTTCATGGTTTTGACAGTTGTTGAACTTTTTGGAGGGGTGAGAGAGGAACAGGTTTGTAGGGTGCAAAGAGCAGTTTGGGAACTGCTGCTGTGGGTATGTACGGCTGCAGAGGCAGGAAGCCGTCAGAGCAGCAGGACAAGTGATTGTCAGCATTTCCTACAGGAATCAATTGCTGAGGCAGGACTGCTTAAGAAAAAGAGGTTTGGGGTGAAGTTTCAGTTTCTATCTGCAACCCACTCCGATCCAGGACTGTCTTATTCGCACTGTGAATAAAAGAGACTTTCAGGTAGAAAATGCCTGGAGGCAGGATCACTGCTTCGCTTTTACCAGAGAGCAGAGGCACAGAGCTCCGAGGAATCAGCTATTTTGTGCCAAGAGGCAGGCAAGGGGTGACAGATCTACTGGTAGGGGGCTGCCTTTTAGTGGTTTCGTGTAGCTCCATCAGCACATAAACTTGGTCTCTAGCTTTTAAAATAATACGTTATTAGAGATATATAAATGTGTGATATCTGTACACCTGGCCTGGGTCTAGAGAGCCCATGAATGTGTTAGACTTGTTATTACTTGATTATTCCTTTGCACAGGTGTACGTTCCCGCTCCCAAATGCTTATGAAACGTCTCTGCTGATATGTATAGACTCACAGCGTTGAAGGCTAGAGAAAGCCCCTTGATATATTACAGCTCATCCTGTACCATTGCCCCCACATTAAATGCCTTAACTTGGGTTTGGTTACAGCAGGCCTTCTGGTCTTGCTTTGAAAATACCAAAAAATATACAGTATCCACTTTGTGCCTTAAAAGTCAGCCTTCAGCCACTCTTGCTATTAAAAAACCCACCACCTAAACTCTCGCTTGATTTTGTTTGACTTCAGCTTGCAGATATCCATTTTTCGCTGAAAGATTAAAAACAGGGTCAGTATCCAGCAGATACTTCCAGACAGATCTCATAGATACTGAAATACTTACACATTATACTCATGTCACGTCTCAGTCTTTTTTCCAGTAAGCTAGGCAGATTGAGTGCTTTAAGTCTTTCACCATTAAGCACTTTTTTCAGCCCTGAAATCCTCTCTGTGGCTCTTTTCTGCACCCTCTCCAGTTTTCCAACAATCTTTTAAAAGTGCGAGCACCAGAAACTGCATAATCTTATATTGTCTGTATTAAAACCAATTGTGTTTGAATGAGCTCAGCTCATCAAGCAACTGAGATCACTTGGAGTGTCATTCTCATCATTGTCTGTCACTCCACCAATGTTCCCATCATCCTCAAATTTATCAGCTGTGAATTTACAGTGTTTACATCCAAATCATTGAAGAAAACATTGACTAGCATCTGACCTGATGCTGATCCTGGTAAAACTCTCCCGTTTGATAATGCTTCCTGATTCATAGCTACTCTTTAACAGGCTGTTAGCCAATTCCTAATCTAATTAGTGCATGCTCTGTTGCTATTTCTAATGTTTTTTGATCAGAATATCACACAGTGTTAATTCTAATCTCCACAAAAAAATGACTATCACATCTCTTCATTGACCTTTATCATTCAGTCTTTACCTTCATCATATTATTTGATGCGCCTCATCAAAGAAAGAAATTGGGTTTGTCTGATAAGGCTTATTTCTCCTAAAACTGTATTTACCATCATTAATTATATTTCCATTCTTCATCGTTTCAATCCCATGGCAGCCTTTCCAATACATGGTAACAGCTGATGATGTGTTAGAGGCCTGCCTTTGAGGTCAGTATGTGTGTTATCAACCCAACCAAAACAATTCAATTCTTAAACCCACTCTTTGAAAACTGATATGTTTCATTGTAGTGGTTTGCTGCTTATTTACATTTATATATCATCAGGTGATTAAAAATGACTACTTGCCATGCTGCTTTAAGTGTAAACTGTGAAAAAACCTACAGCAGTATGTATGTTCACTCCTAGTCCTGGCCACTGTTTTCCAAGCGCTTCCCAGTGACCACTGGTACAGAAATCATTACAACCTTAGACTTCCAGAGAGAGCTACATGCTTCCTGAAGCATGCCTTAGAAGAACACCATGAAAGGGACGATGATGAAATATCAGCTATCATGTAACTATCTATAAATGTTAGATTTCTACAAAGTGATTCCACTGAATTGTAATTAAGGGTTTGAAAGTCGAATGATTTTAAGTGCTAGTTTTAATTACCGCGTGGTGAACTTTAGTGTGTTAGAATTGTCACAACTTTCCTTTAGAATTAGTGTCAAGCCAGGCAATACAGTGGGAAATTATTAACTCATACTTTGGTTCAGCAATTATCTGCATTACAAGGTTTATGCAATTAGCTGTTTAAGATGTCATTATATTTTGCCATCTGGTACACAGGAGTTTATGCATATGAACAGGCACGTGTTGAAGTGATTTTCACTATATGACTCTTGATCTCAACCCAAATCATCACTATAATGAGTGGAAGACACAGTGTACAGTACATTAGTGGCAGGTGCATACTATCAACTTCATTTTAATAGAAGACTTTCATGTTTCCATTTTTAAAGTATTCTGCACAAGTGCTGAAAAATTAATTGCTCGTTTGCAATTTAGCAAAAACTGAGGACATGTTATTGCTAAATGCTAAGGAACATCAGTTTTCAGAAAAGCGGCCACTAATTTAAGTTCTTTCCATCTGTAACTTCAGGCCAATTTCTGCTCCAGACAATAAGAAACCCTCACTGAAGTTCAGCTTAAAGCGTTCTCTCGTTTCATGGTGAACATGCTGAATTACCTTTGATAGTCTCACAGCACTGAAAGCCTCTTGAAGCTATCGCAGAGCAGGCTGCAAGGATGCCTTAAAACCCACCTGCGGTGTGGTCCATGTGCAACAACCTACAGTGTCACAGGTCTCTGCCAATGCGCACAGGACTGTGACACGCGTCCTTGGTCTTACCTCCGTCTGTCTGACGTCACTTTTGCCTGTTGGCTCACACGTCTGACACGCAGATTTTAAATCTGGGGAGAAAAGGTATTGCTGTTGGCAGCCTACCACAAGGAAATCCTACCTTCCAGGCAGTACAAAATGTAAATATCAATAATGACAGCACTGCGTACTTAGATAATACCTGGTATTTCTGACGCATACTGCATCTGGTGTTCTAAAAATATTTGCAATCTTTAATTAATTAAATTGCATGCAGCTATTAACCTCATTTGACACAAGGAAACTGGTCTCTGGAGCTGTAAGAGACCTCCTCAGTCACAGGAAGGCTGTGCAGAGCCTGAGAGCCATCAGTGGGGACTATACTCACTGCACTGCAGTGTCGACTGCTAAAACCGGGCTGCAACTGCAGCAGTGTCATTTATCTGTAAAAGTACATGTGATAGTTTGGGATAGGACAAGGGTCTGTTATCAGGGAATGGACAGAATAGCTCCTGCCACCTCCTCCTCCGACCTGGACTAAAGTGCTAAATGCGGCACTGCTCGCAAGACAACACAAGTCACGTCTGTCTGCTGGCAAATCACATTTCTTACGAATATTTATTATTTTGGGTTCTGGTGTTACACTCTGGACGCTCCCCGTGTCTCAGGGCAGCGGTGGTTGTCTCAGAGGGGGGAAGGCGCCGTTCCCAGGCCTGCCTCCAGCACGGCCCTGGCGCAAAGCTGGGACAGTGCTGAGCCTCCATGTGCAGCCGCTGCAACTTCATTATTGAATTACATTAACAGGCCGCCCTCTAGTGTCATATTTTATTACATGGGTTAAAAAAAAAAAAAAACACCACCCAGAAAAACCAAACGGGCTGGGCAGGTAAAAATTTATATTTTCACTTAGTGAACACCAGCACATGAGCCACTCACAGAAGTAGCTACAAAACATTTGTTTGGCACATGTTGGGAAGTCCTCTGTCAGGTTAGAATCCCTCAAATTTGGTGAAAAAGGAGATTTCTACTGAGGTTCAGGAAACCGATCCCAGAAGGCCCAAGGAAAATATCGTTCAAATCTGTGCACGCACACACTGAGGGGCAGAATTTGCCTGCTCTCTAACATCAATATCAGCATTTCCGTGGGTGGTTATACCCACCGGTGGTATATACATGCATCTATACCTCTAACGTGAAGTGTTTCATCCTCTTGTACGTACATCAGTGTCGTTTGAGGAAACAGCAGAAATGTCCTTCGCAGCAACACTCCCACTGCGCTCGGGGATCGTTTTCCTCAGGCTAAAAACAAAAAGGTGATAGACATAAGGTAACGGGCAGTGATTATTCAGGAGTTTGCAACAGTTCAGAGCTAAAACCAGAAAATACTAACACCGAACAACCGGATAAATACTTCTTTGCTCTGAAACCCTTCCTGGCATTAGTGGTCATGCTGAATACACTCAGTAGAGCTGCCCTTCCTTACTGGGCCAGTTTGGACGAGGGAAGCGGGACGAAGCACATCCACCTCTAAGACCATCGGCAGGCCAGGCCAACAGCTGGTGTAAATTAGCAAGTGAAGGCAGCGCGAATCCATCCATTTACATCAGCCGGAGACCCGTCCTTGGGTATTAATGTTCCCCGTCGCTGAAGCCACCTGCCTATCTTCCATCTTCCTGAGCACACTCTGTATCCCGTGGGAGATCTGCTTGGTGGCACGAAACAGGACGAAAAGCTTTAGGTGAATAGAGGGAAGAACCTCAGCGCTGACTGCAGCGTGTTGGAACCCCCCTCATCCTCACAGACCCGCTGCAGGCGGGGGTCTGCCCTCAGGGCAGCCTCTGAGGGGGACACCGACGGCGTCCCCGGAGGAGCTGGGTTGTGGGAAACCTGCCCTCGGGTTTCTCTGGGGATTGCGGCGTCTGCCTCTTCCCTCCTCCTCCAACAACCCTCTGGGATTACAGAGGTGACCAGGAACCTGGCGGAAGGAGCGGGGGACACCCGGCCTTCCCCTTCCCTCACGCAGCTGGCGGGACAGGGAAGGCTTGGCTCCGCTAACGGTCGGATCCACACGCCGTGGCTGACGGAAGCTGCCCGGGGGGGGTTTAATCCGGATTATCTTCCCCGCTTTGGCTGCGTTTGGAAGCGAAGGGTGGCCTCGTCTCCCGGCGGCCGCCACAGAGGCAAACGCAAGGCGGGATGGCCGCCGTCGCCCGCCTCAGGCCCGCCCGCCTCAGCCGCGCGCCTCAGGCAGGCCCCGCGCTCACCCGCCGGCAGGGGGCGCTGCGCCGCCCGCCCTGCCGCCGCGCCGGGGGGGGGTCCGCCCCTTGAGGCCTGCAGGGGGCGCCGCGGGCGGTGCCGGGCGGTGCCGGAGGTAGCGGGCGGGAGCGGTGCAGGTGCAGCCCGGTAAGGCAGAGCACGGGCACACACACCGGCCATGCGTGT
The DNA here is from genome assembly GCA_008921705.1 of Burhinus oedicnemus. NCBI lineage: Eukaryota > Metazoa > Chordata > Aves > Charadriiformes > Burhinidae > Burhinus > Burhinus oedicnemus. Next base: position 2,459,981 of record VFFE01009212.1, on the reverse strand, counting down.
GTGCACACAGGTGTGCAGACCCCAGGCAGGGCACGGAGGGCGGGAGAGGAGAGGAGAGGGAGAGGAGAGGAGAGGAGAGGAGAGGAGAGGAGAGGGAGAGAGGACGGAGAAGCCGGTCTCAAAAACTCAGCTGCAAAACTGCGTTTTCCTCAACCTGACGCCCCGATGCGTATTTTGCAACCCTGCAGGACCGCAACCGGAATTATTTATTATTGTTTCTTCTTATTAATTTAATTAAGTCTTGTCGGTGTAGCATTTTTTTCCCCCGTATTAAAGGAAGTGAAGTCAACGCCATTAAAAGGAGTGGAATAGGCGTATGCCAAAGTATTTGTAAGAGCGCGTTAAAAATATTCTAATATGAATTCCAGCTGTCTCGCAGGCCGCTGGTAACTTTTCCTAAGAAATCCAGCGCCGCCGCAGCCCCGCTGCTGTTGTCCGTGGGCCGGATGCAAATTTGTCGCGACAACGGGAAGCAACCTTCGTTGTTTCCGATGATCACACTTTTTAAATCAAGTTAGCTCGTAATTTATAAAGGCCTTTGGCATCACCTTTGGAGTAAGTCTGGTGACTTTTGTCATTAAAAGCGAATTGCACCGACCTCGTCCGCTCCGGAGAACAGCAAAAACCCCGGAGAGCCCAGCCCAGTGCTCCGTGGGGCTCGCGGCAGGGCTGGGGACCCCACCTGGGGGCAGCGGGGTGATGGGGTACCTGGGTGCCGGGGGATGTATTTTGGGGTATCTGTGTGCAGGGACAGCCGTCTGCCGGGGCACTGGTGTGCATACGTAGTAGTGTACTGGGTTGTCTGAGTACTGGGGTACCTGTGTCCAGGGGGTGCCAGGGTCCCCAAGTCCTGGGGAACGTGTGTGTTGGGGTACCTGTGTTCTGGGGTACTTGTGTTCTGGGGTACTTGTGTTCTGGGGTACCTGTGTGACGGGGTACCTGTGTTCTGGGGTAGCTGTGAGCAGGGGTACCTTGTGTGGTAATTGTGTTCTGCGGTACTGCAGTACTGGGGTATCTGTGTGCTGGGGTACTTCTGTTCTGGGGTACCTGAGTACTGGAGGGGTACCTGTATTCTGGGGTACCTAAGTACTGGGGTATCTGTGTGCTGGGGTACTTGTGTTCTGGGGTACGTGAGTATTGGGGTACCTGTGTGAAGAGATACTTGTGTTCTGGGGTACCTGAGTACTGGGGTATCCATGTGCTAGGTACTTGTGTTCTGGGGTACGTGAGTATTGGGGTACCTGTGTGAAGAGATACTTGTGTTCTGGGGTACCTGTGTGTCGGGGCACCTGTATTCTGGGGTACCTGAGTACTGGGGTACCTGTGTGCTGGGGTACTTGTGTTCTGGGGTACATGAGTATTGCGGTACCTGTGTGTTGGGGCACCTGTATTCTGGGGTACCTGAGTACTGGGGTACCTGTGTGCTGGGGTACTTGTGTTCTGGGGTACGTGAGTATTGGGGTACCTGTGTGAAGAGATACTTGTGTTCTGGGGTACCTGTGTGTCAGGGCACCTGTATTCTGGGGTACCTGAGTACTGGGGTACCTGTATGCTGCGGTACCTGTGATCCTGAGGTACCTGTGAGCCAGGGTACCTGAGTTCTGGGGTATCTGGCCCTCCACTGCCCCAGCTTCCGCAGAAACTTCCAAGCTGTCAGAAACCATCCAAAGGGATGAGGGGAAGAACAAGGGTCCTGGCAGGAGCTGCAAAGGACTCCTGCCCTGCAAGGGGTGACGGTGTCTTGCTGCTGCCTTCTTTGCACGGGCGCTGGCCCTCACATGTGGGAACAGGCACCTTCTGCTATAGCATCCCCTATAGATACCTCAAGCGCTTTGGGAACAGCAGCACTGCTGCAAAGAGGAAAAAGCAGCTTCACCAGCACCTCCATCGGACGGGGGAGGCACTCGGCCACGGCCTCTCTCCTCTTCCACTCAGGAGTCCAGTGTCCTCCTCTGCTCTACACATTTCTCCCTTGCTTACCCATTTTCCAAACTGTGGGTAAGAGGCAGGATTTTCCATGGAGATTCAATGTTTTCTCCATGTTGCACGCACAGGAGGCCTGCCCGCGGGTTCCCTTCACCAAGCAGGGCAGAAGTTACTCACACCAAAGTTTGGAGCTCAGCGACACTGACAATCTGGAAATATTTCTTGAATTTAATGGCGGGGGGGAGAAACAGAGTTTGTTGCTGTGGTGCAACTGCAGAAAACAGTTTCAGCCTCCTGCCCTGTGTGGTGTGTTATTTTGGGGGGGCTTGTCCCAGATTTTATTAGCCATGTAAGCATCTACTGGTGGCATGAGACTCTCCTGCATGCAGCGTCGTCGTGCTCTCAGGAGTGCCTCCTCCCTTGCTCAGGAGCGCAAGTCTCAATAACTTGGGAATGCATCCGGTGGGCTGAAGCCATTCAGGCATTCCTGAAACTTCTCCCCCTGCAACCATGCCCTGACCCTGGGCGCAGCCAAGGGGACCCGGCAGAGCCCGCGATGGGACAAAACCCCCACGGATTGTGTCAACCCCTGCCTTATAGCAGCGCCACCAGCACTTTTAATACTGATTTTCTTTTTTTTTTTTTCTCTACTGTTAAAGGATGCAATGGGAAATAACAGGCAAACCCGCTGCAGGGCCTAACGGGGCTGGTGGGGAGAGGCCCTCGCCCGGATGCCCAAACCCCCCAGGTCCAGGAGACCCCCCTGAGTTTCCCAATTTGCCCCGTGGGCAGCGGGAGCAGCCCTGGGACACCAGAATCCTTCAATAACTGCACCCGACTGGCACAAAACACCTCTGCTGGGAGAGCTGGAGGCTGCTGCCCCAGGGTCTGCATCCCACTGTCACCGGGGAAGATGCCACCGGCTCCGGCACCGCGCTCCAGAGCACGTAAACCCCCACTATATACACATGTATATATATAAAAAATATATGTGGATATGCACATATACATGTGGATATGCACAGATATATGCAGATACGCACCAGCGGTGCGTGCGACTGCTGGCAGCAGGAGCGGGGTGGGCG
>VFFE01009212.1:2380887-2446275 GCA_008921705.1 Burhinus oedicnemus | reverse complement strand
AAAAAAAAAGAAAAAAAAAAAACCACCCAAAACATTGCATGATAGTCTCTAAGCAGTTCCATCTGTCAAGCAGAAATTTTAGGCTAATAGCCTGTGGCGATCTCCCTCCGCAGTCCACTACCTGCCTTTGTCCTATTAAATCTCTTTATTCTTCTTGAAAAAGAAAAAAAGAGGAAAGGAAAGAAAAACCTTGCAGACCAAAATCATCCGAGTGATGAAGCCCTAATTTTGACCGCCTCTCTTTGATGTTGAGCAGTGGGTTCTTATTTAAAAAAAAAAAAAAAAAAAAAGAAGAGAGAAGTTGTATATGTTTTGCACAAAGTAGTCTGAGAAGGCTAGAGGTGCCCGAGGCCTGTGGGTCAGGAGTACCAGGTATCCTCAACCCGCAGGGATGGGATGGGGAGTATAAATCCCGCAGGATCGGGCTCAGAGGGAAAGGGGAAGATGGTCCCTCGATAGCGAAACTAGCCATCAGGTCTGAACGGCCACGAAACAAACCCCTGAGCAGTCCTGTGGGGAAAAGGAGGTGTTCAACCCCCCCTGAAATATCACGATTTATACACCTAGAAGCCAAGCGGGTCTTGAAACAAATTCCTGGTTTGATAAGATTGTGCTTATGGGAGGGGGGGGGTGGGTGCTGAGATGTTTTTGCATGTGATGAACATGAAAATCTTGGCATCTCGGACTCCAGCGCAAAGTACACCCTGTCCGCGGAGCGAGTCGGTGTGCTCAGAGGATGTGCAGTAGGTTGACTGGATAAAATAATACGCTATTGTAGTTCTCCCGAGTGATTATAGTGCAGAAAAATGCGCGCGTGTGAAGTGCTAGGCCCTGGTTTTCATGTATAGTATGCGTAGGTCCCCCTGGTTTTCAGCCTGACTTGGAAGTTGAGGGGCCGGACAGGCTGGAAAAAAAAGAGGAGCAGAGGGGAGAGGAATCATATTAGTAGAAACCACTTCTATATAAATATATATCGGTAAGAAAACTGAGCAGATTGCAGCACCGGGAGCCCGCATTTCCAATGCCACCTTCTTTCGGAGGGTCTTGCAGAAAGTTTTGGCTACCCCAAAGTTTTTCTGCGCGGAGTCCCGGCAGCGGTTGTCGCGATAGGCGGTGTCGCCGCTGTGATTTTTACGGGTACGATCCCGATCCGGAAATAACTTTGGAGTATCCTCAAGGTATTTCCTACAGATAAGCTGCGAAATTTACTTCGCGCTTCGGTGCGATCCGGTAAATCGTATCGCACGTTTATGGCGAAGGTGAGGTAGGCAAATATTGTGGAAAATTATTTATTTACTCTGCGATCTATTATGGGGCATGGTGAAGGAAGGATTACTGATTAATGGCTAACCGAAGGGAGATTGGGGCTGGAGTGTTGCTGGTCCCCTCCCATTCCGTCACCGGCCCTGAGCAGACCGGGGACTCGCATCCCTTTTGTCTGCCTCAGTTTCCTCCTCCGCACGTCGGAGCAGGGTGACGTGCTTTAGGAGCTTTGATATCCGCGGCTGAAAACCGCTACGTACCGCTATACGGCACGCGGGTTTTTATTATTTTGATTTATATATAGCGTGATGCTGGTAAATACTGGTCCGTATTGTGTTTCCTAAATGAAAAGCAGCCTTTGCGGAGTGCAAAAGTTGTTAATAGAAACCAACGGTCTTGGTTTAGCCTGCGTGTAGGATCACAAAAAACGTAGGATGGGGAGAAAAGGACCAAACCCAGCGGTGCAAGTACTCCTGCGAGCTCGAAGGGATCCTCTCCCTGTTACAACAGTCGGGCAATAGACATTATAAAAGTTCAATATTGTGATTAGGGATATACCATCTTATCAGCACGCTGTTGGCAAACACTACCCTTGATAGCGAGCTCTTATTTATTTGTGCCTTCATCGTCAACAGGCAGCAATTGCGCTAATTGTTCTTCGGGCTAGATGTTTGCCGCGGAAAGTTAGCGCGAGGCTTAGGCTGGTTTTTTTGGGTTAGATTTGCGGTTTTGTGTAAGCAGCGACGCGCTCGTACAGACCGCACCGCTTCGTGTTTTCGGCCGTTGTTTGCTGATCGCACGCATCGCATTGTGCTCTTAATGCAGTAGCGTGTGCTGGCGTATTCCCGGCTAAACCTCACCGGGGAGGGGGACAAAATGATTTTTAGGAGGTAGCGCAGCGTGGTCGCCGTCTATGTCGCTTCACAGAGGTGTACCGAAAGCCTCGCGTATAGGCTACCTTTTTTTTTTTTCTCCCCCCCCTGCTTTTTTTCCCTTTTTTTCCCCCCTCCGATGTATCCCAGCAGTCTTTGTTACACCTGAACATTGGCCAAGTTGACAGCCATTGGTTCCCGCAGACCCGCAGTAATGGCAGCCTGTGCCGGGTGCGCAACAGGAAAATTACAAAAGAAAAAAAAAAAAAAAAATTAAGGGTTCTTTGTCTCAAACTCCATCAGACCTTGCTCCCCAAATATATGGAGTGCTTATTTATCAGGAGGAAGTCGCCAGCGCAAATGTTAGGTAGGCTGGTCAACTTACATATAGCGGATTTGACAAGCATCTGCTATAGTACAGAAGATTTGTAAACACTAAACAATGTTTTTACCTCCTTAAAAGTTTTGAGAAGTTGCCAGTATTGGCAGGAGGCACAGACTCCGAAACGTGCTTGAAGATACGTGCCAAAACCATTGTGACCTTTTCACCCATAGTGCTCGCTTCTCTTTTTCTTGGGTTTTTTTTTCCCACTCCTCGTCTTCTTTTTTTGGGGGGGATTATTCTCTTCCAAGATGCCCTTATTCAAGATGACTTCGGCAGCGAGATGTCCCTTTCCTTCTAAACATGTACAATAATTATTGCTTTGAATCCACGCTTTTTCTTCAGTAGGCACTATCATCTGTAAGGGAACACATGTGCACAGATTTAAATAGTGCTTCTTACAAAGCTACTGAAATCAATTATTCTCTTTAAGAACTGGCTAGAAAGAGAAAACAAAAATATGCAAATAGGCAAACTACATGTCATTTTTTTTTTTTTTTTAAAAAAAAAAAAGGAAAGGAAGATCGGTGTTTTGTGAATTAGAGGTTGACCAAAAAATGTATTGAAATCTAGAGTATTGCTCTCAGTTTGCAGTTTCTAATCTGCTTAACTAAAAGCAGGCGGCATTTTCATACCCTGAACTTGGGTTCGCTTTTTAGTTTTCACTTATTCTGCGCTTGTATCAAATGACAAGTTGGAAACCATTGTGGCAAACCGTTTTCTTTGTGGGAGTCAAACAGTAAAGCTAATTTATGGCCGGTCCTTTACCAGATGATCTGTATCAGAATCTACAATATACTAGGCACGTGGCAAGGTCACAATTTAAGTTGTTAAGGTCACAACCTTAGCCACCAGGCATTTGACCTTTTAGATAAAGTTAACCTTTGTTCATTAGTAGGCACTCAACCGAGAACTTTCTGGAGTTTTTTACTGCTTTGGAGTTCCTTCTGCTAATGTGATCAGATTGGAGAATAGATTCGCAATGGAAGTAGTTAAATTTTGTGAGAGGTCACAGTTTTTAGAGACTTCTCCAGTGGACGAAGCTGGGTGGCAGGCCGGGAGGCGATGCTGCAATGCCCGATTTATTTTTTTGGATGGCCGTCGTTATGCGCTTCGGGCGAGAATTAAGCTAGCGAGGTATTTGTGGCAGAGAAAATCTTTTAATCTTTCAGAAGGACATTTAAAAATCCCAAATTTAAGAAAAATCTGGGGATAGGGTTTTATTTACATGAGCTCATTTTTTCTGTTCATGTTTCGAATAGAAGCCAGCGAAGATGCAAGAAGTCAGCCTTATTTCTGCGACTGTGAAAATTTACTTAGCGTCTAAATATGCTCTATGGGTAATTGCCTGGGCAACAGCATATAGCGCATGACCTTGAACTTTAAGCAGACCCATTTTCCGTTCCCATCGGCGGATTTAAAATATTTCTACTTGGACCACCGCAAAGAGGCATCGATGGGAATAACCCGTAGATTGGTTAATGCGGAAAACGACTGCAGATAGCCAAAATACCCGTGGAGGTGTCGGGGAGTCCGAAAGGTACATCAGGCTTTGCGCTGTGATCTTTTAGTACAATTGGTATTGATTGTTGCTGCATTAATCCTGTTAATAGCCGCAGCCGGTTCGGCGTGTCGCAGGGATGCGAGAGGTGTCCTGACGATGCCGTACATCACCAAAAGAGCTGTCGCAGCCTCTTGAACTCCTGGTAGCTGCTTTGCAAAAGTGGAGCGTTCTGACGGTAGAAACTCTTGCCGGCTCGTATAGGAGCACACACCATATTGTTTACTTAATTACGCCGTAGCGAAGGCTGATTTTTAAATTATTTAGCTGACTTTCTCGCTTTGCTGTGATACCACATTTATTATTTAATTTGAAATCAAAAGGGCTGCGCTACCGTTAGTTTTTGATGCATTTTACTTTTGTTTTGGCTACGTTATTGTCATTCCATCGTACAGTAATCCAGATAGCCGTGATATGCAGATTGGCCAGATGGTCATGTTAACAGATTGAGAACCCACTTCCCACTGCTAAAGAGCAGGTGTAAGATCAGTGGGCTTTTTTTTTTTTTCCCCCCTTCTCCTTTCCTCCCAAGTTTCAACCAAAATGCTCTTTAGACAGCTCATAATGATAGTTAAAAAGGGGCACATTTCAAATGGTGTTTGTTCTGTGGAGATAATATGTAATATATATGTCATTTTTACACGTATCTGAAGACTTTTAAAGCAACCGTGACATTCCCTCCCTATATAAGGCTTTTGAAAACCTACTTCCAGCCTGTGGCTCTTCCAGTGTACGTCCCAAAAGGCCCTCAAAGTTTTGTTTGTGTAGTCCCTACGCAGTTCTACAGCCAGATTACATTTACTTCTTACCAAAAAATACTCAGCCAGCTTTGCACCAGGTATTTCACAGGCTTTCCCGGTACAGGGCTCCCTGCGCACGCCTGGGGGAACCTGAACGGTTCAGGGTTCAGCTGAGATTTTACTGTTTGGGGACTCATAGGGATTTTTTTTTTCTCCTCCATTAATTTCTGCCGTGGTGAGACATCTATAGTTTTAAAGAACAAAGTGAAATGAAGACATCTCGCGGTATTTCTGCCCTCGAGGAATACCAGGAGAAGGCAGATTTTTGCATTGCTTTAGCCTTATAAAAGGGGCCCATAAAAAGTCAGTGGTGGGAGCCTGGGTCTGTATCTCAGTCGGGAGAGGTGGGGAGATGGCAGCTACAGCGCCTTGACACCCCAAATTTCACGCACCCGTCTATCGCGGGTCACAGAACGCAGCGATCCGCATGCCCTGCGTGGCGCGGAAAGATATCTCCCATCTATCGATGCTCTCCGCCTTGGGGAGCAGGACCGACCGCTTTCTGCAGCCGCGGGCAGGGCGGTAGCTGACAGAAGCAGGATTTAGGTGGGACAACTGTTGTCCCGGTGCAGTTGTAACTGAGCCGGTGAGTATCCGTGATAATTCAGATACTAACTGGTGCGGCACTTGGGACGGTCTGCTCTATCACGAACCCCTGGCAGGAGTTCAGTCATGTGGTTTAGCTTTCCCCTTTCTCCAACAACAACAACAGCCACAACAAATAAACACGGGATAAAGACGTATTTCATATACCCAGGATGTTTTCCAGGTGATGGGTTCGGCTGGTATAAGGGCGCGTTATTTCCGTACCTCCCTGCCCCGGCGGGCTTTGAGGTGCAGAAGCGGGAGAAGCCTTTGAATGGTAAGAAAGTTGCCCAACGCTGCTGGCTTGTCTACAAGCGACTGCACTTTTATATTTCCCTTCTTTTCCACCCAATGATGAATAGCATTAATTTAGATCTATTTAAGGCGAGTGTGGGAGAAACCACAATCTTTGTTGTGGTCACTGCTGTACACAGCGGGGCTGAATGTTTCTCTTGGTTGAGGCCTCAAAGCTGAATCTGGAGAACCCAAAACATCGTGTCAGCTTTTCAAACCCTTCAAAGAGACAGTGGAATCCTAATTGTTCATAAAACCCGTTATTTATTATTGCAATTATGGATTTTGTCCTCATTTGGATGTAAAGGAAAGGGCATCCCTCACTTTCCATGCCTTGAGCTTCTTCGCAGCTCCTCCTCCTCCTCCTCCTCCCTTTGGTGCTTCGGGTTCAGGCACCGGCTGAGGCTTTCGTAACCGGCAAACAAACCCCAGCCCGCTGCTCCGTAAACCCTCAACCCCTCCCCAAAAGCCTGCGCTTTGCCATATACGTCCCAAAGTTGGACCTTCCAGGGCTTGGGGACTGTCCCCAGCAGGGTGGCTTTTGGGGCATCCTTGCTGGGAGCTGCAGGTCCGGCTCTGCCCCCACTCCCTTCCGCGCAGGCAAGGGCTGGAGCTGCTGATTAAATTACAGGCTGTAAATTCCAGGCAAATTATTTTAGCCTCCCAACAGCAGCCGACCCTGAAGGTTTCCTTATGACAGTGAGGGCTCTCGGTAGATAAGAGTTGTCGGTGAACTAAAATTCATTTTAACTGCTTTGGTTTTTCCGTTCACGTGATGCTCTCCATTCGTTTTGTCTTTAGTTATTGTTAATTATCGCCTGCATTGTGGTAGCCACCAAAAAGCCCAGCTGGGATCAGCACATGGGTCATGGTGCCTGTGATGTGTGGGGCTGTGTTATCCCAGCAGCCTTTTTGGGGGGTTGCAGCATTTTGTCCTCAGTTGCAAGGCCAGCGCCCCGGCCGATCCCCTCATCACAGCGTAATTCAATTTGAAGAGATAACGGTGTATTTATATATATTTTTCGAAAGCGTTTCTGGCTAGCGTGGCTCCGTGTGGCATCGTGGCCGCTCGGCATGTAGGAGGAGGACGTGGCTCCCGTGCAGCGGGTGGATTCGGCCTGGATTTGCAGCCGCTGCCTGTAAAAGTACGCGGGGGGCCTCCATTTTGTGTGGCCGGCTCTCACGTGCGAGTGCAAAATGGAGAGCGGCGCAGTTGAGTGTTGCCTATAGCGAAGCGTGTAGGCGTATGTTGCCCAGGGTCCCTGCACCGCCACGGTGCATGCAGACCCACGGCGAGTCCCAGGAGGGGGTATCCTGACCTTATACATCTATAGGTTCCTCCTGAGGGGGTATCTTGGTCCCTTCTCCCCGTCCTTAATATCCACCCTCCCGATCCGAGTGCTATCCTGGTGTCGTGGCAAGCCGGCACGTTGGCTCTCCGGCCGGTGTGAAGAGCCCTGGGGAGTCGTTCCTCCTTCCCCACAGGCTTTGGTACACATCAGTGCCATTAGATTAGCAAGATAAAATCAAGATGGGTTTAATGACAGGCCATTCTGAAAGTTTCCTGGACTTTATTGTTCATAACTTGGACCTGAGTCGGGTTATTTACACATGAGGATTAAAAAGCTGCAAACAACTGTGTGATTTTTAGGGGCTGAAAGCAATTAGCATATGTGGGTAGGAGGATACACTGCATGTCTGCGTTCCTTTAAAATATAAATCACAGTTATTTAATTATGTTTTGAGAGGGCAGATTTAAGGATATACTGCAAAATGCATTACCTATTATACCAACACGATAATCTTATTAACCTTGCTTTCTACTTTTTAATTTTATTGTGCACCCTGTACAACTCTTACGATATCAAAAATAATTACTTGGAGAATACATGATGTCAGAGGTCCGATATGACATTTATCTTCACAAGTGAGGAGATGGCTATCTCGTGCGCTGCATAGCAGCACGGGAGGCATCAGGCAGGTCCGCACCGGGGAAAGGAAGCGAAGATAGGTATCGTCAGGCGCTATTGAACGTATATAAGCGTGTGTTTGCAGGTTTGTGTCATAGCCGAGAGCCAGCTTGACCAAACTTGATGCAATTCAGCATCTGCAGGCCTCCTGCAATAGGAAGGCTGAATGTTTTACTTGCACATGCCATACAACTGCCGTAGGTGAGCCGGTATTTCAGGGCGGCTCCGTGCATCCACCCCGATCCACCCAGTTGGATCTCCTGTTAAACCCTGCCTTCTCCATCCCATCCCTCCTCAGGGCAGCACCTCTCTCTCTTTCTTTATCCATCTCTCCTAATGTTTGATGTGTGTTGATATTTCCCCCTTATTTTGTGAGGGAATGGGTGAGGGTGATGGGTGAGGGGAAACAAATGCCATAATAATATCCCTTTTCAGAAGAATATAGTTTAATTTTGTGTGTGCGTGCAGCAGCTGCCATTGGCAAGCTGTCGTCTTTGTTGCCATGGGCTTTTTTTCTTGCATGCGTGCCAGAACATGATTGGATGTTTCAGCATGTTCATGTTTTGGGGTGAGATATATCTGTAGTGAAGCACAAAATTGTCATGGGGTTGGTGGGTGTCCAAGGCCGGGTTATTGGGCCAGGTGAGCTGGTTGTGGTGGAGAGGGTCGTGCGAGCGTGGTACCTGGTGGTTGGTTGGTCGATGAGATAAAACTTGACGGTGCTCTGGATTTTTTGATGATGTAAAAAGGTCATTTAAAAGCATCACAGGAGGATGTATCACCAAGGTCTCCTCCAGCAGGACGCCCACGGGGTGCAGCGGAAAGCCCCTGGTGCTACCTGGGGAGGACCAGTCGGTGGCTTTCTCCTGCCCATCTCACTCGCCTGGTGCACACACCCAATGGGAGGTCATGTCCATCCCCGGCTCCTACCGATGCGCTGGGGAGCTGGATGGTAGCACCGGTGAGTTTGTGCTGCCAGAGACTCCAACCAGTGATACATGAGGTCTGGGCAGGCCTTGTGGCGTGTGTGGGGATGGGGCACACCTTCCATGGGACGTAAAACTAACGTGGCATCGCCCAGGAGAGCTGCAGGTGACAACACATTCTCCAGACCTGCCACCGTGGCACGTTGGCCTGGCCACAGAAGTGTAGCTAGTGTTTTTCCTGCTCCTTGGTTTCGTCCGTTTGTCACGTTAATAACATGCTCGTAGCATCAGTATCTAAACCTGCTCTACGCCACCCTCCGCGCCGCACATCTCCCTCCTCGTCCCAGCCGCTGTCGCCCCACGTTAAATAACGCGCGATGGGAGAGCAGGAGCGCTCCTCATCCCGGGAAACCCACCGCGCGGCGGCGGGGATCATCGCTAGGTGCAAAACGCATCTGCAAAGTCGAGGGAAATATTTCATGTGGGGGGGGTGTCTCCGTACAGCTCTCTTAGGCTCGTCCTAAACCGGAGCACTCGGCAAAGGGAGGGTTTGCAGGGCGAGCGCGGGGGCCGGGCGCAGGCTGCGGAGGGCTTCGGGAGAGAAGACGGGACGAAGAACTAAACACAAAGTGTTGAGACAGCCTCATTCACGTTGTGTTTTTCGGCGTCGACGGATTTAGCCTGGTGTGTGAGGTACAGATAATGAGCTGCGTGAGCTTTGTAATAAACATTGCGTCTGGTTAAATTACTGTTTCTGTGTTTAAAGCCAATACGTGTGTTACTAAATACCTTGTAATGCACTGAAAGAACAGGGATGAACCCCTGTAAAGGTATCAAAAGACAAGTTAGTTGCTACATTTGTTGTCAAGATGAACGCTTACTGGAGATTTTAATGCAGAAATACATTGTCAATCAGATTTCATCCTAAAGAGATTTGCTAGAAATTTTGCCTGATCTTTTCACTCAATACAGTTTTAATTTGATACGGAAGAAACCGGCCAAATCCCTGAATGATGATAGAAACTTAAAGTAAAATTTAAATTTAATTCAGTTCTTTTTTTTCTTTTTTTCTTTTTTTTTTTTTTTTTTCCCTTCCCTGTAGAGAAGGACATCAGCTTCAGCAGCTCTGGTTTGGGTTCTTCCCAGGCAGATGCAGTTCTGAACACCCGGCCAGGAAGCAAAGTGCTGTTCAGGGATGCACACTTGCGTCTCAGAAGCGCATCTTCAAGGTGTCTGTTCTTTGTAACGTGGATACGTGAGCGTGACACATAAGCAAAATAATATGCTCACCGCTCACTTTAAACGTGGACATTGTTTCTTTTTCTGGTCAAAAGCTGGAGGTCAAAATCATGATGGGAACTGAGAGTGGACCAGTTGTTTTCTACATGCGCAATCTTTAATAATGAACTTTTCTATAAAAAAAAAAAAGTGAGCTCTGTCTCAGCAGTGAGCAGTCCCAGGGCATGAAGCCATCTGCCAGTGGGACACCGATGGTATGAGCAGGGTCCCCGTCCTGTCCCGGCACGGTGCTTGGTTATCTGCTGTGGTCCCGCGTGGTGCAGAGCGCAGGGACCTCTCCACGTGCCCTTCGTGCAGGTGGAGACCTGGCTAAGGACTATTTGTGTGCCAAATGGTGGGACGTGTGCGTCTCCCTGCAGCGTGCTGAAGGATGCTGTGGGCATTGCCCTGGGAAAAATAAGTATAGAGAGTTTTCATTCCTGAAAGACCTGTTGGTTGGGCAGGTTTTCCATGAGCTGGATCACAGAGAAAGTCCCGTTTTTCTCCCCATTTCCCACCAGATCTCTCCCTGCTGTTGGTTGGGCAGGTTTTCCATGAGCTGGATTACAGAGAAAGTCCAGTTTTTCTCCCCCTTTCCCACCGGATCTCTCCCTGCTGTTGCCCTTTGCAAATGGCTTTGTTTGCCCGGGACTTGGGGTTGAGTTGTCCTCAATGCCTTCATCCCCGCTGCGGGCCACCAAGCTTGTGCAGTCCAGCCCGGCCCCGGGTCCCGTCAGCAGGGGTGGGCATAGGGAAAGCGCAAGCACCGGTGATGCAAAGTCAGGACGCATGGGATGTTTGGAAAGAGTGAAATGAGTCAGAGTTTAACAAGAAAACGGGTTGTTTCAGTCCACGCAGTTCTGAAATACAGGGCAGCGGTATTGTTGATTTGGTAAACGTGCTTTGAAAGCCTCAGAAAACTTTTTATGGTTGCACAAGCAGTATCTGATATTAATAATATTCCCTCTAAAAGGATTTCTCAGACAGTCTTGCTCATGTACCTGGTTTTTTGAACAAGCTTCGTCCACCTTAGCAACTTCTCCAGGGAACTTTCTAGCTCCGCACCGGGGCTGCTGGTACAGCTTGAGGACGGGTCAGTGGCCGTGGAGACATTTAACATTTTAATTGCCTTCCTATACCCATTGCTGGGATGACCTGTTTGTTTGGATTATATCTCTTTTTCATATTTTTTTTTTAAAAAAAGGAAAAAAAAAAGAAAACAAAGGAAGTACAGTGCTGTGCGCAGAACAGTTATTAAAAACAGTTGGGAAGCATATAAAAGGTACTGTTTGTGTGAGAAACGGGACAGCTGTGATGGTCTATTGGGAAAGTGTGTACAGATGGTGGTAGGGAGGGGAATGATGACTACATGGCTGATAAATGAAATACAAAAAGCATTAAATTGGTGATCTTTTTAAAGAGTACATTTTTGGTTAGCGTTTTCGGTGCATCATTAGGGCTCTTTGTCTGCCTCTTATTTAGCCAGGAAGTGCGACTATCTTCGCACATTTGTGGCTCTGATTTTGTTTACAAATAAGGAGTCTGTTTAATAAATCACATACCATGGAAGTATTAAAGAAGATAATTAAGCACACGGTTATCCCTACGTTGGGAATGGCACGGGATCGTCCTAAAGACCTGACAATACCACAAATGCAGTTGGGCTCGAATTAGTTACGGTAACACGTGGGATTTCCTGGAGCCTACACAGATTTCTTTGTTTTGCAAGAAGTGGGACCGGCGGCGCAAGCCGGGTTCGGGCAGTGAGGCTTCAGCGTTTCAAAATTGTGGAAGGCAAATCACTCGGCGTTTTGTCTTTATTTTAAATTAGCTTATGGTCCCGAAGGTGGTGGCACCCAGTGACCGGTGCCTGGCCGCAGTATCTGGGGGATGCTGGGGCTCCCGGGGGATGCAGGGGCTCCTCTGGCCCCACAGAGGCATCTTTTGGATGAGGCAATGAAGGAAAGAGGGAGGGAGGGAGGGTCGGAAATAAAATTTTTCCCTATATTTCATAGGAGAGGGATCCCCATTTTCCCATCCTTAGCAGAGCTTTATCACATCCCTCATCATGGAGCTCATTTATCGGGGGCTAATGGAAATTAAGGCAAAATCTGCGCGTTTCTGCACACTGCTCTAAAGTAGCGATAGTCCCTCAAATGCTGCAAACCTCGGCGCGGAGAGTTTTTAAACTAATAGGCAGAATAATCCCCCTTCGGCATTTCATCCAATTTCCAGCTGAAATAATTCCCGGTTTCCCTTCACCTTCCCTCTCACCCACCCGTTGCTTCGTGTTCCTGTTTCTGGGTGCCGCCAATATATAAAAACACTTTCCCTAATAATAAGTAGCCTTTGGTAATGCCGTGCTTTTCCACAACCCAGCCTGGTGTCCAGCTGTCCTACAAGCCCTGGCCATGTCATTCTCCCTCCCGCAGGGGACACGGACCACTGGTAACCTCAGCACCCCATTTCAGGTGCTGCAAAAAGGGGGTTCAGCAAACCTCCATAAGAAGAACCTGCCCAGAGGGGATTTTTCCCAAGCCCCGTTGGTTGCAGGTTTATCGATGCTCTGAATTTTGTTGATTTACAAACCTTCCAAAACTTTAACTCGCCACTTTGGGGATTATTTGCTCTCCTGACACAGTATGACAAACTCCTCTTGTTACCAGACTTGATGAACGATACGTTTCACTGTGCCTTTTTTTGGGCCAAGTAAATTTTCTTCTGCGTTTTCTTGAAATGTAGAAAAAAAGAAAGATTTTTAAAAAGGTTTAATGTGAAGAAAATGCATGACAACTTGATAGATTGCTTGGGACTTCAGTGCAGTAATTGTACAAAGTAGATTGCAATTTTTTTTTACAGATGCAATGTATTAAAAGAACAATAGACAAAGAGACGTACAGCACGAGGATGGAGAGACCATCTTGGCCAACCTCTACAAATTTGTTCCAAATTTCAATTATTAAATATCACAAAAGCATATTTATTGTAGTAACACTGTACGCTTTCTTGGCTGATCAGATCTTGAGTCCTTTGTGGAATTTTTTGTACACCTTGTCCGTAAATAGGCTTCACCTCTGACAAAGAAAACAGTCCGTGTCATTTGCGGGTCATGATGAAGGGACAATTTAGCGATATCTGGGCACGTATGAAATGCCTCGAGTTGAAGGTGATGCCTTCTAATCAAAGTTTTATTTTTTTATCGGTATGATCACGAGCTCTCCTGTAGCTTCACTAAGTCACAAGGTCTTCGAAGAGCTGCACTGGTGGGTACCCCCAGAGGCAGCAGAAACCAGCAGCTGTTCGAGATGCTGCTGCGGCACCTCTTGATGGTACCGGTCCAACTTCGGTCCTGGCCTTGCAAACGGCCACCAACAACACCACCTCGTCAGCTGGAGACGCGAGCAAGGATGCGTTTCAGAAACACGGAGGTCTTCCTTCTCCTTTTCCGCAGTGCGAAGCATGCGTTGCACAAGGCTTACCAAAGCCAGCCATGGGAAGCCAGATGTCTCTGCCAGCTTGCACAAAAGTGGTTTTACCCACCGTCCCTGAGAGCAGAATGAGTCTCCGAGTGGCTCGGGCCGAGTGCGTGGGTCTCTCCAGACTCGCATCGGGGCGGCTGGGCGCAGAGTCCACCCACCGTTATTCAACCGCTATTTCGGTCTCTCCTTCAGGATGTTGCTGCCGACCGCGAGGAAGGGGGCGGCGACAAAATATATGGGGTCTCTTGATACTGCCCCGAGCTTTGAAAGAAAAGGTTAATTCTTACTGAAGCCATGATTTGTGTCTTTGATTAGTTACTAATTTTACACTCACAGAAATAATTCTCTGATGATCGCAGTTGACGGGAGAGCCTGGCCGCGTTGTACGGCTGTGATTTACAGCTTGTGTTTCCAAACTTTTATAATTTTTTTTTTTTTTTTTTTTTTTTTTTTTTGCTGTAGGGGAATTGGTCCTGCCCAGAACAGAGGACCTTCAGCTTCATTTGAGATCGGGTAGTGTCCAGCCCCGGAGCCAGAGCCCCGTCCCCAGCAGGGGCTGGGCAGAGCAGTGCTACTCCCATCAGCAGGCTACAGGAAGGCAACTATTAAAAGTAGAAAGCTATTAAGCAGTCAGGTTTTTATTATGCTTTAGTGTTTTGTTTAAGTCTCTTCTTAATTGGTTGATTAATGTAAGCAAAGTCCTTTTCTCCCCCACCATCTCTACAGATGGCAAATGGTAGGTCCCAACTGTCATTGTGTGCAAAAAAGGTTATGGTTCAAAGTCAGAGATACAGAGATACCACGATAATCAATCATAGGAACTTGTCTCGCTGTGCCTGGCCAGGCAAAAGTTAGGCTTGGTAGTCATATTCCCTCCAAATCCATCCGGAGGAATTTCTTTCCACTTTATTTCGGGGGGGGACGGGTTGCTGCAAACTTCTCGCTGCCGGATCCGGGGCGTTTCAATAAATCCAGGCAGAGCTGCAAGCGGCCGTGGTGCCGGTTAGCGTGGCCGGGACTTCTCTTCTCCTCGGCATCCTTCTCCTTGGCAGGGTCTGTACGAAAGCAGGAGGCGCAGCCCGTGAACCTCGCCGCTAAAAAATGAGCCCAGAAGAAATAGGAGCGTCGTGTCTGCTTTAGACAATTTCCTTCAAACGCATATCTTTTAAACTTCTTTTTTTTTTTTTTAATAAATCCAAGAGGGTGATTTATTAAGGCTAACTTCCTTCTCAGGATGAAGCGTAGAATTATGTTTCTAGTATTGATCCATAAAGAGGATTTGCATTTTATTCATACTATAAAAGTGCTTTTAATGGAGACATCGCGGTAATTGAATTTATACTGTGTGTAACTATCGAAGTATCTTTTTAATTATTTTATGTTATGTAATACAATAACTAAATCTAAAGCCTGTGAAAGGGGATGGCTGTACTCTGTCCTTAGGAGTAACATATATAGCTTTTAATATTCTAACGGTGGAATGCAGTTAAGGACATTCTTTATTTGAGGGGGGAAAAAAAAAAAAGAGGAGAGGGAGAGAGAGGAGAAAGATTTCATTACATTCAGCACAGTATGAGACTAAGTCAAAGTAGTTTTGCTAATTAAATTCAATTGCTATCCATTAGACCAATGGAATGAGATGAATCTACCATATAGCTGACACAGCACAGGTATGCAATTTGGCTAAATGGCCATTTCTGAACTGCAGCACGCCTTTCTCCGCTCGCTCGGGTTTTTTTTTCCAGACTCACAATTTCTGCGCAGAGAGAAGTCGAGCAGCTCCCGACACCTCGCGGGGAGCACGGACACGTGTTCAAACAGGCGGGCTCACCGGGCTGAACGCTAGCTGCCCGTCGGTTGCAAATATACCGGACTAAGCTCAGAAAGTCCGAAAGCCATGGGGAGTTGGGGTGGAGGGGGATTTATTTTTTTTTTTCTGGGTTCGTTCATGGGTATTTTCTTTTCTCTGCCCATGAGGTTGCCTGCGACGGGCTCCTCGTGGTGCATACAACCATCCAGCAGTTGCTGTGAGAGCAAGTCCGAGTTCCCAAAACGGCTTGAAATGCGGTGAGCAGGGTCCGTTTGCCAGCGGTTCGGCATAACGCGCTACTTGGGGAGATTTTGTACGTCCGACGGAGAAGTCTCCGACCCCAGTGAAATGACAGGAATGCCTCTCAAGCATTGGCGGAGGCAAAACGTTGACAGCCAGCAAGCCTGCAGTGCTGCTGAGCGCACAGATTTACACGTCCTGCCAAGATTAAAAGGGGCTAAACCCAAAAAGGGTATCGGGGATTGTCACTTTAGGAAGAAATAATGCCTTAATGTAATGCGCGGAGACGAGGGCTGCCATCCGCCTTCCAATACTTTTTATTTCCTGGGATCTCGCGAGCTTCATGCGTCATGGTCGGTGTCGTCGGGTCAGGACTGGCAGGACGGGGAAATAAAAAATAAACTTAGAAGGCAACCGGGGTGAAAAATTTTGCACCTCACCTGCTTTGATGCGGGAGCTCGCGTTCCAGTTTTGCCTCTCGTTGGAGCAAATCTCGGCAAAGTCGGGGGAGTCTGGTGTGAAGGAAGCCCCTGGACTTCACCTTCTGCTTCTGATTAGCCGCTGCAGCGTGTTTTCCTTCAAGCTATATTTAGTGAAAGGAAAAAAATCACCAAGTTGGTCTGAAAAAGGGCCCGGCAGAGAACTGGTTGTTTAAGCCTCTCTTTGCTATATGATATCCTTAAATTTCCTTCCGAGCGCAACCGGTGATGCTTTTTATGATCAATCTTTCGGGTCGGGGTATTTGCTCAATAGAATCCAGACAAATAAATGCGAAGAAAAGCATCCTGCTTTAAAAGAAGGAAACAATTAAACCTCCTACTTTGTTATTTACAGTAACTACCTTTTTTTAACAATTGTAGAAGTTCGAATGAAAGTAGCAGTGTGAAGAGGGAAATGTGGGAACTTTCATTTGTCGAGACTTTGCATTTCTTCTGCTTTATAGCCATCAGAAAAGAGATTGTTGTGCATTCTATTAAATACTGCCAGTATGATTAATTTAAAGGGTTACATTTTATTGAACCCTGGTGTAGATGTTCTTTGTCAACTCACATTCACTGCTAGTTAGAGTGTGTGTCGCATTTATCAAAACTTTCTGGAGCCCCTCTCACCTCATTAGCATGTGAATCTCTATTGAGCAGTTAATGTCCGTTACAGCGAGAGTGCTCAATTCTTGTTTTCAATAAGCCAGTTGTAAAATGTCAGACTGTCACTTACAATATAAAAAAGCAAAAATGATGGTATTTGTAAAAATGTTATCACCTCATAAAAACAAATTGTAAAGACATGAAAGTGATCTTGGTATGCTTTGCTTTCAGAAGTGAGTTAGTACAGCTGCTTTAAATACCAGTTGTCTGGATTCCCACACTTTCCTACCAATGGAGAGGTTTACACAAGCATAATTTAAGTTACAATTACCCTAATTAACATCTCATTTGCATAAATTGTTGAAGTCAAAACAACAAAGAATTGCTTAAGAAGCTTAACCCTATTTGTCCAAAATAAAGAGATGAGTTTTCACTTTGCAATCAAAATTGGCAGGTTCATTATGTCGGAGCTAGAATACAAACTGAAGTTATACTATTAATTAATACTTTACATTTTTATGATCGGGCTGTGCTTCTCCTATTTACAAGGTGCGGGATTTCAAAACATCCCACTTTTGCCGCCGGAGGTGCGGAGCTGTCAGGTGGGGAGTCCGTGGAGTGTTTCGGGAGTTAGTAAAACCCAGCTCCGTGTCCCTTATCCCTCTCCTTTGCACACACGGGCAAATCCCGGCCTAGTCTGCTCCGGCTGGGACGGGAACTGGGGAGAAGATTGCATCCAGTACGGGCTGAAAGCTCTCATCCTGGGACGGAGGGCTTGTGAAGAGGCCGAATGACAGTGGTGACAATAGCGATGACGGGCAGAGAGACCCTCTGTCCTCATCTGGCAGAGCCGGCTGGTCCACCTGGGTTCTCCAAGGGTTTTCAGACTTTCCAAGGCGACTGCAAATTTTCGTCCTTACCTTGGAATACAGAAATGCAGAGAAAGACAACTGCAAAATAAAGGTTTGATACTATTTATTTAGTAAAAACACAACTAATCTTCCAGTTACGGGTTTGGGGCGTTGGTTTAGAGGAGCTTCCAGTGCTTATTGGTAAGTCCTGGTCCTGCACTCTGATCCGTCTCCTTTGAACATCTGACTCCTGGTCACTGCCTGCTGCGGGCAAAGAGGATTGGCAGGGCTTAGCCAAAGCTGCTGAAGACAAGGGGACTTTTTCCCTCGGACGCTTACTACCCTGGGTAGATTAAAACTGTTCCACTGGCCAGTCCTGCTGCTATTCTATATCTATTAACCGTTTGCTGCAAAAAAATAGCTTTTATGTGCCTCGGCCAGTGCGTCTATGCAAGTCACTACACGAGTCATTGATGCGGGCGGTAGATGTTGTGATGCTCGGCGTTTTTAGCAGGGACAGGGTGCGGGGAAGCTCGTTAGCCCATGGGGACGGAGGGTGGCGCGGGGTTTTGATCGACTCTCAGGTGCCCGTGTGCCGGGGCTCATGAAAGCGTTCCCAGTTGCCGGGGCCGTATTTTCCTTTCCTGTATTATCTCGTTGCAGCTTCATTAGCTAAGTCAGGGTGAATGCGCATTTGCCCAATAAAACTCTTCTGCATCCCTGTGATTTAGCATCCCCCTCCATCAGTGCCCTCTGGATGGAGATGATCCGCCGGCACCTGCAAGGAGGTGCTGATGGATTGAACCACGCTGGAGTGAATCAGGTTGAGCTCGGTTTTAACTTGAGCTTGAGCCTGTACTGAAAAGCTTTGCAAAGCAAAGATCGCAGTGAACTTATAATCGTAAACCAGCTGAACCAAAGATGAATCTCACCTACCGGTTTTGCATATTCTTTTTTTAAAGATTGCATTATAATTGAGCGGTTGACTTTCGCGCTGCGCTCTTTTTTATGAGCCGGTGATTACACAGTATACGGCGCTTACGCTCTGAACATGAATGAATCTGCCAGTTCTACTACAGTACTCTTTATAAAATAACAAGGCTTACCAGGTGGCAAGAATTGCATAATTGAATTGGACTGAATCCTGGTTTTCCCAACCCAGAGCGGTTACACTTAGAAGTAAATTACAATTAAAAGAGACAGAATGTTTCCATTGTATTAAGAATCCTTAATAGCAAACTTTTCTTCCATAAGGCTCTGTTCTCTTCCTGAAGTGTGAGAGAAATTGCTGTATGTGTCTAACTACCATTAACGCTAATGGGAGCAACGTACATAAATCCCGGCACGGCGATGGCAGAGCAGACCCCAGATGCCTTTAAAGAGGAAAGTGCTTGTAGGGGATGAATAGAGGCACACGAGTCTGTCGGTCCCTGTAACATCTGCTCTGGAAACGTGTAAGGGCTCCATTTGAGGTGCGGGTTTTTGGAGAGTCTTCTTGAGCTTCATCCAGAGCTGCGTTGTGAGACCAGCCCTCTGCTCGTTTGGCTGGGCTCTTCCTCCAGGGCACTGGGAGGAAGCAGATCCCTAAAGCAGATAGGAAGATGCCATGGACAGATTTGAATGCCACTAAAACCACTATTCATTTTAGTCCTTCAGAAAGTTTAAAAAAAAAAAAAAACCCGACCCGGTGCCGTTTGCCAAGAGTATCCGAGCTCCTCAAGTTGTGCTCACCACTTCCTACCCTTTGGAGCCGGGGATATTGAGAACATCTGTCTCCAAATGCGACGAGAAGAGGATAGTCCGCTTCCTCCCCTCCTTTCCAGAAGACCTTCGGGTTTCCCTGCCTCTTCTTTTCTTATTCCCGTTCTCCCCGGGATGCCTGTCAACAGCAATCCTCATCCAGCTGTGCAGGTCAGGCAGCACAGAGAACAATTCCTTCAGCCATCCCGAATGGCCAGGGACCAGCCCTCCCCTCCCAGCCCTGCCCCAGTCCATTTTGGCACGGGGGTCCTTCATGCCATACACAATTCGCTCAAGGAGGAGAAGATGCAGATACAAACCTCATTTTTATTCAAAACCCGGTTCTTCATGAACTTTCCGATCTGCTCTTCTTGATGGCGATGCAATGCACTGTCACCTTGCCATTAGGGCTAGGTAATTAATAGCAGCCTAATAGAAGTGAATGTAGTTGCTCAGCAAAATGAATGATGTGTGCTACAAGGGAAAGCACTAGAAAGTAAAGCAGAGCTGGAAAGTGTTTAGCAGGGGGAAATTTCTGCTTGCCCTTCATTAGGAGAAGCTCCAAAGGAATGTAAAGCGTGATCACATTAATCAGAAGAACTGGCATCACACGATATTCTTCTTTGTTATTTGGCATAAATTGCATGGCATTAAATGATTTAAATTACGCATATACCTGCCATAATTTTTTTGCTGATATTTAATGAATACTGCGGGTTGTCTTTGAGCGTTGGCCTTTGAGCATTTGAACATACGGGCCGGTGGAGGTTGCCGAATGCAACCCCTTTTTCTGGCTGATGAAATGTGTTCTCACGTGGGCTCCCAGCACGGACGGGGAGAAGGGAGCAAGTTTTGAGTGTGTTTGTTACAATCAAGGCTCTGCAAAAGAAAAATGCATTATGGATCTTTCTTTCTTTCTTTTTTTTTTCTTTCTTTCTTTTTTTCTTTCTTTCTTTCTTTCTTTCTCTCTGGTTTGGTTTGGTTTTGCATGTAGGCTCACACAAGACATGCGTTTCTTTAATCCGTCACTGACCATCAGTGGTGTGTGATCACTAAGAAGCTGTTGCAGGTACCTGGCTCTCACACCCGTCCCTTCCTCATGCTTTTCTCGTAGCTCACTTTTTTGAAGATGAGCCCAATGCTGTGAAGAACAAGACGGCTCTTACTACACCTCCACTGTGACTGGTTTTAACCGCTATTGTAGTCATGAAATGGCCACAAAATACCTACCACTAGTCAAAGACCAGCTGTGTTTTTGTAAGGTCTACTTTGAACAAGTTGCAGTCATTTCTTTCCGACTCTTTAGAAGCCCTGACTGACAAGAGCATATATAACATCAGGAATACCTTTATGTGACTTTTTCCGTCCTAGTACTGTAGTGTAATTAGCAGGTTCAGGCTTGCTCGTGCTCTTTTCAAATGCAATTCTTCTTGGGGAAAGAAATTAAACCGAGGGATGATGTAGCTTTTCGCAGCCACTCAGATGAAAGTAAGCGGTGGTTACAATTATTCGAAAGTACTTAGAAAAGTATTGAATATGGTAATCTTTGCTAGGAGAAAGCACTGGACTGGTTAGAGCACATGGCTGGAAATGTGCAGAGGTTGGGTCCCTTTCCAGCTCCGCCGCAGCCTTTCTTTGTGGCCTTCGGCAAACTATTTAACTGGTTCTGTAATAGTACAGTTCGTCAGGGAGAAAAGTGGGAGCGCCGCTCTTTCTTTTCTTCTATTTGTCTGCTTAAGATTTTAAAGTTTCCAGAGCATAGACAGCGTGTATTTGTGCAATGCTTCGTCCAGCCACAGCACAGATATTGGTGGTATCGCCATTAGTGTAGTTCGTGGCTTGCAGAAGACATTTGCCAGTCTAGGTCAGACCACGTAACAGTGACGTAGGAACTTCTTTAAATGTAGCAAACTATAAAACTGTCTTGTATATTCAAAAATGAAAGTAGATGACACCCACTCCCCTGCTGCCCATCCGCTCAGTCTGACGTTGTGCCCGGGATAATGCTGTCCTTGTTCTCACGAACACGGCAGTGCTTTCTCTGATGGATGGGGCTGGGCCATTCCTGCCCGCGCATCCACATGCACCTGCAAAAACCCTAGAGATTTCCAATGCCTTTTGCTACCGACACATCCCTTTAGAAAGTAAGTCTGTTAAAAGTCATGGAAGAAGGATAATTTTTGAGGAGTGAGTGGTAGGACCCAACCCTGTTGTAGGGTTTCAGAAACGCCCTGAGATCTGCTCTCTCCTGGCACGCGCATGGGAAGTCACCACGTGACTTTTTATGAGAAATGTTGGCTTTAGACAACCAAGAGCTCTTCTTGAGCTTTGAAAAGTTAAAAAAAGTCAATGATAAAGGCCAATATCTTTGGCTTTGGCACATGTACTTGCGGTCTCTTTGTTCAAAATCAGGTGCAGCACACAACCGGCAGGTTGCTCCTGGGTCAATACTGCGTGACTGCTTGAGTGTCTTCTATAAAATCTGAATGGCAAATATAAAGGAGGCAAATAAAAACCATGAATGGTTTATCATGCGGACTAGGAAGAGAGGGCTCGTACGCAGCATCGGGCATCATCAGGGTAACGGTGCTTAGGGTTTGTTCTTCCCAAAATAGGGGTGTGAGCTAGTTGCAGCCATGATACGATGCAAGGGAAAAACTCCACAGGGAGGGTCCCTGGTGGGACAGTCCTGGGGACCTCAGTGGGGTGCGACCGGCTGCTTTTTCTTCACTGCAAAATTTCTCGCTCATCCCTGAAGCCCTTGGCCACGCTGTTTTCTGTGTTTCAGTAGAGCTGCCGACACCCTCGGTTTGCTGTGGGTACCGTCCCCACAACATCATCGGGGGGGGTTATAGCTTTTAACAGAGAAGAAAAGCAAATTGCTATAGGATGTCCAAAGAGAACAGCCTGCTAGGAACAGCTAGATTTGAAAAACAGGCGAGGGGAGCAAGGGGATCTCCTGGGAAATAACCATCAAAAGAATACCTAGCTTGAGATTTTATTGAGTTTATTTAAAGGGAAAACTACGAGAGGTCTTCTCCTCTTTGGAAACCATATTCACTTCATTATTAACACTTACCAACGGCGAGCGCTGCTTGGTAGGAGGAACATACCCATAACTGTAATGCTGTTCTCCCAAGCCAAAGAATTTGCATGTCCAAAAGGGATGTGTATCATAAATAGACTGTTTACAGTAGACTTAAATTATATGATGAGCCATATACCAGCAGTGAATATATCATATCGCAAACCCCTGCCAACCATGCATGACTACTATTTGCTTCTCCTCAGGCGGTAAACAAAGTTTTCAGCTGACCTACTGTTTAGTAGAAGTGCACTGAAACAGAGATAAGCAGTGCTGCTCGTAATGCTGTAGTGGAATAAAATCTGGCATAAATTTGCCTAGAAAGTAGAAGGAATGCATGAAATATTATTTCTTAGTTCACATACAACTTTTCTGCCAGCACGCCATGTAATATTGCATTGCTAATAAAAAGGGGTTTATTCCTGCTTCTGGAAGGGTTCGTATTCCAATCGGGCGGTCAAGGCAATGTATATCATATGAATATCGAATTCTTTAAGATGAAGCATGAATTATATATTCTAAATGAATGACCTGAAAGAACACACAAAGCGCACGAAGTGCCCCGTATCATATTGAAATGCCTGGAGATTCCCCCTGGATTCAGCAGGACTTGGAGCAGCCCTTCCCACTTCAGGATGAATGCTTTAGCCTAACGCCGGGAAGGCACATCTGGGTTCCCAGGACGGACCTAGGCTTCACCTGCGCTTGAAAACGGGCTGTTTGGGGCTCTGCAGATTTGTATGACACACTTTGGACTAATTTTCCAGTGCCTAATGGGAACGTTGTGCATCGCAGGCGGTTGTTTGTTTGTCTGCCTGCTCCTAGCCTCCCTCTTACCCTATTTATGTACGCACACATGCAAAAAATATGAGTTAAAGAAAAATGTCAACCATATGTAACATACATGGAGATTAGTGACAGTAACAGTGAATTCATTGTGGTTTTGGCAGTCAGGACACCATCCAGGCCATATTTTAGAGTTTTAGACAAATCCACATGTATTCCAGAGATTGCTGTGGATTTTCAATATGTGTGGCTCATTAGATACGCAATCTGCCTGCTATTCTCTCCTGTCACACAAAGCTGATGGCAGCAAACTGGCATCTTGGAGATGTTGGTGGCACTACAGATTTTAGCATTAATGCCAGCCTTGGGCATCCTGGAGCTCCGTACTCTTCTCCGGCATGCGCCGGCGGTTCACGCTCGGGGCGAGGGGTGCCAGGCTGCCGATGTCCCCACGGATGGGAGGTTATGGACAAGCATGCAGGAGAGGGCTGCTGTTGGTCTGGTTACTATTCTGCTTTCAAGCAAAATACGATGATTAAAATCCGGCTTGCGTCCCGGATCACCGTCCTTAAAGAAGGAAAGGGTTAAAAAGCTTGCTGGCCCTAAACTCGGATTTTGCTTTTTCTGAGTCTGTCACCACAGCACACTGACCAAGCTACAGCTTTTGTGCATTGTTTTTCTTTAATCACAGCTTGAAAATACTTTTTTGGGAGGCTGTAATCTCTTCGCAGATTCGTCATTTTTTCAGATTCGTAAATTCTTCGCAGATTCATAATTTTCCCTGTAAATCCTAGCAGCTCCGTATCCCCGTGAGCATATCTGTATAGAGCTATCGCGACCAGCACAAATCCAATAAGCCTGGCTACATGCGCAGCATACGAAAGTATGGGTCCGATTCGTATAAAAGCGTTAAACTCTTGCCTAAACCCGTGTGGGTTCAGGCGAGGCTACGTTCGACGCGGGGCTGAGTGCTTAAATATAGGTGAAGGCAATTCTGGTCTGCTAATTTCAGCAGAATGTTTCAAACAAAGTGTTACTGTTTAATCTGGGCACATGACGGGTGAATGAATGTTTGAATGAAATGACATAATTGTTGGTTAGCCTGTATAATTTGGAGAGCGTTCGCACAAGTTTAACTCTCTCCGGAGGCAGGGGATCCTCCGTGCGGGGAGGGAAGCGCCTTCCCTAAAAGGCAGAGGATGGCCAAATCCTGGCTCCCTTTGCACGTACCAACCTGTCGAAGGATGGGCTGAGACCGGCTTAGCACGGCGTTTCGGTTCGGGAGTATTATCCTTAACCCCTCTCCTCGCGTCGTATATGATATTTAATGCGTCATCTTTGTTTTAAACAAACAATACCCAAGCTGTTGCTGGCAATGGTGGGAAGCTGGTGGTCCATCTGGAAAGCAGGGAGATAGATGAGGGGGGGAAAAAAGAGAATTAAAACTGTTTAGGGGTGTATTTGCATGTGTAAAACCCTGGGATGGGAGCAGGGTATTTAATGGCTTTTTAAAAAGCGGTTTGAAGACAGGGGAGATTCTTTGTCTGTGAAGGAGTCTATCAATAATGGACATTATTTGTGTAATAAAAACGTGGCGTTTAATCAAAGCAAAGCAAAGCTGTGAGCCCATACCTTTAAAAAAGTTGTTTATTCATTATCTCTGCTGCATCAAATCCATTCACTCTAAAATTAACCATTTTTCCTTGACAAAAGTTCAGAACGGTAGAAAATTAACCGATAATATAGCTTATTAATTAAACCAGTGGCAAAATAGCTATTTCAGCGTAACGGGCTCGGCGGGACGGTTACAAGTCGGGTTTCTGGCCGATGGCTTCTGTCATTCCCAAAGACAGAGCACCCCACCTCAGCTTACCGCTGCCCAGCATGCATCCAATATGCCATTGAAAACCTTGATTATAACCAGAGAAAAGTTCATTGAAAGCAGAGTAAGTTACAAAATAATTAATCTTCCCTGCCATCTTGGATTCTCTCTCTCTCTCCCCAGAATCCAGCCAGATGTTTTGCAGTCGCCGCATGCACAGGGCGCTGCGATCCTGTTTACACAACTCGGGTTTTTCCTCCGTCCTTGGGGCTCATTGCTCCAAAATTACACAGTTTTGCCTTTGCTTTGGAGATTCTCCATCGCTGCTAAGGGCTTCCCGGAGAACAGGAACGACTCTTTCGGCGCAAGCGTGTTTGCAAATTAAACTCTTTTATGCGTGCGGCAGTTTTGCTGCCATCCTTGGGGACCGGGGCTGAGGGTTTTGGGGAGAAATTCCCCGCGGGAACGCCGAGCATCGCCACCGTTTCGGTCTTGCCAGGCCTGAGGATGATGTATGGAGCAGGTGTTTGCAATTTAGGGTTCGCTGCCGTTCCTGGGGAAATGGGTGGAAAAAGGAGGGTTGGGAACGGAGTGAAGAGGCAGCAGGAACAAGGCTGGCATTATCCACCCCGCTCCGAGCCTGCGCGGCTTAGAAAGCTGCATCTTCCCCCGTTAAAAAGGACCTCAGTAAATGAACGGGCAAAAGACCTGAGCGAGGAAGTTTTTTGGTTGGTTTTTTGTTTTTTGTTTTTTGTTTTTTTTTTTTAAAATACAGAAAAAACCTAATTGGGGCTCACCGAGCAATCTGACATCGCTGCAAATCCCGCTCAGAAATATATGTGCTCTGCTTTAATGGCAGCACATAGAGTACTGCTGAGATAGTGGAAAATTTTACAGGGAGTTTTGCTTAAGGAATGGCTTTAACTCAAGTTACCTGTAGAGTACAGTGTCATATGGAAACACTTAGGGAGCTGTGGAAAACTTTCTGAAATACAGTGGAATTTATCTAGCGAAGCGTTTCACATAGGGAGGAGGAATATGGATTACAATGGAGTCAGGAAAGAGCGGGCTATTGAGCGCTTGGAGACGGCCACTTGCAGCCCTACTACCGCAGATGAAAAGTACATATGTAACCGGGGGGGGGAAGCATTCCTAAACGGCCGCGTCTGGGATACATTTATACTATTTGCCATGCACGTAACCTTGTTATATAAAACAGAGTCCAATAACCTTAAAAAGATGGATGGTAAAAAAAAGAAAGAAAGGTGCAAGGAAGCAGATCTGCTTCCAGATTTGCACGCCCGGGGGCAGCCGTTGGGGGTAGGAACGGCAAAACGCGGCGCCGGAGGGCGAAGGGGGCCCCCGTTATCGGCAGCCTGTGTCGGCTGTGGGGATGGCTCGGATGGAGCCGGAGCTCCAAGGTGGGAGGATGCCGGAGAGCCCTGGACCGCTGGGTGGCCGGTCGGGGCATCGCCTGTCCCGCGGTACGGCACGGCCATGCCACGCTGTGCCGAGAAGAGCCGGCGTTTTCTGCCATGATGGGATGTCCCGGCAGGAGAGGGCTGGGAAGGAAGCGGAGACGTTTTCAAGTGCATTTCGTTATATATTTGCTCCCTAAATGCTTATGGCACTGGTCGCCAGAGCATCTGGGCACTTCACAATAATTAAAACTGACAAATCCATAAACAGTAAACAACAGGCTACCCACTCGGGCAGCCAAAAACCCACGACTGCATAAGCTCAATAGCTGCACCCATCTGCCAAATAAAATCCTCTCCGCTGCCTCCTCTTGTCTGCAACGGCCAGGGCAGAGCCAGCCCCTTCCCCGCCGTCACCCCGCGGCGGGGCACAGCCCGACCCCCTCGCCTTCCCCCCGCCCCGGTGTCCCCAGGGCTTCACCCTGGCTTTGGGAGCAGCAAGAGTTTATTTTTCTTTTTTTTTTTTTTTTAATTTTTTTTTTCTCCCCCACCGCAAAGTGGCAACAAGTAATGACACCCTTTTCCTTCTGACTTCTTGGCCCGCTAACCCTTTCGCAACACAATGGGAAGGCAACCGCTCGCACCCAGGGGAGGGGATTTAATGACTAGAAAATAAAGAGAGAGAATTTACTTGGAAAAACTGTGGAATTAAAAGTTCTGGACAAAACACGCATCACTGATGCATAACATTTTTGTTAATTGGGTCTTAACAGGTTTGTGACTCAGGCTGTAATTATTTTAGAAATGGGTCACACTAGGCAGTGCCAGCCGCGCGTCCTGCCGCTGCGGGAACTTTCGCCTAGTTGTAAAAAAACTACATTTAGACGTGTGTTTCCTCTGCTCCGGCGAAGATCCTGGGCGTCGGAGGAGCGAGGGCAGCCTGCCGAGCCCACCGGCCTCCGGGCCAGGCGTCGGGCGCCGGGATGCTCCCTGCAGACCCCTCCGGCCGTGGGAGGGCCGGGACAGCCGTGTCCCCTTCCCTTTGCGTTGGAGAGGCGTCTTATCACGCGCCAAACGCTCTCCCCCTTGCTCTTGCACTATTGTTTTTACTTCTGACTTTTTCACGTGTTTTCCTGACCTGCCAGAGGCACTAAATCTTCCTAATGCCTCCCTGCCCTCGAATCGCAAAATGGGCCGCGGGAAGTTTGTCTTTTTTTTTTTTTTTTTTTTTTTGACTAAAGCGAGATTAATTAAAATATAAAAAAAAATGCACCCAACTGTGGTAAATCATTTCTTCTGTTTGCAAAACGGTTGCTCTCCGCTCAATCCACCTCTGCTTTCCGCTGCAGAAGTATCTCCGTGCAGGCAAAAGTCTTCGAACGCTCGTAAAGCAACCGAGATATTATCTCTCTAATTAGCAGCTGGAAAAAAAAAAGAAATGAGAGAGATCAATTAATGCTATAATTAAAAACAGTGCCTTTCGATGTGTCGTTTGTGGTGAGCGAATGCTTACGCTGAACAAGAGCTGTGCCGTGTTGCTCCCTAAAAAAGTTGGAGCGGGACCCACCCCCCCAGCCCCCCTTTTCTCGAGGGGCGGCGGGGGGGACCCCAAGAGGCTGATGGCCGTGCAGCCCACCCCAGGGTGCTGGGGGGCTCCCACGGCCGAGCTGTCCCCCTGCATCGGAGGACGGCGTTTGCCCCGGTCCCCGGCCAGCGCTGGGGAGGTGACGGGGTCTCACGGCGGGGCTTGTGGGGGGGTTGTTTGTTTTTTTTGGGTTTTGGGTTTTTTTTGCAGCTCTCGCTTGGCCCTTCCCTGCTTGGGGGTAAGCTGTTTTTCATATATTGTAGCCTGGGAAAGCTGTGTTACTGTTAAAAGAGTAACCATATCCCTTTCTGAGCTGTTGCCAAGCAGATGTAGGGTTTTGGAAAGTTCCCAACAAACTTCCACAGCTGATACTTTACCGACTTGTTCCTTCTCCCATCCCTCTGCTTGCACCTATTTAAATAACCGAAGGACATAATTTAGGGGAGAGAGCGTTGCTCCGCATCTTCTACTTGTGAAATATAATTAATTGAGAGCGACCCGTTAGCCAATTACGGCGTGCGGCTTGGAAAAGAAACGCAGAAATATCAAATATTACTGGTTTACCAAAAAAAAAGCTCCCTGGTTTGCAGGGAAGGCGAACCAACCGAATAATGAAGAAAACGGAGCCCCTTCAGCCCTCTGTGCCGCCGCCTCTCGCGGGGGCAAATATCTCGTTTACTTTCCTCGTAGCAATTTGCAGGGTGGCTGCTGGAGGAGGAGGAAGAAGGAATAAAGGCTTTGGAAGGCTGGCGTCGGTAGGAAACTCCGTGTAGACGCAGGTCCCGCTTGCCTGCGCGGGGAGGGGGACCGCAGGGCACTAGAAATGTGGAAAGCTCCCCCAAATCCTGTCTCCTGGGAGAGGTTTGCGGGAGTTCGGAGTGTAGCAGAGGGGATGGATGTCAGGTTTTGCTACACAATAGAGGGTCTTTTGTTTCCGCACTCCCTCTTGGCAGCAGCCCCCGTGCCACTGCTGGTAATTTCCTGCCCATCCTTCGCCGAGCGGCGGAGCTGGAGCAGGGGAGTAGTCCCACGTTTTTGTTTAGACTGTGTTTTTTTAACGCTGAGCCTTGTCCTTAAGCAGGATATCCCTGTGTATGTTTGGAGTTCCTGAACTTCTCTGGAGAAAATTATCCTTAAAAAGCCCCTTCCCTAGCGCCGAGTTTCTAAGTTCTCTCTTAAAAAAAACCCAAAAAACAAAAAACCAACAAAAAACAACCAACCACCAACAAAAAGCCCTCATTTAATTGCTTTTGCTTGTGAGAGCTTGTACCTTGCGGCTTAATCCGCCCGCGTCTCAAACATCCGTCGGCGTTTTCCTTCCACCCTGGGAGGGGAAAACCAAAAAGCGGAGGCGATTCGGTTGGCAGTTTGACTTTTGGCAGCCGGGGGACGGTTCGGCAGGATCGGGACCCCACAAGGCGGGACGCCGTCCCTCGGGCTCCGCGTGTGCCGAGGGCTCGAGTTCAGCCCTGTTTTCCAAAGCGTTTTACATGGGTGTTTTGCAGTCGATGGAGCTCCAGGGCCCGGCCGGTGGCGTTTGGCTGCTGAGCGGGGCCGCAGGTTTCTCAGAAACTTTCTAAACTTATAGACCAGCACTTACTTTTTACATTTTATTTTTTTTTTCCTCCGGCTCTCCCAAACGATCTCGGATGGCCCCGTCTGCATTTGTTGACATCACATAGTAAAAACAAAGTAAAACTAAAAGCAAGGAGCACAGAGGTTAGCTCGCACGGAGGAAGCAGGGTGAGCTCCCAGCTGCAGACTCTTTAGGGTAAAATACAGAAAAATATATCCAGTAAAATCCAAAAAAAATAAGGCACTGCCGTAACAAACCTCAGTGGCAGGACGGCCCTTTGGATTTGAAAAAAAACCACTGCTTTTTCTGTAAAACTCCCATCATAAAACAGCCCAGAGGAAAGCGGGATGGGGTCTCCGACCCGGCGTGGCACCCGCTCCGTCGGGAACGTGGGACTCGCAGCCGTTATTTAGGTTGAGAAACCCCTCCAGATTAGCACGCCGGCGAAGTGTGGATTCCAGGGCAGCGGCGGCCGCCTCCGCACCGCCGGCCAGGCTGCTACGCCGGGTGGCAATTAGCCTGCGCCCAGCACGCACCGGGAAACCCAGCTCCCAAGGATTAAAAGTGGAGCGGCGCTGCTGGAGTTTGCCGGC
Organism: Burhinus oedicnemus; assembly: GCA_008921705.1. Taxonomy (NCBI): domain Eukaryota; kingdom Metazoa; phylum Chordata; class Aves; order Charadriiformes; family Burhinidae; genus Burhinus; species Burhinus oedicnemus. Next base: position 2,416,274 of record VFFE01009212.1, on the reverse strand, counting down.
TCGCTCCCAGGAAGCCCCGCATGGGTTAAGCTGCAGCGTGCGCGGTGCTGTGCGGTGCTGTGGATGCTGTATGGTGCTGTGTGATGCTATACGGTGCTGTGTGATGCTATACTGTGCTGTGTGATGCTGTGCGGTGTTGTGTGATGCTGTGCAGTGCCGTACGGTGCTGTGCGGTGTTGTGTGATGCGGTGCGGTGCTGTACGGTGCTGTGTGATGCTGCATGGTGCTGTGTGGTGCCATATGGTGCTGTGTGATGCTGTGCGGTGTTGTGTGATGCTGTGCAGTGCTGTACGGTGCTGTGTGATGCTGTGCGGTGCTGTACGGTGCTGTGTGATGCTGCATGGTGCTGTGTGGTGCTGTACGGTGCTGTGCGGTGCTGTGTGATGCTGTGCGGTGCTGTACGGTGCTGTGTGATGCTGTGCGGTGCTGTGTGGTGCTGTACGGTGCTGTGCGGTGCTGTGTGATGCTGTGCGGTGTTGTGTGATGCTGTGCAGTGCCATACGGTGCTGTGTGATGCTTTGCAGTGCTGTATGGTGCTGTGCAGTGCTGTGCGGTGCTGTATGGTGCTGTGTGATGCTGTGTGATGCTGTGCGGTGCTATGTGATGCTGTATGGTGCTGTGTGATGCTGTGTGGTGCTGTGCAGCGCCATACGGTGCTGTATGATGCTATATGATGCTGTGCGGTGCTGTGCAGTGCTGTATGATGCTGTGCGGTGCTGTATGATGCTGTGCGGTGCTGTATGGTGCTGTGTGGTGCTGTGTGGTGCTGTACGGTGCTGTATGATGCTGTGCGGTGCTGTACAGTGCTGTCTGATGCTGTGCGGTGTTGTGTGATGCTGTACGGTGCTGTATGATGCTGTGGGGTGCTGTATGGTGCTGTACAGTGCTGTGCAGTGCCATATGGTGCTGTATGATGCTGTGCGGTGCTGTATGGTGCTGTACAGTGCTGTGTGGTGCTGTACGGTGCTGTGTGGTGCTATACGGTGCTGTATGATGCTGTGCGGTGCCATACAGTGCTGTGCAGTGCTGTACGATGCTGTACGGTGCTGTGCGGTGCTGTACGATGCTGTGCGGTGCTATATGGTGCTGTACAGCGCTATACGACGTTCTACAGTGCTATACGCGCTCCCCCGGCTCAGGCATTCTTCTGGGTAACTTGATCTTACTTCTGTCTGCTTTTAACAGATAGGCGAGGTGAAGTTATGTTAAACATGTTGCAGTAAGTTTGATTCGCCCTGCTTCGGTCTGGTTTTCTTCCTTGATTAGCTTTAATCAAACCCTCCGCGTTACATGACCTTAATAAAGCTATTTTTCCTGACAAGCAGAGACCGTCTTAACAAGCAAAGCCTCATCTGGCCTGAAACTAAAGCCAAGTCAAGATGGTGTTTTCGGTCCTCATTAAAGTCCACAGCGTGAAGCGAGAGGGGAAATGATGAAATGGTGCTCCACCAAACCATCTCTCCTTTACGTTTAATTAGAGGAATTATACGCAGCCCAGTAGATGCCTTGGGAAGGCAATCACCATTGGGTTCGTAAAGAGCCCGGTGGTATAAAAGGAGGCAGCTAAGGCTTTAGCAAAGGGTAAATTAACACCAGGAGCTGGGTGGACTTTGGGATCAACCGGGGGGGAAAAAAAAAAAATAATAAAAATCATATGGTGTTAATACGAAAAGAGCTCCGAAGCCACCCGGCCCCGCTCCAGAGCTCACGTGGGCAGCGTACAGCGACCCTGAAACGCTTCGGAGGGAAAGTTTCCAGGCGACGGCGTGTTTATTCTCCCTCCAGTCCTTTCCTTCGGTTACTGCTGACTCACGCAGGTTGGGTGAAATATTGACGGCCGCGGCGGGCCGAGCGGCGAGGCGAGGAGGCGAAGGAAAAGCCCCGGCAGGGAGCGATGCCACGGGGCTTGGCAGTGGGTGAGGAAATCAGCCGCATGCAGACAAAATGCGGTCAAGCAGCCGCCCCACACAGAGGATGTCCCTTACACTCATTAGCATTGTGTTTGTAGCAGAGCTTATCAAAAAACAGCCAACAGACATAATCTGTGGTTTACGCTTTCTTTCGTTCCTTTTTTTTTTTTTTTTTTTCCTGAGGGTTTCTAAAGGGATGTAATCCACTCTGGTTTTATTGCCGTAGCCTCTGGACGTGCTGCAGCTCCAGCCAGCAGTTATTCCAGCCTCTCCAGCTTCCCTGCGAAGGTCTGCGCTGCTGCAGCCGCCGCCGCTGCCGCTGGCTTGACTGCTACTAAATTGTAAACCGCAGGGCTGCCTTAACCCTTCGCCTTCTGCGCAGCTCCCCAAATCGGGGGTTTTTCGGGGGAAATCGCTGGCCAAGGGCAGCGGGGCCTCGGTGCCAAGCGGTTTGCTTGGAAAAGCTGCACAAAGCCTCGGCTCCGGCAGCCTGATGGGACACAGGGAACCTTCCCAAACCTGACCCCCTCGCCTCCTCCCTGCGGGCTTTCTCCCAGCTCCACCAAAATATATTTTTGCACTTTGGATGGCTCTTCCCGGCATGGCTGAAGGGTTGGGGAAGCGCAGGTCGAGAGGAGACCTCCCGTGCTGCCGTCCCACGGACTCCCTCACACCTCTCCCAGTGGGCTCTGCGGATAGCCCAAATCCACCGACTTTGCTAAGTGCAACCGGAGTCGTCTCCTTGCTGCCAGGGAGGCCCATGGGGGTACGGCCTCGTGCGGCGAAGGACTCTGGAGGCTGCACCCTCATCCCACCCAGCAGCTTTGGTGGGGTTAGGACAGGTCTCTGCAGCCCCCAGTGCCGACGTCACCGCGACCTGTGAACCTGCCGTCTCCGTGCACCTACTGCGGACATCACGCCCAGCACCCTCCTCCCTTTCCCTCATCTCCACTGTCTCATCCTTAAACTCCGCGTTTCCCTCGTGGGAACAGAAACGTCTTGCTGCGATATGGTCAGAGGCACCTTGGGCAACCTTGTGGTTGCCAAGCGCTTTCCTGGCCGTGCGCGTCCCTCCCTTTCCTCCGCATCTCCCCGAATGCGGGGATAAGCCAGGGACATTTGTCCTCCCGCACGCCGTGAGCCGACAGGAGAGCGCTGTCCTTCCCGGTCCCGCTCCCACCAAAAATCAATTCTTTGCTCTCTTGTCCAAGAGGATATTTGCAAATAATTTCCTAAAAAGGCAATCTAAAAATGGCCCTGTTGTTACCCATATTTGTACACAGGCTCGTGAGCGACGGGATTCCTCGGGCTTGTCTACACGGGGACAATTGAAATGGATGTGAAACAACTTTAAAGTGGATTAGCTAAACTGCATTACCTCCTCGTGTAGACGCTGTCATTTAGAAATGAAACGGCCTTAATTTGGTTTAGTTGAATTTTGCTTTAGCAATTTAATAAAGACACTTTGAAGTCTGAGTGAGGAGTTTACACGGGGATTTAATGCAGTTTAATTAATCCACTTTAAATTCACAATTTTAATTAATTAGGAAGAACTTTCCTTAAGTGTTCCCCTGTCAAGATAGTGGTGCAGCATTTCCAGCCACCTGGCACGATGACCTGACGATTCGTGACTCGGAAGAGCCGCTGCAGTGATGCACGACCGGTCCGGTCCCCAGAATTGGATACATAAAGAAAGTCATTTAAAAGTCCTCCTGGTCTGGCCGCGGCCGGGAAGTCCTTCCCTGCAGTAAATTACCTCCGGAGAACCCAAGTTCCTGCTGTAATGAGCCACCATCCTCCCAAGTGCTTTAGGTTCTTGCGTCGCCCACGAAACCATAAGCAGAAGCATCTGTCTCATGTGAAAGGGGTTTGGAACGCCGCGGCCCAACACGGAGAACGGCACAACAGGCTCCTTCAGCTCCGCGAGCCCTGCGCCGCGCTGCGCTGGCCACTGAAAGGGTTTCAGTTTCTCACCCGGCTTACACGGTGGTTTTGCAATATTGGCAAACCCACAAAAAAACTTTCTGTGTAGGAGTCCTGCGAACCCGCCTGCACCTGGGGTGGGGCTGGCCGAGCTCCCGTTGTCTGCGTTTATGTATCACCAGAAGAAGTTCCCTCTGTGCTGGTCGTGCAGATGACCTCTCCTGGAGACGCTAGCCTTGCTGCGGGTTCACATCATCAGCCTTCAGCTTCCCAAGCCCACTGGCAAGGGTGGGGTTTGTGCAGTGCTTTTTATGAGGAGGCGTCGCGCAGAAGTTTCTTTCCATGAACTGGAACATCTCCTTGCTTGGCTCTCCAAGACCCCTTCAGTCTCCTCCCAGCCCTGCAGCTCCTTTGGGGTTTGCTTTCCATGGGGTCCCTTGGTGTGCTGGCCTCGGCATCCACCCCATGTCCTCCTGTCCAAGCCCCACAGCCGTCTCTGTCCTTGGGAGATCCTCCAGCAGCATCAGGTCTACCCACGGCTGTGGTTTTGGGGCCTATGGTCTTCTATGTCCCCCTGTTACTGAGTTAGAGGAGCGTTCCACCGAGACTTCAGCCCCCTGCTTGCAGCGGGTTGTAGGGAATACGTAGTGTGTGAGTGCTCGGAGCATCTTACGGCTTATTTGAGGCTTAAAAAATAGCAAAATGGTGAAATGTGATCTCCACGTGCTGCTGCCTGGTAGCTAATGGGTAAGTTGTAGTAAAACACAGGGCTGCGCTCAAGTTCCTGAGGCCTTGCTTGGAGGGGAGGGTTGGAGGTAGAAGGAGGGGACAATCAGTTGCAATTTGCCTTTATGAGGATAAGAAGGCAGTGTGGGAGATTACTGACATCCCCATTTGCTCCTGTAACGGCACGTTGCAGTCATTCCCACAGACCGGCAGAGAGGAAGGCGCAGTTTTACCGGGACTGGGTCCGCACGGGTGGTCTCTGCCCCGAAGAGCTTGCACACCGCATCGGCTGGATGAGAGTTACGGCTCCTGGGCTGAGTGAGCACACGGCGGGATTAGCACCAGGATTTGGGGATTGCATAAATCTCTAAGGGAGTTTTTTGCCTGAAGATGTTAAGGAACGGGAAAGGTGAAGGAGTTGAAGGGGCAGATGAGCGGGGCTGAAGTATCCAGCGTGAGAAGTGAAGAAGCAGCTTAGCAGACACCAATAAATGGTTTGGGTGCTTTTGAAACGCCGGTCAGTGTTGCAGCCGGGGTGCAGGCAGTGCCGGCTGCGACGGGGATCGCTGCCCGCTGCTCGCTCCCCGGCACGTGGCCCGCAGCATCCGCACCTCCCTCCTCCCCGCCCGGCACGCCGGGGCGCTGGGCACAGCTCAGCCTTGATTTGTAAACACCAAAATGCTTTTTATGATTGCTACGTCGGTGCCAAAACCCAACACAGGCTTGCTCGCAGCCTCCGTCGCACTCCCGTGCTGCCACAGTCCAAAGTGACGTCATTTATTGAAGAAGGCGTCCGCCACCAACTGCAAGCTCAGAAGTGCCGATTTTAATTAAAAACTTCTCTTTTGCAGTGCGTGGCATTTATCCGTGGCTAAAAGGAGGTGGGGAAGAGTGTTCCTTGGCTTTTGCGCCTGGACGTCTCTAGGCTAAACAATGTAGGGGAAGTTTTCTGTTGCTAAATGTCCGGTAATCATGTGTTTATCCTAAATCTAGGGCTAGCCCATTTTCTCCATCATGTGAGGGGACAAGGAAGATAAAATCAAATCGATGGCAAGCGTCTGGATAGAGACGGTCTTTCTAACAGCCATAAAAAGATTGCCTTTGATAGGGATTTCGTTATTTCACTGTGGAAGTCATTATAAGGGAAGATCTCCTATCACTGTGAAGTTAGCCACTAGATTAGCTATTCATATATTTCACTGGTAAAAAATATGACGGGGGATTATTGCGTGAGAACTTTGTGGAAAATAAAAGAGATAAAAGCAGTTTAACTGTCAGTACATTAAGGCTGTGGTTAGCTCTGCATAGTGTTACTGGATGGAAGGAGCCCGGGTCTCTGAGGACTATTGTTTTTCTGTTTAGATAGGCATGGACCGTGCTGGGGGTTGGTGAGAGTAATGAGCCCAGGTAGCTGAAAGAGGAGAAGTTAAAAATGAAAAAGGGGTGGGTTTGGCCAAAGCGATGGAGACACTGAGGGAAGTCAGCATTGATGCAGGGGCCGAGCACAGCTTGTCCCCATGTCCGTGTCCGTCCTTGTCCAGCTGCAAAAGGGCTCTTGGCCACGTGAATGCAGAAGGTGATGGCAATCACAGCATTTGTGTAGCTTTCCTTGCACAGGCATCCTGGGTTTTTTTGCACCTTCATTTTTATCATTTGTCCATGTTTTTGGCTGCAGACGTTCAGAAGTCCTGGACAAATGGCTGCGGTAAACATACAAATTGGTTGCACAGCGAGCGTGCAGGGAGCACGCACGGGGCTTGCCGCAGCCGCCTGCGCTCTGCGTCCATCTGCGCAGCACATGTGCGCCGGGGCTGAGGCACCAAGCTGGCTTCTGGGGTGGGAGATGGAGCCCGGCTGCCCAGCCGCTCCTCTGGAGCAGGTTGAAACATGACCAACGATCGTCACGTGGAGATCCTTTTCTGGAGCGATCCTGGATTAGTGGTGGGGAAGGCTCGAGGTTCCTCTGCTTGGCTGCCAGGAGCCTTGAGGAAGGTGGACCACCGTGAGGGGGAGGTAAGTGGGCTGCAGAAGAAGTCCCCAGGATGGACGCCCTTCTTTGTGTTTAGCTCGGTTGGAGTGCAGGGGAATGGGTAATGGAATTTAGGAGAGCACTAGGTTTGAGGAGTTTGAGAGGCATGCGTGGGTCCATGCCCTTCAGCAGGGCGCTCAAGCCGGTGCTTTATAGAAGATAGATGCTGTATTGAGTAGATGCCTTCATCGCTGGCTATACTCAAACAGAAATCTATGCTGTCATTGTCACCAGTGATGCAGGTTTATATTCTTAATTTACGGCTTCCCTGACATGAAGTCAAACTGTTCAGCACCTAAGGATAATATTGTGCTTTACCGTGTTGCCATCCATCCGTGCTCCTCCTAGGAGTAACTGCAAAGTCCTGTTGTGTTTCGTGGGTTGCGCTGCTTATAGTTTGCAGGTTTGGACACTTCAATGTCTTGATCGGTCCTGCTTTGCATGCCAAAGTGTTTTCATTAGCACAGCATTCATGCATGTGAGATTGTCGCTAACTGATATAATTAACCAGTATGTCAAAGGCTATTTGTTTATTGCACATGCAACGGCTTTTCTGGAGTAAGAAACCCTTTCTGCTGACACCGTGCGAATGGGAACACGCTAAACAGGAGGAATAGCCCTGAGCTGGAGGTGGAAGTTATGAACAATGATTGTACTTAAAAGAAGCAAAAATAATAACACAGATTTGAACAGGTTTGAGTAAAGGTGATCAATGTGTGAAGAAAGGAAGACAGGGATGAAGAAAAAAGAGTTTGTCAGATAATTCCTCCCCCATTATTATTATTATATGAGAATACAATTTTACTCAGAAGCACAAGTGTCTTCTGTGTCAGGTTCCTGGACTGTGAACTCTCTGGGACTGCTGTGTATCATGTCTTTTTGCCATCATTTTAAGAGAACTTTTCAGGAAGTCTTTCTTTTTACTTATTTATAAATAAATATTGCTGGGGTGGTCCTCACAGCAGGACTCAGCAGTTCCAACACTGTGAAATGTGAACCGTAGTGTCCACGCGTTAAATATTGAAACGTGTACTTTGTAATGAAAAGACGGGGAGTCACATTTGTGAAGGTCTGAAGAAGTTTTGAGGATTGACAGCGGTTTGTGTCCCAACAAATCTGTGGGCTGCTGCTGCAGAGAAACCCAAATATATGCCATAGACAGCTCAATAAATGTTACAACCTCTCACCCCTTGTGTTGGAGGTATCCCAAAATCCCCACTTAGGCTCCCTCCTCTACACCTTCTTTCAAATCAGTTGCTTCAGCTCCTGTAATGCCCAGTCCATTGCTCCTGTCCCCCACTGCCTCCCTCCACTCAGTCCTAGCCCCTTCCTGTAGCTGCTTCTGCAGAAACAGTTAAACCATCAGCATTATTTAACACCATCAAAAGCGACTTTCTTGCTTCCCTCCTCTTCCCATTGCCTCTTCTCCTGCCTCCAGTCGCTGGAACCACTGCCAACTGATGGCCAAAACCTGGGCTCCATCTTCAACTTCTTGTTCCGCAAACGTGCAAACAATTTGTACCTCCCCGTCTCTCTCTTGCCTTGCCCATCCCTCAACATATGATTGCTCTTTTTTTTGCTAGTCCCGGCTGCTGCAAAGCTGTAAATTCTGTGGCCTGGATTTTCTCAGTCTCTTCTATCTACGCCATCTCACATTGATGCTCGATTTTATCACTGGCCTTTGACCCTGGCTGTGCCATCCCTTGAAGCACCTCTGACTCCCAGCCGTGCTCTCCTTTAGCCCTTGCACGTCTACTCGCCGTCCTCCTTTGCTCTGCCCCCTCTCCCTTCTCTCTCCTCCAGCTTTCCTTGCCCCTTGATTCAGGAGCACCTCTGTGTCTTCCTCACCCGTCACCTTCCCTGACCTCATCTGGTCCTTTCCATCCTGGGTGCATCCTCATGACCCTCATCTCCTGTCTGTCTCTGGGCCACAGGGGTTGTCCGTGACACTGCACCTCGTAAAGAAAAATCACATACGTTGCTTATCCGTGCATTCCTCCCCTTGTTAACTTTTCACCTGCTCCCTCTTAGCACCTTGTTGTTGTCTTTGGCTTATCTGGCTCAGTAATCTCTTCAGGGCACAGTGGTCCGTGTGTTCCTATAATTCATACCGTGCCTGGTGCAATGCAGCCTTTATGCTGTCGGGTACATGGGAACATTTCTAATGCAAACAACTAATAGCTAGGAAGGGAGTTAAAAAATTAGAAAGGACTCCAAACCCATGTCACATATTCTCTTGCAAGGAATGGGGAAAAAAATTGTTTATTCTGGCCCCAAATTTTAATCACCCAAGGGCTGTTAAGATAAAAATAGTCAGTTCTGCCTTCTGTTTATGGTATACTTGGTTGAGTGCAAGCCAATTTTGAAGCTGAACATACTGTCTGCTATTTTTGCTTGATTTTAGATTCCACATTTTAAATAGTTTCTTTAACAAGAAGCATATTTTCACTGATACAAACTTAGCTTGAGGAGAAGCATCCTGAAGTTCCAGCCATATTGAAGATCAGTGAAATGTAGTAAACTCTGGTTTTAAGGGTTTTGTTTTCTCCAAGAGCTGAAATGAAGAGTGTGTTCTGGCAACAAGTGCTGGCACGTTGTTCATTAAAAGCTCTCTTCCGAGCCTTGGTTCCCACACACATGTGCCCTCATTCTTCAGCGGAGCTTCCAGGCAAGGGCATTGGCAGTGCTCTAGTCTGATCTTCAGCCATACAATTTGTCTTAATTGTCTACTAGCATCTAGGCAAGACTTAGCTCACGGGTGGCCACAGCAAGGGGCCACATGCAAACCGATGAGCTTCTTAATGTGGCCTGCCCGGCAATTGGATGATTTAATTATCTGTGCCCGTCGTAGGCTGCCTGGCTGCTCCCCATCCCGCCTGCCCTCAGGCACGGCGGGCTTAACCACATGCAGCCATGGGGGCAGCTGCATTTGATCTTCCTCGCCAACGCGAGGGTCCGGCCCTGACAACAGCCTCTCTGTTCGGTGCTTTCTTTCCCCTTCTTTCTTTTTCCGCTTCGTTTGGCACCGTGCCCCCAGCATCATTTGTGTGTAGGGGAGGATGGGAGAGTTGGATGGCAAAAACTTAGAACATGGAGTTGGGTGTTGACAATCCCAATGATTAATTGATCCTCCGAGGACCCAAGATGATTTGCTGAAGCATCAATAATAGAAATCCTGTCATTATACACTATTTACTTGGTCTTTCTGCGGGAAGACATCCTGTCTCACTATGCGTCTGCATCGTGCGTTGCGCACGGGGCCAGCCTGCCGTTCCCGGTTCCCGGGGCACGAAGGACCGGGCTGTCGCCCACAAACTTTCTTCCATCACATGGCGCTCTCACGTGCTGTAGAAAAATCGAGCATGTCCAGTGCGTTGATTATTTTCAACAGTCGGCTCAACAAAGCCCTTCACTCTCGATGCTTCTGGAAAATAATCCCCTTTAACTAGCACAGCGCGCTGGGGTTAGGCTGGGTCTGGGTGGGATGTGGAAGCCAGATGGGCCACAGTCCGCTGCCCGGGACGTTTCGCTGCTGAAAAGCTGTTTGGAGACTTGTGGCACGTTTGTCCCTAACGTCTCCTGCTCCTGGCGCGTGTCAAGTAAGGGCAGGAGGTGGTGTGAGAGAGAGAAGCGGTAGGATCAGGATGACCTCGTGCCCGGGGCAGAGATCAGGGATGTCTCCGAGGATGACCTCTTGCCATCCTGATCTCTTCTTATCTGCCCAGGTTGAAATGCAGCTACTCGGCTGTCTCGCTCCTACCTGTGAACTTGGCTCTCTACCTGTTAGCAAGGAAAGGGAAGTAGGTGACACCCAGGCGGGACGGTGCCGATCTGCACCCCATCGGGGGCTTTTGCCCACGTCAGTCTGGGTGTGCTCTTCTGCCTGTGCAAGCTGAAGAAAGGAGAACTCTTTCTGATGATCGTTCTCGGTGTGTTGAAGTGCCTGTCTTGCTTTTGTGCAGGGAGGTGTCTGCTCGAGTGCATGTAGAGTATTTGTACGCTCCTTAAATGTGCTAACGATGGTGTCAGACAGCGCTGCGTATCGATAGTGCTCTTCATGCGAGCATCTCAAAGGCTTTGGGGAACCTTGAGTAATCCTTCCAACTTCTAGTCTCTGCCACGATCGGGGTCTCACCTCCCTCCAAACGTGCCATATAAACGTCATGGATGCTTTAGAAACGTTCGGAGAAGGAGCGGTGGCCAGGCTGTGTCTGACAGCACCATGCACAGCCCTCGTGGGGCTGAGAGCACTTCCACATCCCTGTGCCAAGGCAGGATTTTACCCAGGGATTTTGTGGTATTTTTCATCCGCACTAAGTGTAGGGGAGGCAAATATTTTCAGGTGGTGTAAGTCTCTAATACTGGGCCAAGAAAGACTGTCCTTTGGGTAGTTAATACATCTCAGGCTTGCTGGTAGAATATAAAGTCTTAAACATTATTAATGCTTTAGCAGACACCTTAGGAAGCATTCATACCCCTCTCTGTGTTTTGTTTTCATGCACAACGATGCCTGGGGTGAAAGTATTTCACGCAGTTAGGAAAGGGGCATCAAAAGGGCTCGGTTCTGCCAGGGACCGAGGATATTTTATTTTTTCACTGGTGTGGATCGAGTTCAGCTCCTGGATCCTGCTCCCTGGGTTGTTTTGATGGGTTTCACTTTCTGAAAATACTGACAGAATCGCAGAATCATAGTTTGGGTTGGAAGGGACCTTTAAAGGCCATCTAGTCCAACCCCCCTGCCATGAGCAGGGACATCTTCAACCAGATCAGGTTGCTCAGAGCCCCGTCCAACCTGACCTGGAATGTTTCTAGGGATGGGGCATCTACCACCTCTCTGGGCAACCTGTTGATAGTTGGTGGTTGAGTCGTCACCAGACTGGGGGATGCTCTACCAGTGCCCTTGCACCCGTTACGTGCCTCTGGAAATCCTCTTTGCAAAGATTGTCTGTGCGCCAGCCGAGCTCGTGCCTGGGAAGAAGGTGGCTTCGTGTGCCCAGGGCATTCAGCCGCCGTGCTGCGGCGTCCATCGCTTCCCGCTCGGGACCCAGCTGCGATCCCTGCAGCCATCTCCTCCACAGCTCCAAAATTATTCCGCTGCATGGCGTGCGAGGCACGAGCAAACCTGTGATGGCGAGATAGGGTGGCAGGATGGGACAGCTGATTTTAATTATTTTATATATAAATAACTTTCAGATAGTTTGCAAGTTTGGCAATAGCTTCCAGTGTAGCAATGTGACCTTGTTACTCTTACCCCATTCCTCTGAGTGTTTGTCTCACTCACTTGTTTTTCCGTATCTTAAATTAGATTGCAAGTGGTCGGGGAAGGGGCCGGGGCCGCCTCTGCCCCTGCACGGCCCTGCGGGGTCCTGCCGCAGCAATAACGAATAGCGAGAAAACATCGGTTTGGGATCTGGCGAGTCCGTGAGGGTATGAAAGCCCCAAATGTTGTGTTTTTCTCCGGGGCGGTGCGGTCGTTCCCCGTCCTCCGGCTCTCCGCCGTTTGCCTCGCAGGAGCTGCCGGCATCCCCCAGCCCGCCTTCGCAGGGAGGGGACGGAGGGACGGGGAGGGGGGACGGGTGTCCTGGATTTTAGCACTTTGGGGAGTTTATTAGTGTTGACAGTGTGTGAACTTGACATCCTTTGTAATAATGCGGTTTTAAAATCTGCATTATTCATGCGCACTTTTTGAATACAGGCCCACTGTGTAAGTTCGGGAGGAAAATTAATTAAATAAATGTCAGTATCCTTGAAGAGCACGTGAGATTTCACATTGCGGGATAACAGCTCCGGCTGCTTTAACCACCAAGGGGAGTAAAGGGTGGGGAGAGGAAGGTCTCAACTTAGGTGTATATCCTCTCACTCGCCCTTAACTGAATTCCTGATGAAAACTCAAAAGATTAGTTAGAGAAAAATGAGTCCAGCCACGCAGATCAGTAACATTTCATATTTTTGTTAATAATTGCACTTTTGTTCTCCTGCTCTTTATTTATGGCACAAATAAATACGTACTGGATGGGTCTGAATGAATTCATCATGGGAAACACCCTTTTACTCTTAGGTTAACGTTTAAAATTAGACCGTAGAGCAGATGGCTAAGGACGCACTGGCTGGATAAACCAGACAACTGCACCGGTGGATTGAAATGTAATTACACCCATGAATATTATTTGCAAGAGTAACTGATAGTGGTAAAAGTTGTGTTTCCTCTGGAGCACACAGCCAAGCCAAGGTACGGTGGGACAAAAAATGGCAGGAGGGCTGAAGACAAAAAGGAAATCAACTTTTTAAGCAAGACTTGTAGATATTTCTCAGGAGGAGACTTGCCTTTCGTTCTGCAGCTGGAGGCTGAACCTCCCAGGCTGGGAGTGACAGCAGGACTGGCCGGGGATGCTTCTCCTACGGTGTCACCCGAGCCGGAAAGAAAAAAGAGTAGGTATTGCAAGAGAAAATGCTTTGTAGTTAAAAAGTATGCAAAGAAATAAAAAACTGCCTGTGGAGTCAAATTAACACTTTATTATGATTACTCCAGTTGTTTTCAAAAGTCCTTGCTGAAGGAAGGTGCCCATCCCTGCGATGGAGATCACCGAGCTTATGGTCCAAACACTCAACTTTCTTGGTGCTTGGTGTTGACGTTATCCTCCAAATTATTGAGGAGCCGTCTTTAATTGAATACGTCTATGCAGGGCCTCCAAAGTAAAGCGTGTTTGTGTTAAACGGTAGAAGCCTTTCTTCCAAAGCGAAGCAGGGGAGGGCAGGACCCAAAAAACTCGTGTCTGCGCCGGCGTGAGGATCAGGAGCTGCTCTTCAGGTGGGTGCAGCGGGTGGCTGGGATGGTCTGCGGTGCGATGCCTGTGTAAAATAAAATGGCAAAAAGGTAATTGGGAGTGCCGCGGTGATTTTGCAGCAGGTCTACACGGCGTGCGCTCACTCACAAAGTCAAGTGCACGTACAGTCCTTGCAGCACTCCGGTGATTTTGAATTGCTTGACATTGTGGGAGCACTCCAATCTCGGTCTCTTTGAAACTCAAGAGCCTCCGCGGTATCTGAAGCACAGCTTGGTTTTAAAACCCAGGCAAACGGCATCCTCGCCTCCCGGTTTCAAACGCCAGGACGTGTTGTTACACACACCCGTGCACACAGTTAATGCACGGGGCGGGGGGAGCGGGAGGAATCGGTGCAGGCAGGAGAGCCCGGCAGCCCTGAATGCGCTTTCCCACTAACGCCGAGAAGCGACAAAATAAGATTGCGGCCCATGAATGTCCCCGTCATTGAGAAAGGGGAGTTTAGAAATAGCCCCAAAGATAAAGGAGGGCATTTATTCCCACGATTGTTTGGCAGAAAAAGCGATTTACATAGTCTGCTGATGGTCAATCAGGAACATGCTGCAAGGGGCCTGCTGGTTGTCTCGGACGGAGCTGACGGTTTTACTGGTCGAGTTTTGTTTCAACTTAATGAAGTAAGTACTTTGCCTGCGTCCAGGCGCTGACGGGGAAGGTTTGTAAACTCCTTGCCTTTGTTGGGGTGACTGAAGTATTTTTTTTCTTCCTTTTAACCGGACATTTTTGTTTCTTCTGGAATTTGTTGCCATAGACAAAGAGTACGTTTACTGTAAAAAAAACTAAAAAAGAAAAAGAAGAAGAAAAAAAAAAAAAAAAAAAGGCTGTAAACCTGGTTTGCATCTTGAGTCCTGAAAAGACCATTTTTTATGCAGGGGAAGAGGAGAGCCTTAGAAAAGGCAGGAGGCTGGGACGGAGGGCGAGGGGGTGGGGAGCCAGAGATTTATGGCCCTTTGAAGGCGAGCGTTTCTGCCGAGCATCCTGCCCGGGCACGGCGGGCTGAGGTGGTGGCTGGACCGGAGCTGGGACCGGCACCTCACGGAGAACCCAAGATCCAGCTGGAACAAAGCGGGAGGCGTAGGTCCGGCCACATCCACCCTATTCCTCACAACGGCGCGGTTTGGGAGCCGACGACCTGGACCTCCCAGTGTCAACGAAATTACACCCACCTCAGCTGACGCGGATGTTTGGTTTGAAATCATCACACGACCTGAGGTTTTTGAGGTTGTTTCCTTTTTTTCTTGATGTGGAAACGGCTGTGGCTGTCTGATATCAACCTACTTTGGAGCACGACAGCCTGCCCGTGCTCAAAGAGAGGGGCGCATCGGCAGCCCGAATCCTGCCCAGCCATACAATAATAATTGAAGATATTTAAAAATGTATGTATCTTCCATCTTTCCCATATGGGCTCCTTAGGCAACATGACCTTATGTGGCCATTATCTGACCTCTCTTACACTTGGATTACTCGGTACAAAGCAAATTTATGGTTGTTTATTCTCTCCTCCTATCAGCTATTAGTGCCTAATCATATGGTCTATCGATCAAGTGATTAATCGCCTGCCTAAAGAGGCAGCAGGTCCCGGGGAATGCTGCACTGCACCAGCCTGAACTTCAACCTCTTATACAAACCGGCAGAGTAAAGGCATTAGTCACTGCCTGAAGCTCGGGGTTGGTATGCCGCGGGAACGCCGGGAGGTAAAGCCCCCGGCTTTCTTCAGCAGCCGACTTTGTATTTCCCTTTCTTAATGGCTAAAACTCCACCTAGCTGAGCGGGCATACAGTTGTAAATGGGATGATTTCCAATGCATCCTATAAATAATGATCAAAGAGGAAAATATGTGGGCCTTATTACAACAGTGCCCGCTAGTGCTGCTATAATTAAGGGTCTGTCAGCATTTCTATTATAAACCCTTATTTTCAAGGGTTTATAACTCGGCCATAAAATTTTGCTCTGGCTGAGACTTGGCATAAAACGTCCCAGCGTGTGACCGGTTTTTCTTGTTACCAAATTGTTAAAAAACTAGCGATCAGCCCCGTCTTAGTTATAACAACATCCATCCACCTTTGTGTTGCAGAACCACTTTTACTTCTTAAACAAGCAGCTTACTATTAAAACGAAATTAGCATTCGAAAATCAAAAGTGTGCACCAAGCCCCTCCGCTCTTTATTTTAGCCAGCCTTAAAAACGAACGCGTTGTTCCCTTCTGTGTGGTGTTGAGTTGATGGCACCCACACCGTTGCCGTCAGCGTGATGTGCTACGGCCAACGTCTTGCAAGGGTCTTCCAGGGGTGCAGGGCTTGCGTTTGGTCCTAGCTCTGCCTGGCTTTGCAAGGCTTGATAGTCCTCAAAGCAGCAGTTATTAAAACCAGTGGGTTGATTTCAGCCGTCAACGGTTCTGTATAAATCCAGAGTAACTGGACATAGGTGCCCGGTATGCTTCGCTTTAGCCGGAGTGCTGAACCGCCTTAAGTGGATTTATTCATCTCTCCGTGATCCACGCATGTTAACTCCTGCTAATGAGAATTACGGCTTTGTCGAAGGGGAGAATCTAGAGTTCAGTTTGAGTGAAACTGAGGGAATTTCACTCTAAAAATGCATATTAAATTTTAAAAATGTAAGGTTGCCATACCTGTACCTCTCTGGTTTCAATGGGAGTACGTTCCATTTCCAGAAACATGTCCTTGATGTGTTAGCAAAGGACAGCAAGTTGGCTCAAAAAGATGCAGCCACTTAAAAACATTGATTCTCCTGGGACAACACGCCAAAATGCAAAAATAAATTAAACATAAGCAGATGCTGTGCCTCCTTTCCATTTTTGGCTAACACATCCCATTATGGGACTACTAGTGGGACAACTGAGAATGACTGACATTTACTCAAACTTAAGGCCTTATTGGACTGCCCTGGCAGAAGTGATCAAAATTCAGGTTTATGCTAGTATTAGATCTGAATGTTTCGGCAACTTGTTAAGGCACGCGTGGCATCAATATAGTTTTTTCTTCTGTGCCAGTTTTATACTATTTCTTTTTTTTAAAAGGACCCGATCGAGTTTATTAGCATCGGCTTGGATTTTCAAAGGAGCACGAGGGAAATAGGGACCCAGCTCCTATTGAAAGTCCCAATCTCGAAAAAACCCCAGAGTTCCTACCCTGGCAGGGATCCCACAGCTAAGCTCTTTCCATTTCCAGAAAAATCATTGAGCTGAGGCTAAGAATGCTCATCTGGTGCCTGTGGAGTGTATTGTCTGAATATAAACACAATGATTCTGGAGCAGGGAAAGAGCCGGTGACTTAAATGGATTTACACTGGCTAAGAACCTGGCCTTCTACACTCGACTCCTGATGTTACTTGAAAGTAAACATTGAGCTGAACTATTCGGTGATTTAAATGATGGTTTAAGATGCGTGCGGTTACCAGGCAGTTGGCTCTTATGGTGAGTCTCACAAGGTTTGATGTTTTCCTTAAGGTTCCAGGTACCCAAAAGATTTCCATGTGCATCTCAGCTGTCATAAAAAAAAAAAGCAGAAGAAAAAAGAGAAAAGCTTGAGTTTCTGACTCTTGAGAAGAGCTTGAAAATGTTCCTTATCTGCACTTTAATGGATCAGAAAGCAGAAGGCAAAGAGAAAAAAAGAAGTTTGAAAATGCCATGATTTTTGAGATGTGACATATGCTTTTCCTGTGCTCCGGGTTGGCAGGAGGAGTTGCATGGTGGATGCAGCCCCGCCAGAAAGCAGGTGCGGGAGCCGAAACGAGCTGCGCTTCCTCCGTTTCGGTAGAGTCGGATCCATCCAGTCGCTTTTCCTTACTCCTGTGCCTCATTGTGCAGCAGATTGCTGCAGGTTGTTTGCAGGAGATAGAATAAATAGTTGCGTATGTGCCCTAAAATTACCATGTTGCTTGAACGTTGGTTAAGATGAGAGCCCTGAGGCTACTGAAGGGGCTAATGCTCTTACCCGGCGTTGACAAGTCGTACGTATGGTTGCGTGTTGTAGAGCTGCAGGAGGGCCAAAAAATCCTGGGACAGAAATAAACGCATCTGCTGGGCAATCCGAAACGCTCCCTTCTGCACGTTGCGGGCCAAAAAGTGTGGGCGAGCAGTTTCCATGCTGACGGTGGTGGCCCGGGTGCTCCTCCAGCCTGGCAAAGCATGAAGTTGGATGGGAAGGTGGGTTCCCAGGGGACCCCAAAGGGGCTGTGCCAGCCACCACGGGGCTGTTTCTCCTCCAGCCTGGGCTTTGGCTGATGTAGCAGCGTGTGCGCCCCCAGCCCGCTGCCGGCTACGTGGGTACCCTCGAGTCACCCATCCTTCAACAGACTGTCCCTAAACTGGAGGGGCTCCACAGCGATGGTCTTTGATGGTCCTTTCCCTCCATGTCTTCTGCGGGGATGCAAAATTTTGGGCTCCTCTTGCATCCATCTAGTGGCACCAAGGGCCGTTCCTGCTGGAGGACAAAGCAGGACGTCCTCTTTGTCCCCCTCCTCCCCTCCAAGAGTGTTACTTGTTTAACTTCAAATGAGGGAAGGCTCTTCTGCGCTGCACATTTTTTGGGCTGTATGGCGGAGAAGAGCGAATGTCCTTATCCATGTGGGCTTGTGCAAACGGAGCGCCGAGGGCAGAGTGTCAGCGGGTGCAAATTGCTCTTGCAAAGTCGTCGGGGGAGTTTTGTGGATTTATACCAGACTGGGAATTCCACCACCCCCTCCCCGAGTCCTGGAAATGCTTTTCTCACTGTGCGAAAAGTCTCCCCAGAGAGCTAAGGATTTTACAAATACTGAATCTGGCCCCTTAAATATGATAATTTTAAAAGTTCGGCAAAATCCGGGGGCTGAGGGCTGGCGGGGAGGGGGTCAGCGTTCCTTATCGAGTCGAGGAACGGTGGGTTAGCAGCAATTTCTTCGTCGCAGTTAGTCTGGGTACCATTGGAAGCAGAATTTGTCAGTTCTGAAGTGCACAGATTAGAAAGGAATGTGGAATTTGGAAACGTGGCAGCTTGTAGCACTGTATGGTTTAAATTAAACCTTTTTTTGGAAAGCAGAATCGCTGTAGGCCACATTTAGGGGGAAAGCAACAGCAGAGAGGGCTGGCTGTGGTTTTTGCTTTGCTGTGTAACTGGTCCACTTTCTCTTGTTTTAACACAGATTTTTTTTTTTTTAAAAAAAAAAGAGAGAGAGGGAAAAAAAATATACGCCTTTGGACTCCTTCCGCCCAACCACACAGCTTCTCTGCTGACCACAAAGAGGAAGCTTGGGGTAGCAGCCATAGGATTAATACCCACTGTCTTTTAACCCAACAGGGTGTGAAAACATTTTATAAAATCTTTTTTTTTTTTTTTTTTTCCTTCCTTCCCCCTCCTCCTCTTTCAGATTGATAGCGTGGCTGGGATTTAGACATCTTGAAACAAGCACATGGTTGCCTTGCATTGTGTTCCTTGGAGGGAGGTGGTGGTGGGGGGAGAGAGCTCTAAATCACCCCAGCCAGATCTGTTGTTTAAAATCTGTTTACACCCATCTCCGGAGCTTTCGCCTCGCAAATCACCAACAAGTTTGTTCGTCTCGCTGAAATGACAGGAAATATAAAAATGCGTCTGCTGTGAGGGCTGTGCGGGGTAGATCTTGATCAGTTGGAATATAATTGTTCTTAATGAAATGGAGACGACTAGCTCTTAACTGAACAGCCTTTTCTTCTTTAGAAATAATAAGATTAAGATTATGGATTCTATTAATCATTTGATCAGCTTTATTCATTCATCTTATTTCCTTTACATGCAAAAAAGCCCTACTCTCTACATGCCTTTATCTTTTAAGTTGATGACATTTACATATTTCCCGGCGCTGTAATGTCCCGAGCGTAATATACAGATTGCTCCGCTCCGATATTGTAAACTGACTATTTCCATGTGCTAAGTACTCTCGGTGATGAAGATCTTAATAATGTGATTAACTAAACTGTGTCTTTACGCTCTTCCTCGTGCCTGCCTTCCCCGCCACGGCCTCCCGGCCGGCTCGCTTACCACAAATGGCATCAGCCCGCCGGGACGTGCCTGAGTTTTGTGACCCCGGTGACAAGGAGGTGTCACATAGCACAGAGCAGAGATGTTTGCACGCCTCCCAGTCAAAGCGTAATTCGGATGACCCGCGCATTAAGGGAATCTGCTTTCTTGGCGTTATGCGGGAAAGATGCTGAAAGCAGGAGTTTTGAGACGTTGAGGGAATTATTAGGAGAGGAGTTCGTTCCTCCGCAGCGTAGCGACAGCATTGTTATTTCTTGCTTGGATGTGCTGTTGGGAAGGTTTTATTTTGTTGTCATTAGAGAAATCTCTCTGTTGTTATAACGCTTTCTATGTGTGAAGAAATACAGACATAATGTGTATCTAGTCCATTAAAACACTCTTTCGGAGCCTCCACCTGTGGCACAGCCTCTCTGTACTGCCAATATTTTGCTGAGTACTGTTGGTAATTCCTCTCCTTCTGCATTACACGGATTAGTAGTTACAGTGAGTTTTAAAAAAAACCCCAAACTAGCGGCAGGTTCTCTGTAACTTCTGTTTGCTGAACTGGAGAAGTTGCATTGCGTCTTGATCTTTTTCATCTTGGTAGAATTATACTGTAACTAATTGAATCCATTGATCACTGTCTTGTTTTTTTCCATCTTCTTCTCAGAGGATTCATTTCATAGTGTTCCGTACATCAGTCAAGAAAATGGCTGCAGTGGAATTACCAGGGTTGATAATAAAGGTAATTTAGCCCAGCTGAAATTATTTTTTATGTATCTAAGTAGGGTAACGCATTCACACATGCTGCCTTAAATCTAGCCGTGAAATACCTGTGCGAGCTAGACTGCAGGATCCCGAAATAACTCTTCTCGACCAGCATGGAAAAGTAAGAGTAGCCGACCGAAGGACCTTTTGCAGCCTGATAGAGACCGAACAATAATCAGCGATGTAAATTTGATCAAAGAACTGGCCCAGAGCAGGATAAATAACCTCTGTTTTGTGCACTTCATGGGACAGGGAGTATTTTGGGACTGGATAGCAAGTGCTTAACAAGCAGGAATAGCAGTAAGTGTCAGGAGGAGCAGCGTACGTAGCTGGTGGTTAGAAGTCTCCTATGATTCGGGTTGCAAATGGGAGCCAAATCTGGCCTCAGCCAGGAGGGTTTTACCCTGGATGTCTGTCTGGTGGTGGCATTTAGCCCTTACTAAGTAACGGTTTGCAAAAGGATTCTCCTGCTAGATTAGGGTTGGTCTTGTCAGTAATACGCAAGACAGGATGTCAGGAGATCTGAGCTGAGGTCTGCCACAGATTTCCAGTACGATTTAGGTCAAGTTATCTAATCTTGCCCGCTGACACAGTTTCACCCCGAGACAAGGTGACAGGAGAGTTTGTAAAACGTTTACTTAACAAAGAGGCATTTTTACTCTCTCCTTCTCACCCAGCTCGAGGGCTGAAAGCAGGAGCGCAGGCGTCTTCTGCTTGCAAAGCCACAGGCATGCTTCTTGCTCCCGCTCCCTGAATTTGCCTCCCCGCCACCTGGGGCCGGTGGGCAGCGGGGCCACATCCAGCCCTCCGAGACGACCAAGGCCCTTGGCCAGCGGAGTTCAGTCCCAAAAGGAGGGAGCCGCGCTGGCAGGCTCTCCCTGGCAGCAGAGCAGCAGCTCCTGGAGCTGCAGGGCTGCCTACAAGCACATGCCCTTTGCCTAGATCAGCACTTTTTTGGACAATGTATACTACTTGCAAATGGGAACTGACAATGGAAGAAATACGGCAGAGTGAAGGGTTTAATATAAAATATTTATACAGTAAAGATCTTTCATCTTTTGTCAGTCACAGGGTAGGGAAGTGAGGAATGTATTGGGAGTACATTACCAAGAGTATGTTATAAATTAAAATCTCAAATTGAATAATACTGGCTGCTAATGTGCGCAGCGTTGGAAATGAGTCACTTCTGAATCAATGTAATTTACTGTGCCAGCTGAAAGATATTTACAAAAGAAGGTATCTTCTTGTTGTTTTTTTACTTAGATTTTATTCAACACTTATGGATAGCCTATGCTGTCAACACCGACTAATTTGTCATGGAGAGAAAGTCACAGCCGTTAATACAGAGCTGTTTCAAAAGCACTTAGAAAACAGAAAGGTGGGCTTTGGGCCACATGAGTGGTCAAACAGTTTATACTCATTGTTTCCTCTCAAATTTAATACCGGTAATTAGTAATACAGCAATTTTGCAGAGATTAGTTAGTGGGAGAAAGCAGACTGACTGTTTTCTTGTAGAACTATTGAGCGTGAAAATGACTGTTTCCCGGGCATCCTCCCAGCCCACTTCCTTCAAGGTATTTTAGCTTTTATTTGGGCACTATAACCTTAGTGAAGTCGGTGTTGGTCCCCTGTCTGTCAGATGGTTGCTGTCATCTCAGGAGGTCGGTCTCACATAGTTGAGGCCAAGATAGGATTTATTACCTTGGAGCACCCACCGTTTAAGGTGCAAAGTGGTATATCCACAGGGTAGGACTTTGCAAAGTGTGGATTTTGAAAGCTTGTTAGACAAATGCTGTGCACGAGCTGGTATCCTTTTCTGTCTAAAAAACATTTTAGCAGGTCTAAATAGTCCTGCTGCAGTGCTGTACTCATGTCTGTATGGCTTCTGGTTCCTGGTGAGGGTGGCTGCCGCTACTTAAGACATTTTGGCACTGCCCAGACTGCTTCATTGCGTAGCGCGGACATGCCGTACGGTGAGCATGTACTGGGAATGGTGGGTCAAACATCCAGGCAGATGCAAGTTAACAGAGGAGAGATGAAAAGAAGAAAGCAGGTTTGGAAGCCAGTCTAGATGGAAGTTTCTGCCGTGTTCCTCCTTCTGCCATTAATTTTTGCCACCTCGTCAAGAGAAGAAGAATGCTCTGGGAATTTCTGTCCTACTCTGAACTATGTCGGATTCTCATTCCACTTCGGTTTTGCTGTAGACTCTCTGATCCAGGCAAATATTTTGTGCTTAGGTTCACCTCATCTAAGTATATCTGTCTAAAACTTGGATGCTTGGTCTAAGGTGGTTGTCTAGGCTGGTTCTGTTGTTTGGTGAAATGGGAGAGGCACTCCTCGAGGGCATTTCAGCCCAGCAAAATCTTTTCGCAACCGCCTGGCTCTCACTGTTGACTCCAGAAAGAGCAGAGACACCTCGCTTTGAGATGTGCCCAACCATTAGACAGCCACATTTAGGTGAGACAAATCTCACCTTCAGTCTCTCTGCCCTTTAGTGTTTTATCAGTGCAATAGAAATAGTTTCAGATAGAGATGGTGAGAGTAAGTAGACTGAAAGATGTGGAATATCCAAAAGGAGAGGCGTGCTTGCAGTAGCTCTTAAAAAGACTGGTGGAAAGTTCCTCTCCCTTTGCTCATTGAAGATATGTAAAGGTAACTGTAGACACTTCCAGATTAGTTGTAACTGTGGAGAGGCAGGTGATCTTCTGATGGATTCACGGACAGGCTTCTATACATAATAAAATATGTATTAAGGTCATATTCTAGCAGTGCAGTAGGGAAACTGGAGTAGTCTTATGCCATACTTTTTGGTAGGAGTATTTCTGCTGGGTTGCATCACTGTCTGTAAATTTTATTGATTATAATTAAGTCAGTCTGCATTGTCTCTAAGAACCTACATGGGTTTAAAAATCAATACTTCTTATATTCATCAGGGGAACCAGTTCGAAAAGGGATTATAGTGGGAATAAGCAATGCATTTATAGCTCTGAGTTTGTGTTTACAAACCATTAAATGCTGGCCTTCTCGACAGTCCTCATTTAGGGATCAGAAATGTTTTTTTCCCCTGTCTTTTATCCCATGAACAATCACAAAAATTCTCCCTCCATGGTTACCTGCCCTAGCTTGCACCCACTGGCTGGAGCTCTGCTGTCTCAGTGACCTTCCAGGGGCATGGAGACAGCCTTGGAGAAGTAGGAACGTGAGCAAACGTACTAAAACCAGCAGTGAATCCACTGAAGTCCTCTCAACTGGGTCCCTTCTGTGGCAGCATCCTGTTGTCTTGAAGGGGTTCATCAGTTCTCTCATTTGGCTTGTTTCACTAGCCAGAAAATACTGCGTTTGCAGTTATTGGAAGCTCTAACGACCATACTCACGGAAAGTCAGAACAAATAGAAATTGCAGAGGGTATCTGGTATTATTGATTTATGGATGGAGATTAAGGCCAGATTGCCCTGTCCTTATTTCTTTAACAACCTGGTCCATAGATAGACTTCCTCTAAGTCACTGGGTTCCTTATGTACATCCTATTTATTGAGGATAATGTTATCACAGTCTGGTGCACTAAATATGTATAGCTCACCTTAGGGAGAGGAAGTGAAAGGTCTTTGATGATATGAAGGGTGTGAACACTAAGGAGAGTGAAGGATAATTTAGGTTGGGACTTGGGAGTACAACTAAAAAACATACCATCAAAGAAATGTAGTAGATGTGGAGTACTCCCCAAGGGTAAAATTAAATGCCCTTCAGTTTGAGTCATTGGAAAGCAGGAGAAAGGACTAAAAATGCCTTTATTGGGATCATTCTGTGGATACAGAGGTGGGCTGGGTGATCTTATTGAGCTTTTCTACTTTTGTGCTTTGTGCAGTACTTTCATTCATATTTGATTTGGCCAATAATTGATCTACATAATGCACAACCTATCGCACCAGTGGTGCCGTTTTAATATTTCCATACTGTGTCTAAGTACATACTACTGTGGACTTTACTAGGTTTGATTCAATTTATTGTATCAATGATTTCAGTTTTAACGGCTCTCTAGCATGGTAATGAAATGGCACAAAGCAAGGCATACTCTTGCTCGCGAAACCTTGCAGGATCCCAGGGGAGTGAGATTCATGCATGGCTCCTAACTGCATTTGAGAAGCTGGTGGTTGGAACATGTAGGCATCCATCCACATCCCCAAAATAACCATAGCAAAACTGGCATTTAAGTGACAGTATGAAAAGACCACAAAGGAAAGACCAAGGGAAGCTGGGCTTAAGTGGGAGTCAGAGTGGTTTCGAGATAACATGGCAAACCAACTTTCTCATCCTAGATACTGCTCTTCTACATCGTTGACATTTTGATTGTGTCTTAATGCAGGGAAGCTTAAAAAGTAACTGCCTGAGCTTTGGCTTTTGTGCGGAGCCATCTGATACTGCTCGCTACTAATAAATGCACACATATGCATACATCCGTAAAATAAAAGGAGCTGGCTATTGCTGGAGATCAAAAGAATCCCATGTAAAATAGCAGAGCTTCTTTTTCTTTTTTTTTCCTTTTTTGTGGGATTCCAGTCTAGGCAGCTGTAAAGATCTGGTCAGAGCTGGCTTGGGGCAGTGGCAAAACCTGCAGGCTGGGCTTTAAAAAGCACACAAGGAATTGTGAGAAATGTTCTTCAGCTGCAGTTCTTTGAGGCTGTCATTTAGATAGAAACCACTGCCCCGAGCGAGGATGCCCCGGAAATTTCTCAGGAAGATTTGAAGGGACCTGAATAGCCAAGCTTACCTCGGGCCACTGACAATTGAAAGTCTGGTGGTATCTGCCGTGACAATATTTTCCTGTGTGTGCACTCATCTGTAATGATTCATTAGAAAAGAAGTTTCATCGTGGCCAGTAGTTGAGAATATTTCTTTGTACTCTCTTATCAATGTTTTCCGTTTGCAGCAGGACTTGGCTTGTTTGTTAATACGAAGTTCTCCGTTTGTTTGGAAAACAAGGTTTGTCTTATCGTATTCTTTGGCAGGAGAGAAGAAAGGCAAAATGCAACCCCTCTAAAGCCTGAGAGCAAGTAAAAGGAAAAGTGAACTTTCAGGGAAAGTTGCTCAGTCAGTGGGAATGGGCCCAGGTGAAGCAGGCAAACGAGTGTCTAGGTCTCGTTTGCACCAAAGGCATGTGCAAGATGACGGTGCAGAGACCTAATCTGAGCAGTAACTCAGGAAGATGCAAGACAGTTTTAGTCCTCAGACGTGTTTTAAAAGCCAAAACTACTTTGCCTGGACATTTGAAAAATCACAGCCTTGCTCAATGTGAAAAATAAGATACACACCATTTTTCTCAAACTAGCAATGGTAAAGTTCACAAGCTGCTGTGTGACTTTGATTCCGTTGTACTACCCAGTGTAGTACCAAGTAATACCAAGAAATAACTAAAATTACTGAAGTGTTCATGTGACTCTTGTATTTTTGAAATGCGTACAGAACTTAGAATTTTTCAAAAATGATCTGCCACAATGCGGGGTGGCATTATTCCCATTTTACCGGTGAAGAAAGGGCAATGGTAGTTGGAATCTGCATCGTGTGCAAAGCTGATGCTAGAACCCACATCTCCTTAATCATAAACAATTCACTTTTAAACTCTTCCCATTGACCTTAATAGGGCCAGGGTTTGATTCCAAGTGTTTATGCTTCATTCCAAGCTCAAAGATGCATATTTTTAATCTGAATTTGAATATATGTTTCGTGGCTTATTCATGCTCGGAAATACTTCTTGGCAGAGTCACCTAGACTGAGCAAAATGAGAAGCTTCTTTTAATGCAGAAATATTAAACAATGTGTGCTGGAGCACAGAAAGCTATTTGGACACAGGAAAGCATTATAAACATAGATTTGATTGTGATTGAACCAAAAATAGTGGTATTAAATTAAGGTCTGTTTAAGGCACTAAAAAAAAATCTGCATTTTCCAAACTGCTAAGGATAAAATCAATCTGCAAAAGTATTTTAAGTTTGTAATAAAAATATCATTGACAAAGTAAAGTGAAAATAATAAAGTATATTTAAAATGACTTGGAGGTCTTCTTGAAAATTTATGACCTCTTTCCAATTGGAGCTCATTTAGCTGAAAAAGCCATTTAAGAGCCTAGAAGTAGATATTTTTGTGCCTTGCAAGAAATGAGCTACAGGGCAAATGTTCACTTGTTTGTTCAGAAACACAGGTACCTTTGATTAGACAGAACCTGTTGGGTTTATTATTATATGTGAGCTGCAGTAATACCGTATTTATATTTTCTTAGTACAAAAATTACTGTGATCAAGCTCACTAGCGTTACAGCCCAATGAACAGTTTAAGTTCCACAGAGTCTGCCCATACCGATGTGAGATCAGGTCCGCATCCTTTCCCCCCCACCTCCATGCCCTCCGCTGCCAGCAGTCCTGCTAGAACATCATTTTGAGAACGCCTTTGCTCGTGTCCCTCTTCCAAACACCGAGTTAGAGGGCAGCAGCAAGGGTTGGAGTCGACTGCAGACTGGTTTGGGCCTCAGATTTGAGTTTTTTAACCAACAGGAACTGAAACTGATACCAAGACCTTGGCTCATCAATATTTTCCATTACCATAACTGCTGTTTAGCAATGTCTAGTTGATACAAGGAGAGTGTGTGATTGAGGCCATGTTCATCTCTTTGCAAGAGGAAGAATTATGACATTCATAGATTGGAAGAGAGTGGGTGATAAATAAAACTGAGGCTATCCAGAAAGCCCCAGGGAGCTTCCTCTCTGCAGAAAGAATAAGAAATTTATAGATGTCTAGAAATTACAGTTGAGCTTTTTGCCTTTTCTTTTTTTTTTTTGTTAGCCTCTTTCAGTCATATGACTGGAGTTCAATTATCAGCACAATAAATATTCCTGTGAATCGGAGCCCTGTGTTGGCAGCGAATTTGTGCTTCTCAGGAAGGACGGAACATTGAGAATTTATTAAAAATAATAGTTTACCATCAAACTTGATGCTAAAGTCAGAAAGCGGCAGAGCCCCAAATATGTGTGCTAAATGAAAGTGTGTTCTGGAGGACTCAAACACAGGCAGGTTAATGCAAATATATTTTTGAAATAAGATTTTTAAAATGTGAACTATTCAGACTAAAACAATACCGTGCATCTGTATTGTTTTCAAAACAAAGCAAAACAGTTACTAAGAGGCTCTTTTTGCTGCCTTTAGCAAGAGGCTGCGCGGTAGGAATATTACCTGCAAATGAATTTAATAGATCAATCGTTATGCTGGGAAATACCACTGGTAATCATAATGTCTGTCACCTAAGGTGGGTTGTGCTTGCCAGATGGGGAATGGGAGAGATTTTAGATTTTCTTCCCCATCTTGACCCTTCTGGGGTGGTTGCCGGGCTCATTTAGAGTATTCCCTGGAAGCTCTCGTTGCTCCTCCAGTACAGCACCTCCAGTACAGGCTGGGGCTGGGCTTCAGCCCTGCTCCGTCCTGGGCAGGAGATGAAGCGTGGTGATGAGATTTGAAGTTCCAAGATAATTTGGATTCCTGGAACATTTTGATTCTTTTCTCAACTGCTTAGGCTTGGCAAATGCTAGAAGTTCACGTCTTCCCCAATATAGTCCATTGACTGACCCGTATTGACTTGTTTTCAGCGCTGTTCCTGTTTGGCATTAAATTTCTAGATCTGTAAGCAGTTTCTCTTAATTTAAGAGAGACATGACTGTTCTGGGCTCAAGAAGGTCTGACAAGAGGGAGCAGAAGTCATCCCGACTGTACACCTTTGGCCAAGGGGACTGTAATTCTTGGATCCAGCTAACACAGGCTATTTTAAGAGAACGACTTGGCCTCTTTACAGTACACTTCTTCGGGGGAGAGTTCATTGCACCTAGCAGGCCTCAGCCAGTCTGGATCAGCGTCTGACATTTGAACTCCACGCTCTTAACGCATTTGTCAGCTATACATGTACACAACGAGACACCAAATGCTTCGATAGCTTCCCATTTCCAGGCAGTCCAACAAAACAGGATTCATTACTAGCTTTTAAATTAGGCCCCCATATATATATATATATATATAGTTGTGTTTTGTTAATATTTCAGTGACGCTACAAGCATTGCGTGTCGCAGGAACACAACTGCGGTAGCACCGCCGTCATGAGAGCAGCTACTGAAGTTACAGGCACCCGCTGCAACAGTCTGGGGAGTATCGGAGTGGAATTTTACAAATGACAGTTTAAAGAGTTACGGTTGCCTAAAGAACAAGGCTGGAAAATTTGCAAAAAATCTGTTTTCAATTATTGGGGTTTTTTGTTGGTTTTTTTTTGTTCAGCTTTAATTCCTCCAGAGGAATTTCAGCGCAGTACCTTAGTTGTTGCTTTGTAATCCTGCATTCCTGTTGCTTTATTAAATACCTGGAGTTATAATCTTGTTTATGAAATCGTTATTATCTCTCCAGTTGCAAATTGCAGCATTACGTAGAGGAGTGATTATGGCATGAGCCATGGAAAAATCGGATATGCAAATGGAGCAAGTTAAGCATGATGATGGTTCAGTCCCATAATGGGTGAAAAAACCATCACTTTGCTTTTCAGTTGAAGTGTTCGAATTTATACCGACTTGCAAACTGACCCCATCTTTTTCATATAAAGGCTCCAACTGGCTGAAACAAAACAAACAAAAGAAAAGAAAACAAAAACAAACTGTCCCAGGAAATATATTATAAAAATAGATTTACTCCTATAAATAGAATACTTTTTCTGTGGTTCCAGAGCAGAAAACTGCATCTTTAGAAAGAGTAGATGCAATAGTCTAAGCACTTTTGTTACATATTGTGTAAAGGCAGAATTTTTAAAAAGCAGAGTCATCAACTTCTGGTTTGGAGCGCGCAGCATTAAATAATAAGTGAAACCTAACATATACACCTGCTTTTTTGATTGAGATTACCTTGGAGAAGTAAAAACTTAAAAAAATTAAAGATTGGCTATCAAAATCCGTATCTAAAGTGGTTGGTAACCAGGGATAACTGCTTTGCTGGACTAAAGATCGTTGCCGGGTCGTATTCTCTCCCAGCGCCGTGCGGTCGAGCTGGCCTTATCCCGGCATCTCTCTGCCAGCCCCGCACGCGTTCCCGTCTGACCCAGGTAGCAGGCAAACTCATTTTGAGACGGTCTTTTTTCCTCCACCTTCTTTTTAAGTGTAGCTTTAATGACGGGTTGCTTTGGACTTTTTTATGTCTGAAAGGGGAACAGGGGAATATAAACAATAAATGAATCTTATTTTCTTGCTAACATCTTTCCGTGGCAGCGGTGTTAAAACCGTGGCTTGTGTTCCCCAGCATTAAGAGGATTGTTGACCAGCTTTCAGACTTGACAAGGTCACTTGAGGTATTGAGACAGGGCATTTAGGTACAATAGTTGATCCTGTGTAATGTTAACCCAGGAAGATGGGGAGAAACTGGGATGATCTTTCTCCTAATTTTTCTTGCCTAATTAAGGGTGTAGAAAAAGCAGGCATTGCAACATAACAAAATGTAATTACAGAGATGTTGCCTGGCACATGTCCACTAAGCAATTGCACACACCACCACACCACCACCCCCCCTTTTAAAAATAAATATATTTTAGTTCCTTTTTGAGCAGTTTAAACCTTTGAACAACTCCACTGCTCAGGCACGTAGCATGGAGGATACAGCTGCATGCGTCAGGGAAGATGTGCAGAGTTTACATGCTGGCTTGCCTGGGATTTCGGAGCTGCGCGGAGTTCCCTCTGTCACTGGCTGGTGCCAGCATCCAGAAATATCGGGCAGGTTGGGCCAAGAGGAAGTCGGAGCTGCCCTGCTGAGGGAAGGAGACGTCTGGAATTCCTATTCCACCATTCACGGCCCTACAAAGGGAGATATTTTTTTTTCCTTGTTTTTTTTTTTTCTTTCTAATGGTGCTCTGTCCCATATTTTCTCTCTGTCGCCTGAGGCCGAGCCAGGGAAGCGTGTTTCGGGGAAGTCGGTGAGGCCAGCAGATCCAGATGATGTTGGATGCTGACATGGAAGCAGCTGTGGCACTTGGTGCACTCACAGAACACCATAGCTGTTAATTCGATAAAATAGCTTTTCCAATTGAGATATCCATCCTGGGACAGCTGATCTTTTGTACTGCGCAGCCCAATCATGTCTTTAAAGCAGCAGCAGCACCAGAACTTCCTGGAGGGTGCCTGCACTTCACTGAACACTTTGGCAGCTACAGCATAGGCCTGAGGGATACTTTCAAATTTCCCTGTAATTAATGAGCACCTCTGCACTTATGGCAAATTACAGTGTCTGATGTAGAATGTTGACCTACAGCTGCCCCATGCCAAGTAGCCTATTTAGACCTATTTATTTCTAAATAGAGCCTGTAAATGATAATGGGAAACTTCACTATTGATTCATTTACTCTTAAATGCTTCCTCTTTCAGGTATTGAAGTTGAAATAATTTTCCATAATCCTATACTTAGGCTGATCCTTAGGTTTATTATATATTTATTACGTGAAAATTCTCAAGCTATTTAACATTCCTGTAAAGCCAAAGAAATTAGAGGTGGAAAGGACTTGTTTGATCTTGTCTTGTCGGTACGTAGCCTTTCTTATAAAGCACTGATTATCTACTTTGCTTCTAAATGTCCCAAGTAACGAAAAACCTTCCACTTCTCTAAAATGTGGGACTGCCAGAAGTTTCACTGGCTTTTGCTGCTGCCGTACAACATCGCAAACTCTTGTATAATCATCTCTTTGCTGTCACTGATATGCGTATTTTGACATTATATTTCCTCGTTTTTTTTTCTGTCCCTGTAATTATTTGGTTTTCTTATTGTGTTTGTCCATTTTTCTGAAACCGAATTCATTTTGTGCTCAGGCTGCTTCCAAATCTCTAGCACCTTTCTTTGTTTCTCTGTTCTTCTGGAAGTACATCAAACATCTGTTTCGTGGCTATGCACAATTTTCGTTCCCTTCCTATTTTTCTTCTAACAAAGATTTTAAACAAGATGGGGCTCTCTTTCTGACTGTCTCCTTTCCCCAGAGTACTTCACTAAATGAGTAGGTTCAGCTCAGGAGGCGATTGTTCATAATTTTCATATGTTACAGTAAGTTTTCAATCCATAAAATAACTTCAGAACCAAGTCAAAATAATGCTGCGCATGCAGAATTTTATGAGAGTTTCTACTAAGTACTTTGCCAGAATCTAAATATACAACTTCTATTGTTCTATTAATACTGTAATTCTGCTTGATATACACCATAGATATATCCAGTTTGTCAAAAAATATACGTGCTAAAACAGTAATACTAATTGATTCAGGCAGCTCAGTTGTCTCCCTTATGTGCTTTGATTTTGTTCTGTTAATTTTTTACTCTGTAAACATTAGCTTGGACTGTTACTGCCAGGATTACTCTTCCTACTTTCTGGAAGATTTATATTACATTTATATTTTTCCAGTATTCTGATCTCTCGCCATTTCTCCATGAATTTTTAGAAATAATAATTCATGTTTTGGAAGGCTTGTTAGATAATTCCGTAAGAGTTTTTGTACAATTAAGGATGGTAGGTTGTGGATAATAATTTTAAGCTTGATCAAAAGCCCATGGAAGCCAAGTCTTCTAAGGCTTAACCTACTGTATTAATTTTACGGAGATCTGACTTTCTTCCTTTGCTGCTGATTTTTTGTCTCACCTTTCACATAGGGCAAGTCACCTTTAACTGGGGATCGTAGGTTAAAATAATATAAATCGGCATAGGTCCACTGAAGCCTCTTGTGCCTTTTGAGGAACCAGCCTCTCAGGGTTAGGTGCCTTCCTTTCCCCATATATGCTGTTGGGTAAGAACTACTGTCCTCGCAGGAGTGTTTAAGGCTTAATTTTTTATAGCATATAAAGTGCCCAGAGATGTTCGGATGAGGGATGTTGTGAAAATGCAAAGTAGTATTATTGTTGATAAATTATTTAAAATATTGTGGTCCATTGAGAAAATACTAGTTTGTAGGCAGTGAAGTGGTTAATACGATTGCATCTCTTACAGGTTTCACCAGATACACTCACTCACTTACAATGGATAATTGTTAGCTCTTGTTGTGCAGATGCTGTTGCAGATGGAGCCCTGTACCTGCATGCATAGCAAATGAATTAGACTGGCAATCCCCTTTATAAAGCATAAATATGTAATTTGTTCAGCTGTTGTAATTAAATATGTATGTGTGAAACAGCCACCATTCAGGTCATTAATGATGCGCCATGCCAAATTAGAGCTTACAGACAGTAATGTACATTGTTGTGCAATGAGGGAATTGCAAATAACATAGCTAAGCCTTTCCTAGTAAAGTGATGGATTCAGTGGCTTTAAAAGGAATATTTATATTTCCAGCATTTTGATTGCTTCAGTCTATATTTACATTGATGCTCAATGAAAAAGATACAATTGGATGAAATTTTTTTCTGTATTTGTTTTATACTCTTTGAACATGATAGAATACCCATTAGGTACGTGTCACACAGCGTTTATTGGGTGTAACATTTCATACCCGTTGGTAATATGCTGAATATGTTGCTATGATCATTCTTAAATATATAGTCAATTAAGATCTGGTAAGTACCTTTTCTTCTGCATAATGGAGACAAACACCATATCAAAGCACTTGGACAATTTTAATGCTTTCAGCGTATCTGCTTTTTAATCTTTGGACTTCAAAGATACGACTGGTAAAGGAATCCTCACTGTGGTAAACAATGTATATATTTCCATAGAAATCCGCCTGATGGAATAATTGTTGTAATGAATTAAGCTTTCCAAGTGTAGTGGCTTGGGTTTTTTTAAATGCATGATGACTTAAACATCAGGCTTGCTTTCTTCTGGCCACATTCTTTGTTTCTTTCTTTATATTTACCAGAAAAAGGTAACTGTGTTTCAAAAACACCTCCCTGAATCTTCTTGAAATAACAAAAAGTTAACAGGCAGCTGTTGTTGCACAGCAGCTAACAAGCAGAATGAGAAATCATAACTCACAACACCTTAAACGCATTTTAAACGACCCTTCCTAAGTGTGTCTTCTTGTCTGTTTAAAAGAGATGAAGGTTTAGCATACGTTTTGTTTTGACGGTCGGTTCGGAGTATACAAGAGCTAATCGTCTTGACCTTTCGGACAAACAGGGCAGCAGAAGGAAGCATCTCAGAGTTAATTCTGTCTTGTTCACAGTGGGAACAGAACATTCCTCTGTGATCCTCTTTCACATGATTCGCTTGGGCCTCCTGGAAGCCCGTCCTGATACTATTAGTGCTGGGCTGCTTAGGTCTAAAGGAGATCGACAGCACTGACATCACCCACCGCTTGCGGGCTGCCCTCCGGTTGGACAGGGCGAGCAGACTCGTTAAGACTCATATTAACTAAGAAAATGTCATAAGAAATTTCAGATTTTCATCAGATTTCCTCTATTAACTCCCCCATATTTCGTAAGAAAAGGGAGGAGAAAATGGGATTAGTTGATAGATTATTTGTGGGGGTTTACAGTGAATTTGCAACTTTTTCAACCTAGACTAAGAGGGGTAAGGAGTAAAGATTTTTTTCCAGTTTAGAGCTATAGCAAACTAAATAACTTGCTAAATAGCATCTACTTTAGTAGATAAACTCTGTGACAAAAGTCAAATATTTCAGTGGATTGAATGCATATATTAAAGGCAACACCAAAATAATTATTTGTATAATGCTCTTCACATTTTGTTAAATTATAATATTAAGGCTTGCTTGCCTTTTTTTCCTTCCTTCTTTTCTTCCTTCCTTCCTAACTCCACATTCTTTCTTTCTTTCGAGATGCTTGCCCAAAACACAGTTTCTCCTGTTTTTTCGTAGTAAAGTCTGTTTCATTTACAGCAGGAGCGAGTCAGATGGGCAAGGTCTTGGCCTGTTCATTTACCGCATTTTAACACTACGGTTATTGGTGTATTGGGAAGCCGTTTCAAGGATGACCGCAGTGATAACAGCCCTGATCACAGCCAGGCCTCCTGTAGGGTTTCCCTGGATGGTTTTTTTTCCTCCTTTCCTTACCTTTCTGCAGTGATTTTATGAATATCTGAAGCTGCTGATTCATGGGTTGAGTTACTTGGATTTAGCTACCCTTATTTGGTGAAGACTCTAAGTAATGTTTGGTTTGGAGGGTGGGAGAGGGGTGAGAAAATTTATTTTCCTATCCCTTAAACAGCGTTGCATCACCAGCTAGCGCTGTATATTTCAAAATCCATTAATTTTTTGCTGCTGAAAGACATCCCGTGTGCGAACGCTTTCCTGTCGTCTCCTTCCAGCCCGCGCAGGCAGTTGGCTCTGCAGAGGAGTCGCCGGTCGCAAAAGTTTTTGTGTGTGCGCCCGCGCGCGCTCCAGGCCAAGATAACGGCTCAACTTCAGAGACGGGGCCCGGCAGAGCGCATCCGAACGGGCGGCATTAGCGACACTCGCTTAACGAAGGGTTAATGCCTCGAGGAGAGACGTCTTCACCCTCCGCCCCGCCACAGGCCCCACATGCCAGGCCCTGGGTGCAGTCGAGGGCGCAGGGGCGTATTAAATAAATTAACCATTTCCCGGGAAGGGCGGCAGGCGCGGGGTGGCGGCCGGCCAGGTACTTTGTGATAAGCGCCCGCGGGCCGGGCCGAGGCGAGCGGCTTGCTCGCTGGCAGTCGCGGCTTTGGCCAGTGCTGCAGTAAACACTTTCCCTTGGATGTTGGTTTTCTGTTGTGTCTGGCAGCCACAGAGGGCTTGCTTGAACTTTAGCCAGAGGCAAATATTTATACATCAGAGCATGCAGTGTTCCAACGGGTCCGGCCTGCGAGGCGGGCGGCGTGCTTCGTCGCCGGAGAAGAGGCGTCCCTCTTAATTGCGGCCAAGCGGGGACCATCTTGGGGGTCGCGGCGGCTTTGGCGGCGGCGGGAGCTTTGGGAACCTGTGAAAACATCGCCTTCTCCGCGCGTGGCGGAGGGGACATCCTGACGGGAGCCGTGTGTGCGCCTTCAATTCCTGTTGGAAAGTTTACAGTTAATATTTTCCCTGGAACGCTGTCAAGCTTTTGACAGTGCCTGAGTGTATGCTGAGCTGTGAAATCGAGACGCAGAGCAAGTTGTGAGAAATCTGTTTCTACTCAAATCTGCAAAGGTTTATAAAAACTTCAGCGGAGGGGGAAGGAGGGGGGAAAAAAGAAGGAAAAAAAAAAAAAAAA
>VFFE01009212.1:2363522-2380867 GCA_008921705.1 Burhinus oedicnemus | reverse complement strand
GGGGGGGGGGGGTGGAAAGCGAGCCCTGTGGCTGGGGCTGGAGCTGGGGCTGGGCTCGCCTCGCTGGGCGCGCGGCAGGTCCGCCATTTTAAGAATGCAGCGAGGGGCGAAGCTCTCCGCTCCTTACATGGCGGCTGCCTCGGCTGCGGGGCCGGCCAATGGGGCGGGCGGTGCCAAGTCACGTGACGTGCCACGACGGCACTGACAGCCATTTCCTCGTTTTCTGAAAAAACTTTGGTACCTCGGCGGGAGCGCGCTTTACCTTGTTTTTGGTGCCAAATGTTCCCTGCCGCATGTGTCTCGCAGACTGGCACTTGTCCATAAAGTTATTTTAGTAGGTAAAAAGTCTCTGAGCACTTGAGCTCTGTGCGTTCTTTATGTAAAATGGATTTCCCTTGCTGGCCTGGGGCCAGGAGCGCGGAGCACGCGCTGGGCGAGGGGAGCGCTTCTCTGCAGAGGAACTGGTGGACTGACACACTCTAATTTTTTGGCTCCTGACCAGGCAAGCTAGATGGATGCCAAAATTCAACAAAATAACACATTATTGTGTAATAGGAACAGTGCTCAAAGTGAGCAAGAGCTCACAGGAACTGAATACCAGCACTTTTTTCCCTTTCTTTTTTTTTTTTTTTTTTTTTTTCCTTTCTTTCCCCTTGCACAGCAGAAGCTCGGAACTGGCACTTTTAATATACAGCTTCAATGGAACAAGGAATAAATATACCCGCCATGTAAAGAATGAGGAATAATGTACAACCGGGGGGAAGAAGACGGGGAGGAGAGAGCGAGGGAGGGAGGGAGGGAGCGAGCGGACGAGACGGAGAGAGTTAAAATTACTTTTGTGAGACTTCCTTCAAACATGCTCCATAGTGCTCAGGGCTGGTTTAACCCTGTCTTCCCTGCAGCAGATCCCCAACTTGCCTTGCACGTCCCGCTTTCTCGTTTAATTCCTCTCCCCTCGGAAAACAAACGGACGAGGCAGCACCCAGAGCTGCACAGCGCTGACTGGGGCCATCAGAGGGGTTGGAATCGGTGCAAAAAAAGTCTTTCTAGAAAAAAAAAAACCCTTCTTTTTTTTTCATGGTGCATCTCTGAAGGAAGGAGAACCTACGTGAAACGCTGGTTTTCCTCTTAAAATAACCAGCATTAGCTGGGTTTGTCGTTACTGATCTTACACTGTAGTAGCACCTCCGAGCACCAAACCAACTTTACAGTAGTACGTTAATTAAGCTTCCCTGAGAGAGAAGGTAAGCGGCGTTCCGTAGCTTCATCTGCAAAAACGCAGGTGTCCCTGAGGCTGCACATGGCAACTCTTGGAAAGTGCAAAGCAACACAATAGGAAGTGAAAACTAACACAGCCTATGGAAACTGCGAGGGGTCGTTGGGTCAGCAGCATGTAATTACAAGAGTTGGAAGCCGGCCAGGACAAGTATGGCCATCGCATCGGAGAAACACCATGTGCCCACACGTATTGAGAACTTTCTGGTTTCAAAGCAGTGCCTTAACATCTCCCTGTCCTCCTGCTGGCCGGGAGAGCGTTGCTGGAGGGACGGTGCAGGACGGGAGGGCAGACCGCTCCTGGGGGGACCATGTGGAACAGGGCTCAACTCCCATTCCCCACCGAGTGGTGGTGGACGTGCTTACAAAAAATGGGAAACAACCTTCTTCAGCTTTAAAATTGCCTCTTCCTAGAGCACAAACTAATGGTCACAAACCTTTTCTATCTTCATTTTTTTCCTATCTTCTACATCTCATCGAGGCAGCTTGATTTCCCCCCAAACAGATCAAAATCCAGTGGAGCATAGGCCGATTACTATCCTCTTAGTGCTCCCGTTGGATTTATCCCTCTTATCAAGCCTGTATATTCCTAAGGCAGATAACTGCCGCAGGAGATAAACACCAAGATCTAAACCAGAGACCTTTCTGGGATTGCATCTTGAAATCTGTCTGAAGAGGGCAAATACAATAAGAGCATGCACGGTCCTCGTGCTGTATCTCAAATTTTACCTGCCAAAGAGAAATAAAGGCCCTGTGTCTTCTTGTTACTTCATCAAAAAAGCCTACCATAGGTGGTTTAGGGGTTTTTTTTGAGGAATATGGTTGCTAGATTTTTCATGCGGGGATGCAGGTAGCCGCAGAAGGTGTTGTTTTGGGTTGAATCCAGTCATGCTGTGCACCACTCCTTCCTATTGTCCCTGCTCCGGATTGCTTACAGGCGAGAATAAACCAAGGGTAAACAAACTGGTTCGGTGTGTTTGTGGCCTTGGGGAAAATAAACCGTATTAATGATATGTTATATTATTTAATTTGGATTTTTTATGCCTTATCAAGTACAGAATAGAAATGCAAAATAAATAGTAAATAAAAAATAATGATATGGGAGTTAGAGTCATCCTGGTGTGCAGTAACATTAAGTGTGGCAGTAATTACGGTTTGGACTTTCCATGTAAAAAGCAGATTTTTTTTCCTCATAACTGGTTTTATATCCTTCTGGAACAAAGTAAAAAAATATTCTGGCAGTTTTTTAATTGAGGTTTTGTAGCTTTAATGGTCTAATGCTATAAAGAAGTCGACTGTTCTGCCAGTTTTTTAAGGCCAGATAAGGGTTTGACATCATGTAAAACGCGTGTGTTTCTCGGTGTACGTGAATCCACACACTCGCTCCCTTCTTCCTCTTTCCCTCTCTGCCTTTGGTAGAGGGAACAGGAGACCTTCAGAGCAAATATTATTACAGGATTCAGAAACGTAAAATAAGTTGTTCTTCCCTCGGTGTATTTGGATTGTTTCTCTCTGTGGAGCTGGCTGGGTATACCCGTGGTATGATAAAAGTGAGCTGAAGTGCGAAGAGGACGTTTCTGAGAATCTGTTTGTGCAGATTACACTTACCGTGTAAGCGGCTCAACCACTCCACTTCCACCGGTGACTGCAGCGCCGCAGAGGGTCCGCTGCTGCCCCACAGTTGGCTTCTCAGAGCAAACTCTTTCCCCAGCAGGCAGGGAAATACCTGGGACTCTGCTTGCCTGCACTGGAGCTGTGGCTTTACAGCCAGGAGAGCGTTAGAAGTTCATACAAATTACATGAGCTTTACACCCAGAGACCTAACTTGCCTTGGGTTACCATTTTGGCACATAGGGTTCAGGGAAGATCCAGCTTTGCAATGTATCCTCTCTGTCCGGTGTCCAGCTTTGCAGTACGTTCCTCTGCATGGTGTGCTCTTCCCCAGGAAAGACCCAGCTTTCGCTACTTTAAAAAAAGATAAGAAAGCTATCGGAAAAAATCAAACGACCAAAACCCCCAAACAACAAAAAAGCAGTAAATAAGGGGTGAAAAAAAAATACCTTGCAGGGAAGCATAGGGCTATAGGTGGTGTGCCCTGGCTCTGGGTAGCATCCAGGCAATGATATGGCACAGTTAAAGCTGTTACACAGTGTGGGTGTCACGGGTGTATCATTGGACCGGTGTAACTCCATCATCTTCAGGGATGAGTTTGCACGGACGTGATAGGAGAATCTTGTATTCTCTCTCTCTTTTTTTTTTTATTTTTTTTTTATGTGTTAACGTGTTCTTTTTTACTTTCAAAAAGCCACTTTAAGAATTGAAGAAAAGCCCAGGTGCAGTAACAATAGCTGATCCCAAACAAACAGTAATTCGCTCTTGCCACTCTGCAAAGATAAAGCATGTCATGTACATTAGCAAAAGATAACTGACATTAACACAGTAGGCAAGGTGATTACGTACCACACTATTGACTCTGTGTGATCATTATTGCTATTTGGTGGGTTGCTTAAGTGGGTACCTGAAGGTTAAGTAATAACTGTAGTAAGAATGAGAGGGAAGCAGAGAGAAAGAGAGAAAGGAAAAAGAAGATAGAAAACATTGACACAAGGTTAAAATGGAGGAAAGTGGATAAGTGGGGGTGTGGATGTCTGAGGAGAAAGGTGAGGTGGCTGTGCCTTGGTAAGTGATATTTAAGGGCTGGTGGCTGAATAAATAATGCATCCAGCTCTGTTTTCCTTGAGATTTTTAAGTTTGTAAAATAACAGAAGTAAAACACAACTTTGGGGTAAACCTTTGATCATTAAAGTAAAAGCCAAAAGAGAATCATAATCACTTTCTAAATTTTCCAAGAGGTGTTCTCGCTCCCCAGCTTTAAACAAAATCCGAGAGAGTGTAGGGTTGGGATATAGAGGTTTTTTAAAAAAACTAACCTTTTAACTCATCTAAATTTTTGTGTGAGCCTTTGAAAATGCTTTGTTTGTTTTCATACTCTGAGTGTGCATGGCCAGAGAATTGATGAGCCT
Organism: Burhinus oedicnemus; assembly: GCA_008921705.1. Taxonomy (NCBI): domain Eukaryota; kingdom Metazoa; phylum Chordata; class Aves; order Charadriiformes; family Burhinidae; genus Burhinus; species Burhinus oedicnemus. Next base: position 2,376,569 of record VFFE01009212.1, on the reverse strand, counting down.
TGCACGGCTCGGATCCGGCGCTGTGATGGAAGTCAATGGCACCGCTCTCGTAGCCCGCAGTTCAGGGTGTTCGCGGGGCTTAGTTAAGCCATTGACAGCAACTCTTTGGGGTGGCGAGCATCTTCCTGTTCATGTGGACTGTGTCACGTTCTGTGGGCATTACGGCTTTACGGTGAAATAGTAACTATATTCTGGAATCGATGATTAATGCCAGCTTTTCCTCTGGAATGCATTTCTGACATTATAATATCATGCCGCGGAATCAAGTTTAATTTCAAATTGTATTAACCTATTTACGAAACATATCAAGGGGACATTTTTCAAGGGAATAGTTCTCTTCTTTATATAGATTGAGAAATAAAATACTTCTTTTAATATTGCGTTCTCCAGGCACTAGGGCTAACTATTTCACTGAAATTAATATCTAAAAGGGAGTCATTGCAAATTTTATATTGACATGCAGAACGTAACGTTATGGCTTTTTAGGGTGGATATGCACAAAATATGTATGTGAATTCCAAACTAGCTAATAGTTTTGCAACTGGTGAACGTAAATTTTAATATCTATACTTCCCAGCTTGTAGCAGTGCTGTCTGAAGTCTGGGATGACTGATGTTAATCTCCAGCTTGTTTGTGGCTTTCCAAAAATGAACTTGAAGTAGAATAAAATGTGATGTAATTCCCATTCATATTTAGATTTATAATAGAAAGTGCTATGTGAGATCTGTCCTCTGTAATACCCCTTACTAAAACTTTAAAATATGGCTGTATTCTTGCATTGCAAAAGGAGGAATGGGCACATATGCTAGCTGTTAATTGCGTTGCTGTTCTTAGGGCTTGCACTTAGATGCCTCCCAGATCATAAATTCATCCTTTTGTGCTCTGAAGTTTGGAGTTTTCAAACATTAAGCAAAACCAAAGAAAAGTGGAGGTAATGGTGCCATCTCAGTTTCTTCTTGGGAAGCAGCATTTGGGGAAGGGTGTCTTATTAGGACACACACGAGAACTCTAGAATTCCATTTTTACTATTTCTCTGGAGTTAGACTGAAATTACACACGTCTCGTAGTTGAGAATTTTATAGGTAATCCCTTTGAAGACAGAGGATGAAAGCCTGGCTTCACTGAAGGAAAGAGGAATTCCTGCTGTTGATCTCAGGCTGGCTCGCGAGTCGCTTCCTCGGCCTGTCCGCAGAGTAAGACGTTACGCAGTGTAATGCTTCCCGGTATATCCGAATCCGTGGCTTTTGTTAGGCTACGGCGTGTTTCATGGCAACATAATGATTAGGAGCCAAATTTCAGAGATGCTGAGCCCCCCTCCTTTCCCCCTGCAACTTGCATTCAGGTCAGCGAAGCCGAGAGTCGAACCCTTCCAAATGAGCGGCATATCCGACGCGGGCGAGGCAACGGCTCACGACGTGCAGGAGTTTATTGGGTGTCTCTCTTGCGCTGTAGTTTTAGCCATGAGCGCTGGATTTGTTTGAGAGCAAACAGAGACGCACTAATTGATGAGCGTGTTATGCAAATAAAAAAGAGACATGGGATGGGTAAAATAAAGGAACTCTAAAACATTTTATTATGCCTGGAAAGCCAAGCTAATCCCAGAGGAATTCTGCTAGGATAAAACGTTAGCTGCTTGGACATTTTAAGCCTTTAAGAGTGGTCTTGGAATTTTCTTTTTCGTTTGCTTTTGTTACTTTGTTTGATCATTCTACAGAAACGTGGCTTACATTTTCCTCCCTCTCTCCTTTCCTTCCTCCTTTGGCTGAAGGTAACTCCGCACATGCTTGGCTTGTGGTGGTGGAAACGAAATGGTTAAGCGAGTTGAACCTCAGGTGCTTTGTTCTTGTGCTGGATGCCTGCTGCTCGGGAGGCAGGCAGAAACTCCTCGCACTGAACTGCAGTGCTCCTGCCGAGAGCCGAAGACATTGCTTACCCTAGAAGACCACAAAGCGAGTGGCCGCAGTTGAGTAACCTGAGTACGCTGCAGAAGCTGAAGCAGGGCAGAAAGTGGGTGCGTTAGCTCACCTCCTTTTTTGACCTTTTCTCTCGCTGTTTCTTCCACCTTTCATGGACTTTATCCCTCTTTCACCTCAGATGGGTAGGCAGGCAGGCTGCTTTAATGAAAGCAATACTGTGTCAAGAGGGATTGCTGGCAGAACCCTTCCCAGCCAGTCTGACCTAGCACCTCAGCAATGTTCTTGGCTTTGGCCAGCAACAGCTTGAAAACCCAGGTCTGTTTCTGAATCCAGATGGTGGTGCGTTGCCATATGTCAACAACACATGTCATCCTGATTAAAATTTTAACCACATCCATTCTGCCATCCCCATAAACCATCCTCGGCCCACTGCGTGGCAAAGGCTCCTTCCACGCTTGATCCTGTTCCTCCAGCAGAAATGCGCTGTTGGCATCGGTGCAGGCGAAGCCATTCCTTCTGCGGTGATATCTGCCTTCCCATCCAGCTCGTTGCCCGCGAGCTCCACCTGTGAGGGCGTGTTGTCCTTATCAGCACTGCTGGAGCAAGGTCTTTGCTTCAACTGACTCTAGAGTACAGGCTTTATGTGTTGGAACAAAAAAGGGGGAAAAAAAAAAATACCCCCAAAACCTAACTTATTTAATCACTTGTTAGGGCCTGTTGAGTTGTCTGTTAGGAAGTGTCCTGCCCAGCCTTGGAAAGAGAGATAACATATTCCTGTTGAAACACAACCTTGTCAGGTTGCCACTGAAAGACATTTTGAAGTTGCCGATGTTTTGAAGACCAGCCCTCGCTGTTCTGTACCTGGGGTGAATGCAGCTCCGTTTACCTTGATTCCTAAGCTCTAAGGTGTAGCCCTTTCCCTAAGCCGTGACCCTGAATCCCTGCACCTCCTGGGGCAAGGAAACAGCCTTCAAGGGATTTGCATCGAAGAGCTCGTGCGCTCTTCCCTTTGTTGGAAGAGAGGGGTGCTGGTGGGCTGCAGGGACAGGGCATGTTGCGAGCGGCTAAATTCAGACCCAGGGACTCACTCCGGTCAGTCTTTTGGGGGCTGGGATAATTTGTGAAGTGGAAGTGGTTTCCCCAGCTGTGCCTCTCAGTTCTTTCATATTTTAGCTTGGTTTCTGCAACAGCTTCCCCTCTGTCTGTAGGTAATGCTCACATAACATTTATCCCTTTGGCTAATTTCATTCCAGTATGACAGACAGAGAAAAGCTCTCAAAGAGACCAAGTTTCTACTTTTTTTTTTTTTTTTTCATTGAAAATGGTGGCTAAGCAGGGAGGAGACACCCCCATCCATATCCTCCCAGGAGGAATGTCGGCAGGGTGAGCCTCACCTTTGTCTGTCCGGCGCGGCCGTCGGCAGGCACAAAGCTTGGAAGCAGCCACACGCAAGCTGCCTCTCGCTCCTCCAGATGTGAGGGCCAGAGGTCGGGAAGGGAGGAATCGCAGGGAAGGGGAAGATGAATCATAAAGGAGTTGGGGGAGAAGCGCAGGATGTTGTCCTGGGAGGAATGAAGACATGCGATGCAAATCCTCAGGAAACGAGGCTTTGTTTGCTCTGGTGGCTGTGGAACAACTTGTCTTTCTGAGAAGAAGAGGAGTGACAGAGGAAGGGAAAGAAGCTGAATGACTTCTGATTATTGCATATTTTCTTTTTTATATGTATATTTTTTCCCACCTCTTTGTGGTGTAGTGGATCTTACAACCACTTTTTGAGCTCTCTGCTACAAATGTAGTTTTGAAGTGTCTGGTCCAGAGCTTGTAGAAACTGGGAGAAATTGGTGGTAGACATCAGTTGTCCATATCTGAACTTGTTTGCAGACTTTGTGGCTTGGGAGAGTTGTTTTAAAACCGTGTTGCTTCTGTCCCCGGGGGAAATCTGGGGTGTTCACCTTCTAAACAGAGGCATGGCTTGTGTGAGCAATCTCCTAAATCACTGCAAGTAAGTTAAAGGGTATGTGAACCTCCTGATTTCCTTTGGAGGGGAAAAGAAAAAGATGTTTTGGAAGCCAAGGATGCTGAAGTGCTGACCTGCTCTAAGGTCTGGGAAGCACTCGCTTCCAAGCTTGGGTCGTTCCATCACAGCAACAAAAGCGGTATCCCTGCTCCAAAGAGGAGCCCAAAAGCAGCACTTGGACTGGAGGTAGGATTTTGGACAAGAACTTGTAGGAAATTAACTTGGTCCCCTACCTACTGTTGCCAGTTTGATTGCATTTCTAGAGCAGATACCCCCGATGGCATTTTCATTTTCACATCACAAGTCATGGAGCTATAACATACAGCCCTCAGTCTTCGTTGCGGTGCTGTCATACCTATCTGCAGAATTGATGAGGTACCTGAAAGAAAAAAACCTAAAGAGACAGAACTTCTCTAATACATTGTGCACGACTGCCTGTGCAAGGAGAGGGACGTATTTGGATCTCGTTTTTCTGGGCAGCCACATTTTTTCCAGACAATGCCAAAAGCATGCTTTCATTTCTCTCTCAGCGACCGATTGCTGGTGGGTAGCATGCCAGGGTAGAGAGATGCTATTTATGCAGCAGAGCTCATTGCCATTTTTTATTTAGTATATATTTGTACCAGCTATTGAGTTAGATTCCTGGCTAGCGTAACACAACACAACTCCGTTGGCTTCTGTGATTTCCATAGTTCAGAGTCTGGCGTATGTTTTATTTTCGATGTATATTGACTGTCCAGCCTGTTAAAACCCTTGCCACCAAACCTACACTGTTGTGTAATACACCGTTGACTTTTTGCAGGGCTGCTATGAATAGCAATGGAGGAAATTAAGTAGCTGTTAGGATGACTTTTCTTACACTTTATAAAGTCGGCTCTAATTTGATACAAATACAAAACGTAAATGACTTTCATAAAGTTGGATGTGGAGCCTACGTCTAGCGGAGAAAACAGCTTTTATGAAGTCTGATCCCAGTTTTGCCTGTGACCTGCTGGGAGGTTTGGGGACTTGCCTGAGTTTCAGCTTCCTGTTCCATGAAATAGCAATAATGTGTGAGGGTTAATTAGTCAGTGGATGTCAAACCCTGGATTTTGTAAATGCTGGTGTTACTGTTTCAAAAGCTTCCTTTTCTGGGTTAAAAGGAAACAAGCCTAAGGATTATTGAAGTCTTAAGCAATATTGTTGGATGTTTTTTCAGTGACGCAAATACAGATCTCTTTTTTAAAAAGATCAAAATGGACGTCGATGGTAAATAAAATTCCTGGCCAATAACTTGCAGCGGTTAAAACAAATTTGATTAAGCATTAACTGTGGAGAAACCTTCTTGGAGACAAGTACACTGTAACCCTTGGCTTATGGCTTGTTTGCATCTCCAATATATGCGTATATTCGCCAGCCACCAAACAACGTGCTGCTGGGGTAGGTCCCTTTGGGGTGCAGAGTTTGGGTGCTGCACAATGGCAAAGAGCTCAGGTGGGATCTTGTTCCTTGTGTCCCAGACCCAGGACACTTGAGTAGATGGAAGTCCTGGTCTAGTAAAACGTGTGAGGAATGTTCTCATCTGAAATGCAAGCACCAAGTGGCTCTGAAGATCTCAATATTAGACGCAGATGACTACACCCTGTGCGAATGCCACTCAGTGTGTCCGTGTCCTCCGGTAGGTTATCGCTGGCCGCAGAGAAGGGCTCTCAGGAGCATTAAATGGACCATGGCCATGGCTTTCAGTCTCGGCTGTAAGCAGTGAGACAGCCTGAAACTGGTTTGAGGGCTCACTTCCTTATGATAAACCTCCAGAAACGATGTATAAATAATATCCATTGTCCTGCTGAAACTCACAAAATGTTGTAGACCTGAAGAAAAGGCCGCCCCACCTTCAAGCTGACCCTCGGGGACTTGTTTGTTGCATGTGTGCAGCGATAGGTGAAAATTCACATTATTTGTACCCCCTGCTTGCACTGGACAATTGCACTTGCAGTCTTGACATCAGGTTTCGGAGCCTACCTCTGAAATTCCTGCCTTTCTGCAGCCTTTGGGCTCATCTCTTCATGTTTTCTCAACGATGATATCTGTGGTTTTGTTCTTACCTGATTGTTTTCTTTAATTTAATGAGATTTATCCTCTGGGTTTGAAAGGGAAATCCTCCTTTGGTTTTCTCAGAGTTAGATGTTTAGTCCCAACAAGTCACGTGCATGTGTTTTTCATCGGTGGGGAGAGACGGATGCAGCTGGAGAAGACGGCTCCAACCCGTGCTCGGAGCCGTGTTTGGGACAGGAAGGCTGTTTGTCTGCTCTCTGCCCACTGGTGTCCTGGGAAAGCTCCGGGACCTGGCTTTGACCGAGTGCCTGGCTTTCCCGTAGGGTAAAGCTAGGTCAGGGACATCAGCACAGACAATGAAGGAGGCAGCACTGTTGTACGTATCATACGTGCAGTTTATGATACGAAGGAGTTAAGTTTCCCAATCTGACACAAGGGTAGCACCCTGTTATTTGCTTAACAAAGATTTTTGTGTCTGCGTCTTTCTAATCCAGTGTGTTTTAAATTCACTGCAAATAATTCTTTCAGCTGTTTCCTAGACATCCTGTCACGCAAATGGATAAAACAATATAGCCAGCTCAGTGGAAAAAACAATAAATTATACAATAAAAATGTATACAGTGTACTCTTTGTGTTAGGGCCTGATCCGTCACTGTGTTACTCCAGTTTTATACCAGCAAAAACTTGGGAGCTTGCACGGTCGGAGACTGGATTGAGACAGTGGTGCATCAGGCCAGTAGCAGCGGGCGTATGCTGAAGTTTTAAAAACAATTAAGAACAAAATACCCATGAAACCATCCATATGAAGTTCATTACTTAGTGGTAATGGTGACTTTGCTAATATTAACATTTATGAAAATATTTCTTCTTAGAACACTTTCATATGCATATTTAAAAACTGGAAATCCAGTGTTTGCACAGGAATGCCATTAACGTCATAAATCAAACCGCGCCATTAAAGAACATACTAAAAACTTCAGGAATTAAGGGAAACGGTCTGTTTTTTAATCAATAAACCCAGGTAAAATTACTATCCAGGCATGTCTATTACTACTTTTGCAAGCCGTAAGCAGCATGTACCTCCGTACAGGCAACGAATTTGGGTGCTCTCATTTTCTCTCCGGGGGTGCTCGCCTCTCTCCCCTGGTTATGTTTGGTATTGAGACTCCTAAAAGCAGGCGTGAGGCCAGGCACCTGATGGAGCTCCAAGCAGAGGCTAATTAGGTAAGTAAGATGAAATCCTGACAATTTTTATGGAGAGCAAAACTCAAATGTTCCAATTACCTGGGAACGCCAGCAGCTGATCATCTCCCCACGGGGGAAGGAGCTCCTGGAGCGAGGAGGTGCACGTGGAGGACTGTATCAGGTTAACATATGGCAGGTCACGATTTACAGAACCCAAGAACGGGGCACGCAACACGGTGCTTTAAGAGATCTTTGTCCGCGTTCCAGTTTAATTTCCTCCCAACCCTCCGTATACGTACACAGCCCCTTTCCCATATGATCTCTATATACAGAGAAGTGAATGATGCGTGTGAGGATAGCGGTGGAGGACGCCGTAGGGCCAGCCATAAGTAGGTGTTGCAGCGTGCCCCCCGAGGCGTTTCTCCAGGCTGTTGCAGGGACCTTCTGGGAGCTGGTGGGAGAGGTGACTTTCCAGGCTGAGCTGGGACTCGGTTTGTGCAAAAAGAGCCCATGAGGTACTGGGCTGTGCTAATTATGGAGGTGAATATGTGTTCTGCAACCTCTCCAACGGGCTCAGGTCTGCGAATACCAAATTTGTTTCATAGGAACCACGGAGCAGCCACCGAGCATTCGGTGTCAATCTGCTTGTGTTTAAGCACTGATCTGCCGCGAGGAGTGGGGGATTGGTGGCCCGGCGCCAGACCTGGGCTGCCAGAAGAGCTCAGAAGTTTCCTGATCCCGCTCCCCACCTCCCGTCTCCGAAGGGAGCTGCCGCCTCTTTCCCATGACAGCTTTGTCACCCGTCCAAAACGCAGGCATTTGTCAGGATGTTCTCTCCTTTCCTGTGATGGAAGAGACTCCGTTTCTGCCTTGTGGTGGGGAAGGAGTTGAGCTTTCGTGGTCTTCCCATGCACGGACCGGTTATTTTAGGGAATAGGCAGCAGCACAGCCGTGCTCGGGACTGGGGCTGCAAAGGTTCCCAGATTGAGTCGAGCCGATCCGCTCACATGCGTGTGCAACGCCAGGATCCTGCAGGAGTGTGTATGATAGCTGCCTTCATCCCCAGCCAGTTGGCTCCCCGAGAACCCACGCGTTTGCAAATATCCACTTAATCATTTTTTTGCCACAACACAGGGCGATTTTCAGTGTGTTCCCAAAGTCAGCGTTTAATCCCCAAACCCTGCCTGCACTTTTATCCACTCCACACTTGCCATTTTAACGTCAGCCCACCCGGATTCACACAGGATAAAGAGGAACGACTGCTTTTACTACATAAAAGTAGACACGTAGGTCCACTTTAGTATAAACACAAAATAGCGAAGAAGGAAAGTGTTTCATTTTCAGACCAAAGATCCTAGAAATTTGTTTAATGATAATCTCAGTGCTTGAGCGGGTATCCCTTGCTCACGCCGGGACCAAATAACAGCCCAAGAGCACGGTGCACAGTCGGGCCCTCATTTACTAAATTATATAGTTCTCACTAATGTTACCCAGGTCAGTGGGTGAAGCAGCTGTGGGTTAGGACACTACAAATCTGACAAGAATTAATGCATTAGTAATTCTTTTTAAGCCCGTAATGTATCCACAGCTTCCAGGGGAGGTATTTTCAGATAAGAAATGTAGAAGTTGGTTGTTTTATTAAGCTGGCTCTCATTAACGGGAGCCTTTCTTACCGTCGTTTCCGATTGCATTAGCGGCAAATTCTGCTCTTTTAAAGATTAATGGTCTGAGCGTAATCTAGAGCGGAAACGTGGCCTTGTGGTAGAGGCCGTGGCTGGGGACACCAGTAAGTTGGCTTTAGATCATGCCTCGGCCGCAGACGTCCTGGGCACGCTGCTCGGGGAGGATTTGGGTACTTGGACTCGTGTTATGTGGCACGGAGGTGTGCGGGGGGCTCTGGCTGCTCGGGAAGCCCCTCTGGGGCTGAGACTCTCATCCCAAACACGCGTGCCTCAGTTTCCCTCCCCACAAACCGGGAGTAAATTGTAACAGCAGCCTCCTGCAGAATGGTCTCAAGGAGTTATATTAATTTCTGAGGTGAGGTGTCCAGGTTTGATACTGGTTATACTGGTAAGAGTGCATACGACATAGCTTCCCCTTCAATTTCTGAGATCTGAATGTTCCTTTGGCAAAATCCCTCTGGCAAAACAGTGTTTCAGACAGCCACGTGGGAATGATTCTCCTGCTCCAAGTTAACTGGTGTCCCAGGACTTACAGACCCGTATGTTTTGGGGAGGAATGGGCACATGGCTGTAGCAGGGAGACTCCTTCAAGATTTTCAATTCTTCCCTGGCTGCAGAAATATTCATGATTCAAAATGATGTGCTTCAGTTGACTGATGAATATTGTCTCCCAAAAAAGCCATTAAATACCAAGTATACTTTTCAAACAGGATATAGAAAACTATCTGTAGGCAGGCAGTCCCACAATTTTGTTGTAAACAAATTTATTCTCCTATGGTACACCTACGCTGTAAGTCAAGGTACTGTCATGTGCAAGGTGTCTAGGCAAAGACGCATTTGCAAGCTCTTGTTCCAGCCTGCAGAAGGGCTCTTTAGGTGCTCCCAGATGGTGCTCTTATGAATCCCTCTTCAATTAAGTGAAATTTTTTCGACACTGACTTGTTAATATGCCTCGCTTAGCTGTCCCTTGTTATTCAGGCTCCTGTCTGGTTTTGGAAGTCCTCTCTTTTCTCCCTTGTCCATCACAATGTTGTTTTCCTATATATGTGGAGCAATGAAAAGCCTATTCAACCCCAAATCATTAAGCTAAGAACCGTCATTAGACACGTATACGTAGAAGAGCAGGGGAAGTGGTGGTGGGAAAATGTGTCAGTGCCACACATTTCTCATTGGTTTTTTTTAGTACAATCATGCCCTTCTTCCTATAGATACAATGTTTTTGTAACATTGAAGTTTCAGTAAGTTGCTGCCTTTGTTCGTGCCCTCGCAGCAGGGGCAGATGCAGGGGATGGGCTTGCAGCCGACTCTTGGGCTCCTCTGCAGTTGTCTGAAGGAGTCTTCAAGTTAAGCAAAGTTAATTTTGCCTGCTTGTCGTCGCCTTTACCCCACAGCGCTGGTGTAAGAGGGCAGTAACTCAGCTGAAAAGAGGCTTAGGAACTTCAGTTGCTTAATACACCCGAGGAGCAAGCAGGGTTTGGTGGTAAAAGTGACTTATATGCATTGCTCTGTGGTTACCAGTTGTGTTTCGCTCCTTGTAGCAGAGCCCAAGCTGGGCATCCTTGGCTTTGCCTCGTTCCTCCTGGTCTCTTGGGCATCCTCGGCTTTGCCCTGTTCCTCCTGGTCTCTTGGGCATCCTCTGCTTTGCCTCGTTCTTCCTGGTCTCTTGGGCATCCTTGGCTTTGCCTCGTTCCTCCTGGTCTCTTGGGCATCCTCGGCTTTGCCCTGTTCTTCCTGTTCTCTTGGGCATCCTCAGCTTTGCCCTGTTCCTCCTGTTCTCTTGGGCATCCTCAGCTTTGCCCTGTTCCTCCTGTTCTCTTGGGCATCCTCAGCTTTGCCCCGTTCCTCCTGTTCTCTTGGGCATCCTCGGCTTTGCCCCGTTTCTCCTGGTGTCTTCTTTCACCTTCCCTTTCCTCCTAATAAACTTAATTCAGTGTTCAGCTCCCGTGTCCTCTGCTGGGCTCTGCGGAGTGAAACCTCCTCCAGATCTGACGTGGTCTGGCAGGCGCCGCCAGCCTGGGCAACTTTTGACTTGTGAACGCGCCAAGTGTGGGACCGGCGATGGCCGGGGACCTGGAGGAACTGCGTGGCTGGGCTGGCCCGGCCGTAGAGAAGTTTGTGCAAGATGGGGATGAGTTTGTAACACGGCCACTCCGCGGGCTGCCAGCGCTTCCCGAGGGCTGGTTTGGCAGCCTGGCCGTGCCAGGACCCTGGGACCTTCCCACCGTGCCCACTGTCCCCCAGCCAGCGGAGGAGGCGGTGGCCCCATGCCACCCAGGGATTCCCTTTCCTCAGGGCTGCCAGGTTAAAGCAGCTTAGTTCCACTGGAGCAGAAAGTAGTGGCGCTGCGGCGAAGAATTGGGGCCTTTCGGTGCGTAAATAACTAACGCCGCATGTGGATTTGATTTTCAGCAGAGAGGTTTCGCGTGGGTTTGGGGTTTTTTTTTTTTATTCACTAGCCCAGACCGAGCAGCAGCGGAGCTCGCCGGGGTCCGAGGCTGTCCCTCCGCCGGCGAAACGAAATATTTTCACGCTTTTATCTGTGTGCAAATTAAATGAGTTAATATGGTATTAAAAAAAGCATTTGTTTACATTGTTGTCCTCCTCTAGGGTAACAATCTACAAATTGATCTAAAAAGATTGTATTTGCTTCAGGGAAAAAAAGAAAATTGTATTAAGCCACAATCACACTAATTATTGACCAGGGGGAGCTGAGCTTTGGGTATCACTGAGATTATAATAATTATATAGAGCTGTTTTTTTAAGAGCAGTAGGCTGCATGGCTCTGAGGATTGAATTAAACTGGAAGTTTTCGAACTGACTTCATCTCAGTTGCGAGTTACAGGGTCTGGGTGAAGAACAAACAATAAACTGAAAAGCAATAAAGGGTGAAAAAGATAAATCCAAAGGAGAAGTAGAATAAGCGTGATCTTTCAAATTAGCGTTTAAACTAATGGCTACAGCAGAAACTTTAGTTGAAGTAATAATGTTATGTATTACTTCTAAATTTGTCATTTTGTGTACAGCATTTGTGTACTGGCAAAAGGCTTAGTGTTAAAGGCATTTCTGTCAAAACAACCCGTTGCTTTGGGGGACCCAGTATGAACTTTATTGGCAAAAGCATTTTTTATTTGTACAAGGTACAGTTACAGTAGAGTAGTTTGCCAGCAGAGCCGTACGAGGAATTTCTTTGCCAGGCTGACCTCGCCCGTAGACTTTTTCAAAGTAATCGGTTGTACGTCGGCTTTGCTTTGCTCTTATTAACAGCGGAGCTCCTTGTGTTTGCCGAGAGCGCGGGGTTTGCGCTAATTATTATACTTTAATCGTGGGAAGGCGACGATGCCCATGAGTTCAGTTGCGATCCTTCGCTCGTGCTGTGCCAGAGCCCCGGTGGCGAAGGCAGCCCGGGGCTGCTGCCCCCCGTGCCAGCGCGCTCTCGGGCTGCTCGGCGCCTGATCGATGGGCTGGTGCTTTGCCACTGGAACCGGTCCCGTGAAAACACAGCAGCCTGCTCTGCGCCGCGCCGAGGACCGGCGGTGGGGTGCGAACAGCGAGAACAGGCAGCGGCGAAACTGGAAAGAAGCAAGATTTTTTTATTATTATTATTTTTTTAAAAAGGAATAGTTTAAGGTAGTGGTGGTTGTTTAAGAACATAGGCAGGGCAAGGATTATACACGGGGGCATCGCATTTCCCTAAACTGACTGGTATAATGGGAAAAATGAGACTATCTTCCAGGGACACAAACTCAATTAAAATAGATCTCGCTTCAGCCATTGAAGCTTAGCCAACTATTGCACTTTTTAATGTGGAACAGTGTCACACATCCATCGCATTCAAACGTGCAAGCGATGTTTTCACCGATATGGTTAAGTAACCCAATACTTTCTATAGCTGAAAGATCAGTCGAACAAAGTATCCATCTAATTAAATCTAATCAGTCAGTGCACAAGCTTACATTGTGGTCATCGCCTTGGTATGTACGGGAGGTTTTGAAGCACTGAAGCAAGGGGCAAGAGATTGAATAAGTGTTAGATGATGAAAGGCAAGGGTTAAAAACTTTCAAACTACAGTGTTAACATTTCTTCCCTGTCATTAGCTATCTGATATTTTGGTATTTCAGAGAAGGGGGGGTGCAGGGGGGGGGGGATAAAAAGAAGCGAAAAGAGGAAAAGAAGGAACAAACGAAGTATGCATGGCATCTGGAGCCTGGGTACA
>VFFE01009212.1:2208241-2363502 GCA_008921705.1 Burhinus oedicnemus | reverse complement strand
TTTTTTTTTTTTTTCTTTTTTATTCAGCGTTTTTTTTTTCCCCCTTTTTTTAATATATAACATTCGAATCGATGTTCAGTGCCGTTCTCTTTGATAGTTCATATGCTGGTTTATGAGCATGGCAAAAACAAAAAAGGTCAGTTAAAGGTTAAGAAAGACAGTTATCAGGCCTGTATAAGCGAGGTATTTTTAAGGCTCTGCTAATTGGCAGCACAGTTAAAGCATCATTCATAAAATAGTGTGCATTAAAATGACCATATCCATTTTTAAGAGTATGGAGATTATTCCTTTGCCAAAAGGCTTAACTCCACCTTCTCATCACTGCCTTTATACCGGGGTGTTTTTCCATGGGAGAGAATAATTTTGGGCATTTTGCCTACAGTATCCAGGCTTATACCCCTCGCTATTTAACTGTTACAGCTGGGAAAATCTGGGACTGAAAATGTAGCCATATAATATGGCAACAGCCAGAACAATAAGACAGGCAAATCTTTTAAATCTGTACTTTATAAAACATCTGTTAAAGAATGTTAAGTCAGAAGTTCTGTTCACATATTTGCTGTATTTCGCTTATTAAACTCAAACATTACAGCTTGCCTTATTTTTCTTAATAGAATTACTGGTCGAGCTTAGTAGAAAGATTTGAGTGAAAAAAAAAAAAATCCTCATTTTTTAGCCTTCTCTGAAGCCTCTGGAGTAATGACCCACGCATACTGGCCCAAAACCCCAGTAGATTTTACAAGGGCTGCTGGTTATATTCACCTGGTTTGGAGGGAAACACAGCAGATTTTTCTCCTGATCTGTTTGCCCGCGTGCTGAAACGCTGCCATAAACCGTCCTCGTTTTGTGTACAGCCCGCGCTTCAGCCGGCGCTCATTTTTCTTTTGTCTTTCAACCATCTCTCGTTCTGGGTCAGCAAATTCTGGTTTTCCTGAGAACTTCCGAGTCCAAATCAACATCTCAAACCTAAAGTCAAACATCCGCAGGGTCCTGTGCGCCGGTTCGACTCACAGGAATTATAAAATGGAGAGAGGACAGTCCCAAATTTACCCAAATTTTCCAAAGTGTTTACAGTGCATTGGGTCAAACCACAAGAAACGCAGACTCGAAAGTGGTTCCTCCAGGTAAGTTCCTCACCGACCACAGCCATGATGCCCTGGTTAGAATCCGAGCGAGCCGCTTCAGGTCTCCCAACCCCGAGTCCCATCGTAGCAGCGGCGCTGGAAAAGCCCCTACGCCTTCATTTGGCATGCGGGAGACGTGCCCTCGGGCCGGGCGCTGGGAAACAGGCCGGCAATTCATGGGACTCCAGGCTCAGTCTCGCTCCCTATCCCAAGTTGTTGGATGCTGTGCTGATGGATACCGTACAAATTCTTACGGTAGATAGAAATAAAAATTGATTATCTGAAAAAGCCTGTTACTAACTTTTCTAGCTCTGGTTTGTAATACTGACTAGAGTGTCAGTGCAAACAACTGCACAGAATACGTAAGATACAGATATATCCTGTGTCTTGCCACCTTTTCACGTAAGCTGACAGCTTACAAATGTCTTACTGCACTGTATTACTTAAAATGGGGCAGATACTCCTGGGGAACAATTTTCTACATTTGATCAGTGTTGCAAAAAAAGGCTGTAGGCATTTGTGACTGCTCGTATATTCATATTTTAAATATCTATTTTATGTAAGAATTTTACCACGCGTCATTCCGTCTGAGAAGTATCTTTATTTTTTTTCAACCTGGGCATACTGAAGGGCGACTAGCTGGTTTATTCTGAAGCATTTAAACTCAGTAACAACATATATAGACTTTACTAGATGCTTTACTAATTTATTGTGGCAATGTGGTATTTAGACCACTGTTTAAGTGAAGTTTGCCAGTACAGTTAAAAGAAATTAGAGACACCATCATTGCTAAATCACTTTACCATTCAAAGAAGTGCTGTAAACATATGCATTCATTTAATTATAATAGTACCAATTATAAGAGAAATTGTAATGCCGAGAGTAGTAGCTTTTATGTGATCATAATAATGGCATATATTTATCTTGGTTTGGCAAGTTAGGTCTTTCTTTAATAGTTGGCTTTGCTTAAATAGAATGTGGTTTGTTAAAACCCACACTAACCCCCACACCCTTCCATTTGTTATTGCCCAAATAATGAACAATAATCATGTGGTATAAATGATTAATGTATACATGGCTTAGCAAGTATCTCTGAGGTTTAGAAAGTGTTTTTATTTTCATTCCTGCACTGGACCAAGCTATAGCCCAATTACATGTTATTCTGTGGTATTGGATAGAAAATCTTCTTGCTTCGGTAGAAGTGATAGGAACTTGAAGCCCGAGTCCGCTCTCTTTGAAGTCGATGGGAATTTCGGCGCCAGCCTCCGGAGAAGCCAGCCCATTGTTTCTGGGGCAGTTTGCTTTGTGCGCGTTATCTGCTAAATCACAATTTAATGTCACATTTCAAAACAGCCCGCGTAGGAGAGCCGAAGCCCCGCATTCCGTTCCTCAGCAATTAATACGGTCCACGCACGGAACACCCCGTGGAGGCAGATGTAAGACGTCTCCCAATTATCCTCTCCAGCTAGAATAATCGCGCTCGGCAACGCGTAGGGCAGCGTCTTTTAACGTGCGTGTGCAACTTCCAGCCCGAAGTTTAGCAAGTTCTGTATCTCGGTTTTATTTCCATCTGATTTCTTTGGAGCCTGATCAGTCCCAGTGATAAAAAAAAAACAAAAACCAAACAAACAAACTCTTCCCTTTCGAGATTAATTTTTAAAGTGTCAGCCATACGCGACTATTTTCAACAAGATTACCCCACGCAAATGAAGGGTGCTTTATCTTGTGCGCCGCAGCGAGCGGCACAATGTTGTCACCGCGCCGCAGACAATGCCACCCATTTATAAGAGGATTCAAAGAGTTAAAAAAACGCATTACTTGAAACTTGATATAAAACCTGTGGCCAAAGCAGGCTATGGGCTGGAGCACTTGATTATTCTTTTATCAATAAATAAGAGTGGCATACAGTTAATTTCAGCACTGTAATTGAGCGGTGCATTCTGGGAAGCTGCAAAGCACTGTAAGATGAGGAAATGTTTTAGAGACTAATCATGAGAAGAAAGGAGCCTTTCATAGCCCTTATGATGCTGTTGTCAGAGCTAAAGGCAGATAATGATTCAGTAATAATGGCACATTGTGAATATTTAAGCTGAAAAGATTGGGACAAAATGAGCAGACATTGTTGGTTTGCTAAACCGAACAGTTGGTCTTTGGGCTCCGAAACTATCTACAACTCAAATTCGGGGCTCAGAAGTTGCAAAATTAAAAAAGAGAGATGTTTCCAGGACGCTGGGCTGGCACAGGGGTTGTGTGCGGAGCCTGCGCGGGGCCTCTTCACTTACTTTGGAAATCTGAAATTGATAGTCAAGGGGTTTTTTCCCCACTCTCTCAACTGACAAAGTACAATGCGCTGCAGACTGTGTAAATCTCCCTCCATTTAGGTGCCAGAAGAAATCACTTCGGAAGAAAATCAGTTTTAGTAATGACCTAAAATATTAAATATAAAATGGAGAGTGTCATATTGCAAATAAGTAGACTCATTTGCATTTTGTCTCCGGGGCATTGGTAGCGCTATAAAGAGACATGCAGCTGAATTTATGTACATTGTCTTTTTTCCTCATTACTACATTCTGGATCTGTTAGTTGTCTTTCTTTAAACATCTGTTAAATGCAGTTTCATGAAGCCGTACGTTCCCATATGTTTGGGAACGGTATCAAAGCGTAGAGCTTTTGGCCTCCTTTACAACCTTTTGTCTCGGAGAAAAAGGTGGATGAGCTCGGGGGGCCGGATTCTGCTGAAGCCGAGGGCCAGAAGCACTGTTGCTTGCAGTAGGAGCCAGATAAGTTGTCTAAAAATGTAATGACCAGCACTGATAGGGACAAAGAACATTTCGGCCCTGGGCCTTGGGATGTATTCTTTCAAAGATTCTAAAAAATAAATAAATTAAGAAAAAGTGCAAAATTAAAAGAAACAAACCAAAAAACAAACAGGCAAACACCAAACTTCTGCAGCTCTTAAGGCAAGTTTTACTCTCCGTAATTTTCTACATGTTAAGTCTCGGAGAACTCAGAAAGTTTGCCTGCGTGAGGACAGGCAGGAGAAACCGTCCCCTGCACTTTTACAGGCACAGTAAACGCTAATTTATTATTATCTTTACAATGACATAAGCTATTCCAGTTCTTGTATTTCGTTTATAGAAACACTTTTCATGTGTACTTTCACACAAAGGAGAAGAAGAAACAAACTCCTGCATCTATACATCTGTTTTTCCTTGAGGAAAAGCAATTACTTACAATAAACAGCTTCAAAACTTTAATCAAAATACAGTTAGAAAAAGTTTATCTTTTTGCAAAATTCTTTTAAAAAATATGCTTCGTGTTTATAGTAACACTCATTTTTATCCATATGCTTTAAATCTGTGTATTTACTTAGCTAGGCAATATTTTTAACCTTTTTTTTTTCAAGTCTTTATTTTTAATGAAAAGTTTCTTCCAAAGTCATTTATATATTAAGAAAATTTAAAATCCCAGGACCAGGTCCTCCTCTGGGGAAAAGAAGCATTGCTGCAAACAGTCCACAGGCCCCGCAGTTGTCTGCAATAAAAAGAGAAACCCAGTTTCTTCATGGTTTCCAGGGCCCCAATCCTGCATACTTACGCACTTACTTCACTTAACTACTGGAAATGAGATCACCCGCAGCTCTGGTGTGTGCCTCTGCCGTGCCGGGAAGGCCGGCTGCACGGTGGGATCGCTCCTGCTACCAAAGCAAGCTCCGGCAGCCCCTGCCCAAGTCTTTCCTGCTGTTTCCCAGGTAGACGAACCCTCGGTGGCCTGATTTGGTCGGCAGCTTGCGGGCTCGGCAGGATGCAGCGCGGGCGTATCGGTGTTTGTGGAGCTGGGGGCCGAGGTGCGGGCAGTGCCCGCGCTCAGGTTGGAGCGGCTCGGGCAACTCTTCCCTTCGGATTTGTCTGGTGTTGCCCCCTTCCCGTTTCACTTTTGACTTGTCTGTTACGATTCACCCAGTGAAAAGTGAATTTTATTCTGAAGCACTGATGTGATTCAGCGTACTTGGGTTACGTCTAAGGACTGGTAACTCTACTCGGTCCCCAAAGGCTCGCTTTCCTTTCCTTTGCCTTGCAAAGCTCAGCGGGCTCCCTCTGTCTCGCACGAGGCACTGGAAGCGCGTTCACGGCGCAGTGCTCAAGTGCATCATCGTCAGATTTCAGCCAGCTCAGACTCGGCGGTAGTGGTGGGATTCAGAGGTCTGATTTGCCCCAGTAACGAGGTCTGAATCATTAAATGAAGTAGCACCGCTACATTCAGTGAAGATCTGGCCCACAGATCCTTTGCCAAATGTAGTCAGATCTGGATGCGGAATTTCAATATCCCTAGTGCTTGGGTTGCTTTTGATCTTTCTTACCCAAGTGATAAAGAGACAAGAAGAACAGATTAGCGTTGGTCCATCTGAACGGTTAGGAGCCGTGTTGCAGCTCCAGTACAAATTGCAGCGGCACATATAATCCATACTAATAGCACGCTGCAGCAGGGGATTCAAGGCACAAATTTCCCCTTTGCTGCCGTCATCAGAGCCTCCAGGTCACGCCGTCAAGAGAAATTCATAATTGTCAAGTGCTCGGGCGACAAAGTCCGCGCAGGACAAACAACAATCCCCGATTTGTTTGTTCCGCCTTCTCTCTTCCTCCATCCAGGCCATCCGAGTTGTCTGAGAGCACTTCACATGTTGCCCTTGGCCGAGGACGGCTCTGCCTGGAGCATGTCCAACTTGGCGTGGAGACGTTCTAATAAAGCTCAAAATGATGCTCGTTGCCAGTGAGGAGGGGGATGAGGAAGGTGAAGGAAAAGATGGCGCCAAGGTCATCGTGTTTCGGCCCATAGCAGCGTGCTTTTGCAGAAAGACGCATTTCTCTCCCGATTTTACTCTCAAACGCCGCTCTTAACAATGGTGATGATAATTTCATCAGTGTCGGTGATACTTGATATTTCTCATTTACATTGCATGTTTCATCTTCAAGGCTCTTGAAGTAATGAGCTAATCCTCACAACATCCCTGTAAATATTATTCCCCCCTTAAAGAAACTGAAGCAAGGAAGTTAAGTAAATAATGTACGCTATTTATATTATGATGGCTTATAGGGGTTCTGGTGAAGGTCAGGTCCTCCTTGTACTTAGACGTTATATAAATAAGAATCTATATAAGTAAATTATTCCTTGACCTGATGATTGCATACTTCAAATATACAGAACAAGCAAAGAATAGAGGAAGGGGAACCCTATCAAAAAACCAAAATGGCAAGGATCAAATGATTGAACGGAGGTAGAGCCTGGAGACTTGGGCTGAAGTCAGCTCTGAATCCCTGTCTGCCGTGTGTACAGTCCTCTTCAGAGATGAGGATGGTAAAGCCTGGCTTATTAGAACTTGCTTTTACTAGCAGGTGACCTACTTGCCTTTAAAATGTTAACAAGACCTCGATTTTAATTAAAACATACTAGCATCAAGGTTTATATTCATTAGGGATGCAGAATTACCTGTGGGCGACACAGGAATTGTAACTTGTTCTTAGCTCTTAAACGGCTTTTGGAAAAGTTTTTGGCTTTCTCTTTTTGGACATTTTTTAACTGCTGAAGAACTGTAGTTAAGAGTCCATTGAAATGAAACTCAGGTTATTGTCTTAATTTAGCTCACAGCACTTGAAACTTCAGTGTCCTGTTTGTGAAACAGAAAGGGGTTTCAGTGGGATGAGGGTGAGCAAGCACGTTTTTTCTGGAACCGCGGAGAATTATGTCTTGGTTCTCATTAACTGAGGCTTCAGTTCAGCAAAACACTTAAGCATTTGCCGAGCTTTCAACAGAAGTCCCGTTGCCTTCGATTTAGAAGACTTTACCTTTGTTGCAACCTCTGCTTGGAGTCAGGGGCATGTAAGCACCGGCTTAGAGTTCAGCATGTGTTAATTGTTTAAATATGTTTAGCCCTTTCCCCAAAGCTGTTGTGAATGTTTAATGCAGTATTTGCACTAGCCTTAGCACAAAGACTTGTGCAGTAGGACTGATGCTTAAACATATACTTGCTCTGGAGGATGCGTCAAGTGCTTCACTTGAATTCTCTGAATTTTTAAATTTCTATTGGGACTTGACTTTAAGTTTTTAAGAGAAAGCACTTTTCAAGAATAAAATGTCATTTAACATTTAATAAAGGCGACTATCTGCCTGAGCCGCAGAGTAACAGCAAAACTGGGAGAAGCCCTGAACATCTGCCGTAGCTTCTGCGTGGTGGCAGCAGCGCAGGACACTGCTAACGCGCCTCTCGAGCGCCCGGCTTTTCACCGCAAATGCAAGTTATGGTGTGCTGAGAGCTTAAATACTGTAATGAGTACTTACCCCTCAAAAAGAGTACATGTGGGAAAAACGGCATATTTGGTACTTCAGGAGTTAACAAAAGTAAAGGCAGAGCCACTTAGAGAAAGGCAGGGGGTGTGTGTCACTTTTATGGAAGAATTTATTGAAAATATAATTAGTTTACTTCAATATAGTTATCTCTTTATTATTTAAAGGAAAAGGTTACATGCAGTGTATTTGGGGGAAGATTTTATTTAACACTTGGATGCGTTTTGCTCTAAAATGAATGCTTGCTCAAGAGTCTAAGAAGGCTTCATGGGAAGAGCAAAGCAATCTAAGCCATATGTATTGGGCAGTTTGCCAGTTGTTTGCCAATATGCCCAGGCCACCTGGCTATATATGCAGCCAAGTATGCCATTCTGACTAGCCAGCTTTAACCTTCAGGCTGCTTCTTTTTCAGCTCTTAAGGAAACTCTAAAGCCCTCCGAAGCGCGTGGCTTTTCCCCCATGCCAGTAGTTTGTGTGCATCCAGACGCAGGCTGCGCGGCCGCGCTGCCCAGACAGCTCGCAGCACCCATTGTCCATGAGCTCGTCTTTTGTCTGGAGAGCGGTTCAGTCGCGTTGAACCCGGGCCATAAGATGAGTCTGGAGATAGCAGACTGAAACCTTTACCCATATGCCATAGTTAGACACTTTGACTGACAAGCCACAGTTTTTGTTCCCAATACTGTAGAGACACTGTTTGATGGGTGTGGTTTAGGAAGGATTTTGTTTTAATGTAGTTCACCACTCTCATTTCTTTTCCCCGGTATTTGCATGAATTGTAAGAGAAGTGAAGCATTTAGCATAACTCAGGCATTAATGGCATATTCTTTCATTATTGGGGTAATTTATTTAAATGTTTATTCATTAAATTTCACTTGCAGCCAAAAATATCTCAGCATTCTATTAATCTTCAGTTACATTTTGGGTTGTGGGCAAAGCCTAAAACAAGTACAGTATCCATGGCAGCAATTTAACATTTAGAAGATATCAGATATAATTAAGCTATTCTAAATATTGAAATTAAGGTAGGAAGCAAAAAAAAAAAAAAAAAAGATTATATTCAATTCAGTAAACACAGCATGGGAAGTTTTGGTGTAGCAGCCAGCAAAATCTTCAACTGCATCCAAAGTAAAGGGCGTGCAGTCTGCCATAATTGTCTTCTGTTTTAATGGAAGGCGGTTCGGGGACGGTATAACGTGGGGACTTTCCCTGGCTTTATAGCTGTTAATAAATACGGCAGCGATAGCTGCCTTTGCAGGCTTGGAGAAGGCAGGCGTGCTTCTTTGGAGACATGTGCTCTATGTCTGCCTCGCTTTACAGAGGTACGCATATTTTTCGTCGAGCGCACGCGCGTGCTACAAAAACTTTCTGTGCTCTGATCTGGAAGCGGAGCTTGCGGTTGAGATCGGAAAGCTCCGGGCAGAACTCGCTCAAAATGGCCACGGTTTCCTCCGGTCGCAGACCGAAGCCATAAATCTGACACAGCTTCATTTCAAAAGATCCATGAACCTGCGGGCCTGATATTTGAAACTCAACTTCTCCGTTTGCAGGTGGGATTATTTGTGGAAGTAAGCGAGAGCACGCAGGCATCTCGCTGCCCGGCCGATCCCCCGCTCAGGTGGCAGCAGGACGTTTTTTGCAGCCTGCAAAGCTGGGTATGCGAAAAACTGACACCCCCCCCCCTTATTTTTTAGGCACAAAATCGAAGATTAAACAAAGGAAGGGAGGCTAAGGCTTTTGAAAAAATTGGGCCCCGAGGGAAACTTTGCCAAGTTTCTCGTGAAGCCCGAAACGAGCAACTTTTTACGAGGAAAGTTTTGCCGCGCTCGGCTCGCCGCACATTGTTCCCATCGCCCGGACAGCCAGGCTGCTCCCGCACCGCCACCTGCGCCCGTTCCGCTCCCCGACAAAGGCGGACCGAGATCAAATGTGGAGCCCACCGGCACTGCGATTTAATCCAGCAGGGTTTGCTGTTGAGTTGCATTGAGGTATTCTTTGTCCCTACGGGCGTGCTGCCTTTGGGGAGCCAGGCATATTGAATTGCTTTAAATCAGAACCCATACTGACACGTTCAAGGTATACGTTTTGGGGAGGCCCGTCTTGGGTTTCCTCCCGTAAGGAACACGTTGCGGGTCTGTGACTTATTAGCGGTGCGTCGTAGCCGTAGCCGCGCGGCTTCGGTGACACGTTCAATAAAGGCCCGGAGAAAGGCGCTGTTGCAAATGCACAAAGACAGACATAAAGGGAGCGGGAAAGTGTCCCGGTGGGTTTTGCAGTCTGGCAGGTGAGATGCAGCTGCAGCCGCCCCATCTGTGCTACCTTGGCCTGCTATGGCTGTCAGCGTAGGTAACTCGGGCTATGATGGGAGAAGCAGAGCAGAAATTGAGACAGAGAATAAAAATTAAGGTTAAAAGGGAGAATAATGTTCTACGGGCATTTTGGGGATACTAACAGGTCACAAATTTTCACTTTAAACGTTCACTGGGTCCCATTTTGTGTATTGCACTAATACACGTCTGGACAAATATACCCACGACAGCGTGTATCGTTTGTTTACTCAGCCTTGTATCAATCTGTGGCGATTTCCATATAATATTTAATCTAAGTGATGGGCTTCGGGCACCGTATTAATAGTATCTTGCCTATCACACGTTTCACTATTGTAAATCTGTTTATTGTTTTTCTGCGTGGGTGCGTGCCACACGCACGCACGTTCTTTCTACATTGTTACTCCGTTATTGTGGTTTTATTTATTTGGACCCGTTTTTGCTTTCAGATAAAAAGAGTAGTCATAAATAGCAGCTTTGTCATCCAAGAATTTCCAAGCACTTAAAATTTTGAAAGGTTGTTCATGAAAAGTTGTTTAAATGGGTTCATTATACCACCGTATAATATTTATAATATTAAGTATCTGCAGTTTAGTTTGATTGTTCCTCGCCAAAGTTCTTCTGCGAAAAGGACTGAGAAAAATGAGGACTGTGTATGCTTCACAGCAATACTCGCCTCTAAGGACCAGGTTTTTTCTTCCACCATTTCTCACCGTCTTCCTCTTCCAACAAACCTTCCTCCCATCCCAACCACATACTGTATTGCAAATATGCAAAAACACTAAAGGCTTAGTTCCCCTCTGCTTGTAAACACAGCACTCCCATTAGCGGTGAGGCTGCCCGTGCCTTTCAGGGGGAAAATGGACTCTGAAATGCTTGGGAGAAATAGCAAAGCTCTCATTCATGTGGCTTGGGTTGAAAAATCGAACCCACTCTGCTTATTTGCACCTCCGTGCCAAAAAAAAAAACCCCAGTGCTGGTGCACTGGTCACAAGCGCAGATGAAGCAAACTAATACGGATTTCCGTGGTCTAATAACAAACAGGGACGTTCGGACGCCGTTGCCAATTCTGCATGATTGACTGTTAAGTCCAGAGAGACAACCCTGTCCCATTGAAATCAATAGGATTTTTGCCGTTGGCTTTCCTGGGACAAAGATTTCATTTCCAATAATCCACCACCTGATTTTAGGCATGTCATTTAGTAACTGGTTCACTGCCAATTTACAGGAGAAACTTCCCCTAGTGAAGAATATGCTCTCCTTTTTTTCTTTTCTTCCCCCCCCCTTTTTTTCACTTTCTTTACATTTAGTAGTAGGTCTTTCACAAAAGGTATCAATTTTCCTTTAGTTTTTTTTGTCTTGTTTTGTTCTGCTGGGGTTTTTTTTGGTGGTGGTGTTGTTTTTATATTTTACTACATACCATAACATGGGAAATGGTCCCTCCGGGCATGACTGTTTCAGACGGGGATGTGGTAAGTTGAGGATATATGTTGTTGTGTTGAATTTCATCACGCCTCCGCACATCCTTATAGCACTGTGACATGCACTGACTTGGAACAGCTAATCCACACCTGGTGACAGGCTACATCACCGTGGCTCAACATTTCAGCCTCTTCCCTCGTGTACGGGAAGGGGTCATGTTCCCCTTGCCTGCTACAGGATGCTAACAGATATAATAGTCAGGACAGGGAAACAGAAGGATCTGTTAAAGGGAGTTGTCGTGATAAACAGGTGTGATATTCAGGTTGCTACTTCGGGGAATCTCGGGAAAGGAGGCTGGTTAGCTGAACCCCAAGCAGATGGTAAGGTTTGTCGTTGCATAAGGCACAGCCTGAAACAAATTTTGACTTGGTTAGACAGAGGCAAACCAGGGTTGACTTCACAGCAAAGAGCACGAGCTCCGTAATTTGTTAGAACGTTGTGTTTATTTCATTATAAAGCCGATCACCTTTGAATGAATGCACATGACACTGCAGCGTGTTAGCCCTGTCATGGTTCAGGCTCTTTTGGGCGCTGAGGTCCTCCACCTACGACAGTCCCAGGGCTTGGCTCGCTACTTGGTCTTCAGGTTAGCAAGATGTGATGGCTCACGCAGATCTTTAGGCAGGATTGAGAGTCGATACTTGAAGTTTGGGATTCACATGGAAATACACATCTGCGGAGGATCTGACTATGAAAAACTTTTAAGTCAGTAACAAACAATACTTCCAAAAAGAGGAATAAAAAAAAAGTCTCAAATTAAGCATAAATTCAGACAAAACATGAAATTAATAAGAACTGAAGGCAAAAATATGTAGTGTCTTAAAATAATGTCATTTTGTGCACATACACAATTTATTAATTTACAATTGCATTTCTGGAGGCAGTATTTCTGTTCGTAACTCTCAGTTACTTCAGTATAGGAAAATGTCGATTTCCACTAAAATTCTGTCAGCATTGATATCACAGTTTTATCACAGTTATTTATAACCCATATAGCAACCTGAATATAATTAACTCTATATAATTTGTAGGGCTTGCCAAATAGCAAACCGTTATTTGCTACGCAAAGTATTTGTGTAATTAAAAAAACGTCAGCGAGTGTATTAGAAACATTTCATACAGCTGGCTAAATAGTTCAGAACATATTGGTGAATAATATATTAATTCACCGATGTATTACATCTTGAATAAACTATTTTAATAAGTTAAATTGCATTTGACCCATTAGAGTTGACTCCAGCTCCACAAAGTATTGAGTACCACCTTGAGTCGAAGGCAGCCGAGGGCACTACAGAGGAGGCTTTATCAGGTTGTTAAATATTAGGGCTTGTGAGTACGGCAGTTAGGTGTATGCTTAGGAGCGCTACTGAATGAAGAATACAGTTCTCCAAGACACTGTTCTCCCCAGGTCTTTCAAATGTGGTAACTAGAACCTTTCTTAGGCATAAAAGTACTTCTGTACTTTTGCATTTGCAAAATCAATATGGTGCCGTTAATGCGACGTTCACTTTTCCAGTCTGTAATTACCAAGGTCAATATTATACAGTCATTATTAAATAAATTAAAAAAAAAAAAGTTCCCACCCTGTATCTAATCAAATTTCAGGTTCTGCATTCTGTAAATTCATGTTATAACTTTGCCATATTAATGAGGAGTTTGTGCAGCAACCCTGGGCTAAGCCGTGCAGCTATATTGTGTAAGTGTTTTCCCATATGGTGAGCCTTGTCTGCAGCAGCATATAGCACTTCTGTCTGGTGTAATGCTCTCCTTTCCCCAGGTTTTATAGGCCTTATTCAATATCCAGAGAATTCTAGTGAAAGGGGAAATCTAGCCCCTGCCTTGTGGCCGCTATGCTGGCTGCCTCTCTGTCCTTTACCTGTGAAGGTCTTAAGGCAAGATGTCTTGGGAATGAGTTTTTGTCAATGTTTTAGGTCGGTATCAATTCCATGAGACGCTTAAGTGATTTTGTGGCTTTCTGTTGTGCTTTTATACTGTATTCAGAGCCGGGAAGCCGTAAATTCAGAGAAATAATAAAATGGTTTTCTGTCTTCTCAGTATTTTTAATAAAATGCAGTAATTGGTGTATTATAAAGTCATAAAACGGTATAATTTTTACTGCGGGGAATGTCCATTTGAAGAGGGCTCCTGGATCGTGGCAGCGATAAGCAGGCAGCGCTGTCTGTTGGGTTACTTATCCATGGCACCAGGATTGTCTGTTGTTCAGATGTGTGAGCTCCGGCCTCGGTTTCCGTTCACGGTTGCCGTGTATCATCGCAAGAGTGATGATAACGCCTCTTCAAGGTGGCATTATAGTGACAGTTTAACATGGCAAACTTCTGCTTGGCAAACAGACAGCGACTGTTAGCCAATATTGGCTGCGACTCGCTGATGATACCACGTAGTATATCCTTAAAGAGGATAGTTCTTTGGACTTGCTCCCGCTCCGTTTTCTGTCATGTGCGTCTCAGTCCAAGGAGAAAAAAGAGCAAATAAATGTGTCCACCCTCCTTTTCATGGCTGCATTCACCCTCCTTTTAACAGAGGTACGCTGAGGAGCGGTTTCCTGACATAAGCTTTTTACTTTCTTTCCTTCTAGGAAATGGTCCGGAGTTTGCAGAGTTAGAAAGCATGCTTCTTCCATGCTAAAAAAGGGGTTTAGCATAACTCTTATCCTCTTGACCACAGGGAGTTACTTGCTATTTGTGAGAGACTCAGAGAGTGTGTCCCAGTGAACCCAGCAAGGCAGGATGGAAATCTCCCTCTGGCGGGTTTTTTTCGGTTAACCAAGTTAGGGTAATCTCTGGCCTGTGCTCAGTAAGTCAGCCCTGAAACTCTGCAGCTGGAGACTTCAAACATTAAGATTCTTCTGTCCAAACACGCTGTTATATCTTCCTTTGCCACTAGAGTACAAAGTCAAACAATCCACGTGTACCGCTTCTTAATCTCTACTGTTATCTTCTATTAAATAATGCATTTAGTATTATTTCAAATAGTTGCTTTGTTACCAATGTAACTTCCTTATGATGCTCTCTGAATGCCTCTCCGTCAGTAAAATAACTGCAAATGTTAACAAGCACACTTTAAATATGCTGCTTTTATGTATAAATGAAAGTTAACATCTTAACAGGAATTCCGTTTTAGTATCTATCGTAATGTTTTGATGATCCCTTCTGATACCGTCTGTGTACTAAGAATCTCATTCCTCAAGTAACACTGTATTGTTATAAGGTTATTCTTATTTTACAACCTCGTTTGGTGAGCTTGGTGATACAGCTGGAAGTGCACAGGCCCTGTTTGAGGCAGCGGCCGCTACGATGGCACCTGTAACTCATGTCCTCAAAAAAATGGGGGGGGCGTGCAGATTTGCAGACGTAGTTTGCTAATTGTATTGAGCCGCCTTTAGAATTTCTGCACAATTTTCCTTTCTCGATCGAAGCCTTTGGACTCCCTTTTGGCAGCTGGTGTACCTGCTGCAAGCCTTTTCATACGCTTTGGTCGCAGGCCTCTGGGCATGTGCGTAGGTTACTATTTGGGTGGAAGTGGAGTCGCATCTTGCTCCGTTCAGAAAAACATTCCTTCGGAACAACTTTGTCTTGGTTTGGTTTGGAAGGAGCCCTCACGGATCTTGGCTTGGGGCGAAGCTGTTAGGGTGAGGGTCGTGACAAGCTGTACGATAGGCGATGAGACTGCATGAAAGCCTGTGTCACGAGCCAGAAAAAGTGCCGGGCTAAAGTCGAGTAGATTTATTTTATCCCCGCTGCAGCTCAAGTCAGATTGCCTTCTCTACAGCTTGCATGGGAATTTACCGTCCCTTCTTAGGTGTTACCCCCTGACAACTCGGGAAGATGCATCTTACCACATGCCCTGTGCCAGTAGGAATGAGCAGGGACTATTCTCTTTTCCAGAAATACATTGTAAATTGTTGGGCCAAAATAGAATGTGTAAGTAAAGCTTAGAGATAATCTCTTCTTAAGCATTGACCCCGGGCCTTAGATTTATAAGCTTATTCCTGCTGTCCCACCATAAAACTAAAATACCCACTCCAACGTGCAGTATTTACATAATAGTGTGGTGTAGCTTTATAAATGTGTGCACTCTTATTTTCTCCTTGCTAGGGGAATAAAAAAATAAAAATAAAATAAAATAAAAAAAAGTCCTGAAGACTTGAGTCTAGCCTGGCTGCTCAAGTGCAGTGCAATTTGATCCCTGTATCTCAGAAGGTGGATTCATCGCCTGGGGAGAGTCACATCACTTTCTTGGGAATGCCGTGAAGAAAGCAGCTGTAAAGTGTCTGCAGGGCTGCCCAGCGAGCAGCTGCCTCCCGGGTGTCCTGGCCGTGGCCCCGCAGCTCTGCCTCCTCTTCCTCCGGGGAGGAAGATGGGGGTGCCTCGCACGTCGGCAGCACCCCTTGGGGCAGGACGGCGGCTGCTGGGAGCCGGCTCCTCAATTTCTGTCCTTCGGGGACCTGGAGATGAGCAGAACCCTCTAAAGTTAGGAGGGAATAAACAGCTGCAAAGTGAGTTTTGCAATAAAAAATGTAAAATATGTAGTATATAAAAAAGAAAGTTATTAAAAACTTAAGATAAGATCAAAACATTCCAGACGTTATGGTCTGTGTTCCTGCAGAGCTGTGTAAAAAATGCTGGAGCTTTACAAAGGGGAGAGCAGCAGAAGAGTTCATATATGTCAAATACTTTGGACCTTGCAGCCCATTAACGTAACAAATTAAAAATAACAGATGATGGTCTGACTCTGATACTGTAGCACAGTCGCATTTTTAAAGGCAGAAAACATTTCTGATTTTTTACAACAAACATCAGGTTTTTACAGAAGATCTTCAGAGGTTTCTCGAGTGCTTTGCGAACATTGTGACTTTCAGTATAAAATATGCACTAGGATTTACACCCTAGCCATGCACTTTATAATTGGAAAAGGGTGTTCCTGTGGCTGAGATTCAGCTGCAAAATCCATGGGATTCAGAACCAAGCTTTCATTTTGAACTAGGGCCATGCAATCTCCAAATTAAACACGAAAATACTAGCTAAGATATGAATATAATGAGTGAAACAGATGATCCGCAGCAAACATGAGATATTTCCTTTTAAATTATGAATGATCAAAATCACACCTATAGTTATTATTTTCCCAGTCTCCACGTAAGGTCAAAAGTGCCTTCAGTTACATGGATGCAAATCTGGAATAGTTTCAGCAAAGTTACTGAAACACACAGCAGACTGATTTTGTTGATGAAGAAAAAGAGATGAAAAATATATGGCCTTTTTAACACCTTCTTTCCATACTGTGAATTATTTTAAGGTTTATTTAATCCTTACTATATTTCAAATTGGCTGCAGAGAGTTTTTCAAAATAATCTCTTTTAAGCCTGTTGTTGCAGTATATGATCAAATATTTTAAAGGCCAAGGTTGGGACTTGCCAGTTGCAAAAAGCACCTCTCTCAATTGCCTAAGTATGAAAGTCAGATGTCCTCATATGCCATCTGAAAAGATAACCATATTTTTTTTCAGCCGTGCGTAGCCTCCATATCTTACTGTCAAGAAGCTTCTTTTGGGACCGAGACAGGTCACGTTGGAAGTCAGTGGCTAATCAGCTCCCACTGCACATTGTCTGCTTTCAGCTTGAATTATCTTAGGCAGACATCCTGGCTAGCTGCAACACAAACCTCTGATGGCTTAAGCCTGAGAAGACCTGAGTTTGGCAGCCACTAAGTTAGCGGTGAGGAGAGGAAAAGAAATCCTATCTCTTCTGGTGCTTTTCCCGTCTTGGCTTCCCCACCAGAAATCAATAGGATGGTCGATAGTTGGTTTTGAGTTGTTCGCTACATGCTGGAGTTTTCTGATGTAAACCTTGGGTGTCTGGGTTTCAGACGCTCTAATGTGTCAGAGGAGGTTTGATAGCTGCCACAGCCATCCCAGGTTACACTTTATTTCCAGTGACAGCCTTTGTAACATGAGAAGGGAATGAATTCAACAGTTATAAGTACAGATCAATCTTATATGCTTACTGCTTGGGGGGAGGGGACAGGTTAAAATTTCTAGAGAAATTGATTATGGTCTTTTTTGAACTATATGCTGAAAAAATGCTGTGTGAGATAGGGCTGCATTTTGGTAATGTCATTTTTTCCCCACAGGTATTTCTGGCTTTGGTCAAAACTCCAGGAGTATTGGGCTTTTTGCTCATCTCTATGTAGAAATTATTCAGCATGAAGGTACAATGGACTGGCTGAAAAAAGTTTTTATTGATTAAAAAGCACCCACTCATGGTTCTTTTGTTACCACTGTCATAACCAGAACAGTGAAAATAGTAAGAATATGGCATATATGGTGATTTACAACATACGTTTTCTCTGTTCACATGAAGAACCTATATCCATGAGGGAAGCTTGAGTTGTGAGAAATGCGTAGGTCTTTTGCACATTTAATGAAATGGTCTTACCCACGTTGGTACAGGAGTCTTCTCCTGTGCATCTCTGTTACATGGATTTATCTTTTGTGACAGTGGTTTTACGTCTCTCTGCCTCACCTACTCTCATCTTTTGTCACATCTCTGCAAGTATACATTTCCCCTCTTGCTTCTTGAGGTGACTTGGTTATTTATTCCCAAAGAAGTAGGATTAGGGTGCATCTTCTTCTGCGGCATACTCTAAAAAGTTTAAAAAGAGGATTACTATTTGTGTGGATGACTACCTAGAATTACAATAAGCTATGCTAAGAGAATATTGGAAGGGAGATAAAACACAAGCAGGGGAGTGCTGATGCCTCAACATCTCATTGGGGAATCCATGCAGGTTGTGGCTGTCTTTCTTCTACTGCTGGCAGATTTGGAGAAGGGATAGATGGCTGTGCACCATGTAGCAGTTCCTCTGCAACAACAAAACATTACAGACTCCTCCTTATTTCACCTTCTAATCACTCTTTATTCACACCTTTGGCCTCAAGAACAGCTGTTTGCAGGGTTGGACACAACCAGTCAGAAGGATGTTCTGTCCTTGGGTCTACACGTGAACCTCATCAGTTGTCTTCAATGGAGCTAACTTCAATGGAGAGCAGCTGAAAACTAAGCCTGGACCATATATATTTGAAAGCCTAATCCAGTCCTCCCGGCCTTTCTCCCAACGTAACAGTTGGTAGCCTTGGCTGGGACTTCAGTGAGGGGGCCTGATCCTGTAAAGCATTATTGAAGTGACGTCCATAGCTTCCAAGGAAAACGTTTACATTCTCCTGCCTTACACGAACATTAATTGCCAATGTGATTTTTAGATCTAAGAAAATCAAAATGCTTAAAGCAGGCCTAGAAAAGTCTTCGAAAATTGTGACGATACATCTTTCCAATTACCAAAATGACACCATTATTTAAAGCACTGAAACTGCTCTTTGAATTCTATTTCAATATTTAACCAATAACATTTAAAGATGTGCACATGAAGCAAGTATCTTACCCCAGTACACTTTTAGATATCAATCATGTTGTATTAATTGAAAGGATTTGGTCTAATCTCATAAAGAAACAGGCAAACTCTTGGCTTTTCTCTAAAGTAAAAATATATCACTCATGTCATCCATTACTGTGCTATAATTATGGTAAGTGAAGCAGAACAGAATCGATGGAGCAATTTATCAATGCATTCCCAACTATTCCAGCACGGCTGACGTCATGCGGCTGCAGATACTGTCCTTCAATATAAAAGATATCCAGCAGTGTCAAGACTTTATTCTGATCTACTCCAGCATAATATTTTCATATTTAATATTGTCATTTCAATTATGGTTTAATTAATTTATTTCATTCACTACGAAATTACACTTAATTAGTTGGCTTTTAATTCCCCCCCCCAATTAAAATTTCAAAAGGGCAAAAAAAAGAGGGAGAATAAAAATCCCAGACATTATTTAATTCAGACTTCAAGGTCAAAAAACCCTTATAGTTTAAACTTTATGCTAATAGAGCATAAACTTGATCTTTTCTGTTCCACTCTAAATTATTTCAAGATAAGAAGCAGAATATAATGTCTGTAGTAAGCATTTCCAATAGACATTTGTCTTCAGATATTAAATACTTCCCCAAAATGTCGTTTTAATACTCGGATATTGTTTAGTGCCTTCAAATATTTGCCTTTTTACACACTCCGTTTTCCAAGTGTTGAATTTTACCCGTATATTATCTTTTAAGTTTTATTCAAATAGGCTGACAGAGTTAGAGCTCGTGTAGACTAAACTTTAGTGAAGCAGTCCTGGAGATAGCGCTGTTTGTTCTGTAAAAACACTCACCCCGCATTCCTCCTGAAGTTATTAAATGTGTTTACACTACATTAAATATGAAAAATGAACTTCTTCAGCGAAGGGATTGTTTAAAATACTGGGAGAAATATGGCCGGAATACCTTGCCGTACCCGCTGGCCCCAAGGAGCGGTTCCGAGGCGCTTCCCCCGGCTCCTCCGTCCTCCTCGCCCCCGGCGCGTCTATCTGCAAAACGCTTTTCCTACTCCTGGGCCAAAGCGGTTTCTAACAACCGTGCCTTTCTTCAACTGGCACAAAGTCCTCCTCGGGATTTTGGCACTGTCAGAGTGAAAAGCACTTGGTCCAAAAACACGCCGATCTTGTGGGGTGGGGAGAAGAAGGGAAGTGTTTGTTTACAACTCGCACCGGCATTGGGCTCTCTTAATAAACCAGGCTTCGTTAAGTTGGCTTTTTCTCCTCAAACTTTTCTTTTTGTCTCTGGGAGAGGAGCACATGGAAAAGTTCATCAGGAAATTAAAGCTGTGAAAGTAGTTTTTCTCACACAACAGCTGCGGGTTTACGTGTTGTTGTGTACAGTCTCCCTCTCATCCCCGGACACGGCATTTCCTTCTCTGGAGGGGCCTTTGCTCCCTGGTGGGTTTTCCGGGGCCTCGTTAAACAGCGACGAAAGGCGACATGTCTTCTGTATCATGCCGCCCACGGTCTCCCCGTTTCGCTGCCGGCCCCGGGAGGAGCATTCCCTCCATCAGGGCTTCACAGGGGCCTTGGTACTGGGGGGCCCCAGTGGGGCTTCACCAGCGCTGTGCCCGGGAAAGGGTTAAGGCGCCCGGGCGGCCTCGATGGAAAGCACAATGTCCCTCGCTCTTTAAAGATGTACTTGTAAAACGTCGTGCTGGGTGGATTTATGAAGGGTGAGTTTACCTGATATTACACGGTATTGTTTAATTTGGACTATATTTAACCAGCGCTGTGTTGAAACAGTGTCGGCGAGCTCTGAGAGCTTGCCAGGCACATTCTCAAAATGGTTGCCAAGCTGTAAGATGGCTGCCAAGGTCTGACTGCACTGAACAGGTCCAAAATGGTGACCAACTTCTCAGAATTTTCCTGCCGATTTTTTTTTTTTCCTTTTTTTTTCCCCTTCCCAAAATAAGGAAGATGCCGGACTTGGCACCAGCCTCTTGGCACTACGATTTATAGTGTCATCCAGAGATTCAAGTAGTTACTGTGTTCTTGTTTCACAGCACTTGGCAGAAAGCTGCGTAGGGGAGGACGTGAGGTGAAATAGCCGGTGTAAAATAACATTAGCGTTTTCCTTCCTTGGCTAAAAAGTACCAAACACGTTGGGGGTGGGGGGAAGTTTTAAACAACAAAAAAAAAAAAAGTGGAAGGTAGGATATTTGAAAAGAAATCAGCAGAGAGCAGCTTCGACCGAAGCTTCAGACTTTCCTTTTGGGCTGCGTGTCTAAAGTGGTGCAAACTTTATCTCCAACAGGTTTAAGATTTTTTTTTTTTTTTTTAAATTTTTTTTTTCCCCTGCATTTGTTTACTGGAGTTTATAGCAGTTTCTTTCTGGCAGTTGTGCTACTTAGCAGATTGAAATAAAATCATAAGGGTGAATTAAAACACACTGCTGTTAGTGCTGATTAGAATTTTAGCTTAGTGTAAATACCGGATGCAGTGTCCAACTTTTCAGGGACTTGGCATAGACTCAACAGGGATCTCCGGGCTGCACAGGAGACAGTGTGTGCTTGCAAGCTTTTTAAATACTTGGATAGGTGAAACTTACTGCTTCTGCTGGCGCGCTAGCTAATTTACTGTCTGTATAATGCATTATGTAGTCCAAGGTGGCCTTAAAAAAAAAGGAAGAAAGCAAAGGATAAGACTAAAAGGGATATAGTTTGATCTAAGAACTTTAAATGTATGGATTTTTATTTATATTCTGACCATCCCGTGCTAAAGGCTTGCCTGTGCATACAAGCAGTAAATGTAGTCCTAGCTAATTTTCGGATTGCACTTGAAAATAAACAGATTGCCTAAGGACAAGTAATTTTGAAAATATTAAATGGTTCTTTATGCAGCTGGAAAATATTTGTAGATACAGTAACAGAATGCTACAGTCTTTCTTTCAATGCAAAAAACCTATATTCAGGTGGATTGTATTAGTAAAAACTCCATTTCTCATAGCCTCACTCTCAGCCCACAACTTGTCAATTTTCATCTGTTAGGAGTTTTCAGTGTCTCGAGTTACCTCTGTGTATTTTCACCCTTTAAGGAAACAACAGCAAAGCAAGCATTATCATCCAGGGGTGATGCGACCGCTTCCCTCAGTCAGTCATTTGGAAGGTATTAAAGCAGCAACACGATCGACACCTAAGTCCAAATGCTTCATCTCCGCTATTGCATATCCTCTACTGGCGCTGGGTCAATAGGCCACATCGTTTCTTCTGCAGGAATGGCAAGGACCCTGAAATGTACTTTGCCCTTATCCATTTGCTCGAGGAAATTCACAAGGATGCAGATGTCTTTTGCAGCAATATTGGCTGTTTATACCCATATCTCTCCCATAACCTATGCCTTTATGTCTTTGTAGAGGTTATAAACATCCCTTTAATTCAGATTCACCCTCTTTCACTGGCAACCTATATCTCCATAGTACTTCTGTAGACCAGGGTATTATTTTAATGATGTAATTTGAACTCTTGATTCTGTGGTGAAAAGAGGAGATTAAGACACACAGCCTCTAAAAAAGTATTGGATACTGGTCAGGGCACATGGAGTTTAATTGAGCCAGATGCATTTATTGAGTTATATACCAGGTTCCCTGAAGCTTGTTTTCAGGATATTTTAATATTATGCATTACCAAAACTTAGAGCAGTTCAAACTCAAGAATAAAAATCAAGAAAAGTCTTGCTTATCAATGTGATAAAAAAAATTGTTGTGCAAAACTGGAAGTGAACACTGCTCTCCTTAGTGAAGACTTTTAAAGAAAGATTAGAACAGATACTGGTGTTGTGTTCTCAATTTCGTCTCTCTTTCTTTCTTCCTGCCACTTTAATCAAAAACTACGAATTTAAAGGACAATGTTTCATCTGCTTTAAATAAAAAAAGCACAGCGTCTAGGAAATTCTAAACCTAGCTACAGTGTACACACCGGCATAAAAATTGTGCATCACCACTTTTTTGATTGAAGCTAGGAGTTATTTCTGCTGTATGATTCTTGCCTTTGTGTTTGAGGTCTAGGTAGACAAACCCCCATCATCTGCTGCAACCTAATTTCAAATTACTAAAGTTGACTTATTTGTTTGTTTACATAAATAGTCAAACATGCCCAGTTTATGAAAACTGAAGGTAACCTTTGAATGTGAAAAATTTGGGAGCCATTAGGACACTTCTGTGTTGTAGCTTGTACTAAATTATCTCTGGACGATTTTACCCCTCATATTAGTGCAAATCCTGCATGTAAAAATTTTCTTTGTATTTACGCCCCAGTAAGTAGGAGGTGAATTAGGTCTATGGTACTTTGCTTTAAGTAGCCATTATTAGTTCTAGATTCTGCTGTCGTTATACTCTTGCATAATGGAAACAACTCTCTTGAAACTAATGAAAATGTGGAGTGAATATTGTGAAACCAGTAGGACTGAGAAGAGGATCAGGTCTTTAGTTTACAACTTTTCAGACCTGCAAATTTATCTCTCATGAACAGAAATGAAATCCTTCAGAAGCTTTTGGCACTTTTGCTTGTTTGTATATTCTTCATGTACACATCATGTGCATCTGTGTGTGTCTGTGTGTACGTATATATGATATGTGTAAAAGTACTTTTTATATAGTAACTTTCTGCATAGGGCAACCCAAACAGCTGTTATTCCTTTTTATAGCTTCTTTAATCTATGTGCCAACAAGTCAGTTTACAAAATCTGTTTTGTTGATGACTGCTGCGATAATAATTGTGGTGTTTTGTGGCTTGGCAAAAGCCTGGGGTCTCCTCCGAGGACTCTTGCCAAAGCCTTTGAAGGGGTTGAGGTGGATTCACTGCCAAAATGAGTCACCACTCTCTATTTTATTTAGTGTCCTTCTGCCAAGGCCTTAGACACTTTCTGTTTTCATTCTTTTGTAGGCTTTCCTTCCCACATTGTGGTTTCCTTCACAGCCAGAGTAATGTGTTTGCCAGCATAGGTGAGAGAGCGTGGCTGACTCTCCAAATGCCACTGCTAGACTATGCTTAAGGGTTAGTGGTTTAGCTATTGTGCTTTCTCAAAATGAATGTGCAAGATTTAATTATATGCCTATGAATTATAAATAAAAAAGACTGATACAGCACAGAGCAATAACCTAGAGTAAGGTCAAGGGATTTCAGTGGTCTGTCAGTGTTTACTTCTCCAAGGCTCTGTACTACTGCACCCTTTGGATTATTTTACTTATGATCGTGCTGGTCAAATCAGAGATGAGTTGCTCCTCTAGAATAAATCATCTTTTTTTTTTTTTTTTTTTTCCTTGCGTGAGGTTGGCCTTTCTACTAACTTTCTTCTCCATCCGGAAGCAGATAATCGTTCTGTTCACAGCAAAGTAACAGATGCATGGTAGTTATCATAACACTTTGCATGTCCCACCCAGATGTCTCAAAAAATTTGAGGAACCAAGATGAATGGATCTGACATTCTGACATCCTTCATACAGATGTGAAAACTGAGGCACAGAGAAGTGAAGTGATTCAGTCGAAGTCACATAGGAAGTCTGCGTGAGGCCTGGAAACAGAGCCCACATCATCTGACTCATTGGCCTTTGCTTTAACCACAAAAACTTCCTTTTTCCCGCTATACTGAAAGTGATATGTTTTGGCCTTATTCTAGATAAAATGTTAGATGTAGAGATGGCCTAGATATCCTTACAGTAAAATGTGTAATTCCTACTCGGGTGATGTTGGATGATATGAGTCATGACTTAATACAGTATCTGTGGTTTTCTTAGTGCTGTGAGGTTTTGGTATGAATGAGGAAAGCAATATGGGGATTTCAGTTAACTGTTAAGCAAAATTAGGGTGGAAAAAACACATGGTACTCTAAAGAGTAACGGCAGTATTAGCTTTTCAAGCAGATTTTCTGTTCCTCATCAATAAAATGTGATGCTATGAGGCAGGCAGCTGGGTAGTTCTGTAGACGTGCGAACCTCGTTTTTTCAAAACCTAAAGGAATTAGTCACTGTGGTCCCCAAAATCACGCCCTTAAGTGACTATATGTATGCAGAGGTGCATAAAGAGGTGATCCTGCAGGATTTTGAGTGTCACACCTGTTTCTCCAGGAAGGATCTACGTGGGAGCTTACAGTTGCTCCTCAGTATTTGCTATCAAGCAGAATTATTCTAAGTGCGGATTTTTGAACATTAAAAAAATACAACTGTTACCAGACAGCGTAGTCCTTTGTATAGTTATGGAGCAGAGCCAAATCAGGAGAAATGTTTTCATCCATCCTTTTCAGTCTCTTTTGCTGTGTGTTTCACTCTTTCTTGATTGCCTCTCCTCATCTTTGGAGATCAGCACAAAGGCTGTGCAGCCCTCAATCCTGTTCAAGTCCGTACGTGACGTAAGTCTTCGCCCGACAGTCTGGTTTGGGGTAAACTTTACCCAGAAAACAACTTAATCCCAGGGATTTTCTGTGTCCTTAACAATGCATAGAACTCATACCCCCTCCATACAAGGAAACATTTTAGCCGTCATCCTCACACCTCTCCAACTTGCTTGGGTTTTTTCTTTCTTACTGTTTCTTCCCCTCTCCCTTTGTCTCCTTCTGCATCGCTCCTTTATTTGCTTCATATATCCACATGCCAGCTGCCTGCTTTTATTTTGTTGTGACTGTCCCTAGATGTGCTGTACATTTCAAAGCCTTCTTTCTCCCCTTTTATTTTTGATAGTTTGTCCTCCAGGCACAGGACAGCAAACCATTGTGTCTTGCTCTACCTGAAGTTTCTTCAAAAGAATGAAACTGGCAAAAATTATGAGTCCTGGTGAAGTTCACTTAGCGGGAGTCCATGCAGATAAAATTCTCTGCCTGGAAGCACTTTATTCACACAAGCCATTTGTGATTGCCAATTAGGAGTGATCGTTCAGGTTGGGTCACTTGCTATCTGCAGTTAAAGCGTGAGTGATAAGATCGTATGTCCTTTGGAGACTGTGAACCCAGGTCCCTCCTGGAATAACCTGGCTACACCTGACCAGAGTTTCTTAGGATTGGTTTTGGGTTTGCAGATTTCAAAATGAAGTTGTAATTGGAAAGAAGAGACCGCTCTCTGTTTTACAGTCCGAATTAAACTCACAGTAAACTGATTAAGCCATTCTCTTTCCCATGTTACTGAACATCAGAAGATAGCTACAGGTCTTCTGTCCTGATGAAACTAGTTGGACTAGATGATCTCCAGAAGGGAAGGGCAGGGAAAGGGGAAACGAAGAAAAGGAAAGGAAAGGGAAAAAAAGAAAACATCTGTAACTTAGGGAGATTTCCAGGGACAAACTGTATCCCTGTCCTTGGGCACAGTATCAGGAAAAAGTTTTCTGCCATTCCCCGTACCAGAAACCTTCTCTACTTCTAATGAATCTAGTAATCTTAATTTTCTTTTAAGAGTTGTGTTCTTTTTTCTTCAGAAAATATGTGATATTCTTTACTCAGGTAACAATTAAAATTTATATGGAGTCTGGCTAATTGGGACAGAATTCAATTTTAAGTAAAAGTTAAGAGATGATTTGTATAGCTCAGCAGCAGCTTGCCGAGGTTATCTGTGTGCCGTGGGTTATGGAATTTACTTCACCAGTGACAGCATTAACAATGCAGGCTTTATTTACAAGAGGTTTATAGTGATACCACAACTGATAGAAATCTCTGTAGTTCCACTGGTTTTAATGGAATTATTCCAGATCTAGCTGCAGATCTGATCTGTAACACAGCACTCCACATTTTAAATTACCACTGCAGTTTAGGAGAGTTTAAGTAAATTCTGGGACCTAGTGCATAGTTATCACTGGGAGAACCTGTTATAATTAAGAGGCAAAAAACCACTTTGACATGGAGTTAAATTAGGATTTTTCACTGACCAATCTGTATTTACTAGCAGCAGCTAGACTGAGTCAGCCAGACCCAGGGGGACACCAAGATACCATATATATTTATTCCCTTTTCCCCTCGTACTGTTTTTAAAGTGTTTGCTGAGTACTGTGGCTCTTATTCAAAAGTATAGAAGTTAGGAGACAGAAAAATTGTAAGAGCATGTGGTATATTCTCCATCCTGTAAATGTACTAGTTAAACAAATGATTGGTTTACCTACAGATAAGTAGCATTAGGACTAGAACAAGAAGAAAGCTTTCAGCTCAGTAAAAACTTCTAAAACACAATAACAGAGCCTGCACTGTATCATATTAGAGAATATATTGCTTACCTCGTGGAAGTAGATTGAGGGTATTCATGACCACTGGTGAATTCCCTCGTGTGTAGTAATCTCTGATTATTTGCACCTGAAATTCTTCACCAGCATAATGTTCTGTAGCCGAGGCTTATATAAAGTTCAGTTTTTATTAATTCAACCTTATAAGCACAGTACTTGTTTCACATTCATGATTACAATTATTTATTTAAGTAGAAAGAGATATCTAAAAACATTTCGTGGATTATTCTGAATCTCAGAGGGCTCTTTTATATACAGTATTTAATGAGCAATCTACTTTGGAAAATAACTAGATTTATTGTGGGTAGCTATCCTTTACCAAGTGATGTGGTATAAATAAAGTGGAAGCCACTTTTTAAACCATTGTAATAATAAGAGGACTGAAAGAAATAAAAAAGAAAAGATTTTTTTTTGGTATGGCAAGCCATAAAATGTACAATGGTGCAGCAGAATGAATGAGTGCCTGTTCCGAAGGGAAACTTTCTGTGCACCAGAAGGCTAACTGCTGAAATAATGGAGCCATTCACAAATATATTTTTTTGCGTAGCAAATAATAAAATAGTTGGACAATGATGTCCCCTCAAGTGCATAATAGATACAGAAATTAACCACAAAAAAAAGGGAAATAAAA
The DNA here is from genome assembly GCA_008921705.1 of Burhinus oedicnemus. Classification (NCBI taxonomy): domain Eukaryota; kingdom Metazoa; phylum Chordata; class Aves; order Charadriiformes; family Burhinidae; genus Burhinus; species Burhinus oedicnemus. Next base: position 2,335,913 of record VFFE01009212.1, on the reverse strand, counting down.
TTCCATATTCAAGATCATGGTTGGATCAATTAGAAAATATTTGTAAAGGCCGATCCTTTGTCTGCAACTCTGTGTGTGCGTTAGAGCCTGCTGATGCTCACAGGGTTGACTGTTTTCCGCACTCTTCAGAGAAGCTGGACCCCAAGGACAGGCGCACCCTCTGGTCCGCATGGCCCATCACGGCTCCGAGGTTATCCTTCCTCTTCAGGTCTGGAGCTCTTTGACCCAGCGGGATACACGTGCGTGGCCAGTGCGGAGATGGGCAGCTTTGGCCAGGAGCATAAAAGTGAAGTCTCTGGCTAAGGGTAGTGCAGCTTGTTAGCAGCGTGGGCCTGATCCAAACTGTGTGAGCATCAGTTAGGGGGGACTCCAAGAAAGGAAAGGCTTAATCAAGCCGTGAGTTTCGACCCAGTCAGTCCTGAGTACGTAAATACCCAGCCAACAATTATTCTTCTTGCTGTTCTTCACACTCAGCGTTAATTTTTAGGCACTTCTTAGATGTGCTCCATTAGCTATGCCTGAAACAGGGGGCCGATAAACTTCATTTCTTATCATATTGCATTATTGACACTGTGGTTAGAGCTGAGGTGGTATTTTAAGTCTAAATCATATGTTTCTGTGGTTTATGTATTTATTAAAGGACTTAGATGCATATAATATATTCTTTCCTTCACGGGTTTGAAATGAACAAAGTGAACAGAATTACTTTATATTTTTTTCCTATTTTTATTTATGACCAGCTGGAGCCAGAGCTGTGAAGATTTACACTTGGCAGTAGAGTAAGATGCTGTGCTTGTCCTGCTCTCCTGGTAGGCCTAGTAAATCGTAAGCTCTTTGAGGCACGGGCTCTCTCTTTGTTCTTTGCTTATGCTGTGCTTAGCAAAATAGGGATCTGCAGGGTGGCAGTCCTAGGTGCAGTCCGGATAATAATTAGTGATACTTGGACATGGCAGTGAGGGCCCTGTATAGGGTTAAAGGATAAGAGCGCTTTCCGAGATCATGTGAAGCAGGGGCAGTCCATGGGTGTTTCGACAGCCTCAGATACGGGAAGAGTTTCTGCTTGGATTATGGTACCTGTGTAAGGTTGATAAACCTGCAAAGTCAGACATTTGGTGCATTCACCCCTCCGGTGTCCTTGCTTCTTGATCTCAACAGCAGACAGCAAATTGTCCTGGAATACATTCTGGGTATGGCTTTTGAATCAGGAGTGGAGAAAAATCAGAAAAGGATTTTGCCTAGTGGGGGAGCATAAGACAGTCATAATTTATTGCAGGCTTGCCTGTCATGACTAATGAATTCAGCCCCTATTAACTGAGCTGTGACACTTAAACTGACTATTTTTCTTCAGCTTCTTCCCTCAATTTGGACCAAACCGCATACCTAGCAAGAAAGACATTCTTCTTTTCTCCAGGGTAGATTTTTGGTGTGTGAAACAAAGGGGGACTTCAGGGACAAACTCCACCACCACACGAGTATGCTGTAGTTGGGGTTACATGGCACCATCACTTCTGCCCAGAAGTTTGAGTTTCAGGGCACGTATATGAAAACACGACTCCGTAAACTTCTGTAATATCTCTGGCTGCCTTCCCTCTGCCACCCTTCCCACTCTCGCCTGCTATTCCTGTTTTATTTAGCCTGCCATAATAAAATTAGTATCTAGCAGAGACTAGACAAACAAGAGCTCTGCGATCGTGTGCTGACTTAGGACTGCAGATTAGGACTTGGTTAGTCAATAGGATAAGCACTCCCACCTTAGTGGGATGGGCATGGTACATCCATAATGCTGTAGTGATACCAGAATGAAGCGGCACAGAGAGAAGTTACGAGGCATTTGGAGGAAGGATTTGTACTTGCATGGATTGATTTTGTCACAGAGATTATTTCTGGAACTTCTTCAGGTTGCAAAAACTGTTGTAAGAGGATGGGCCAGATTCTTCTAGTCATTGAGCGTTGTTGAGCACTGCAGTGCAATGAGGAATTGGGTTTTATAACTGACTTTTTTCAGTTTTCAACACTTATTTTTAGACTTGGGTTTGCTAAATGGAGAAATTCCTCTTTTGGAAACAGCATGAAGTATCTGATTTCTGAGCATTTTCACAAAACAATTTACTTTTGATAGGAAGTTTAAGGGAACAAAAAAGCAGACTATTTTAAAGTCTTACATCTACTTTTCTAACTAGATCATGGGCTACATAGTAATTTTAGGAAGGGAACGCAGTTCACAGTTGAGGAGTAAGTTAAAAAAACCTGAGTCTGAAATGCATAGGAGGAGAGAGATATTCCTGCTTTATTCTTATGGTTTGGCATCAAACCAGTCATATGCAAATTTTAAATTGTGCTGCTAAATAGTTAAATAAGCAGATCTAAAGGGTGTAAGGTTCCCAGATCCTTTGTAATATCCACACGCAGCTCATTTTATATCTTCTACCAATACATTTTGAATCACTTTTCTGATTTTATTGAAGAAAATGTCTGGAATTTTGATAGGAAGGACTTGAAAAAGATAGTTGAATCTGGATAAAATATTCATAGATATAAGAACTTCTAGTACCAGGAAAAGGCTGCTGGGTGCCTTCATGACTGTTCTTCTAATTTCCTAATTTCTGTTTTCCCTGTTTTCTGTGCTGTGTGTTTAAATAAACTCTTCTGGTTCTGTCTTTCACACATCATTGCTTTTTGCTTCAAAGGCTGCTTTTAATAACTTATTCTTTGGTTTAATTTTCTTTTGAACATGAATTGGGCTTCACCAAACACTCTGTATACAGCTCACACCCACAAATACTGAGAGCGGGGTTGATTCAGTCTACATGTAATTGTGTATGGAGCTTACTCGTTACTGCATTGGCTGACGGAGTTAAGTTTTCAAAATAGTTTCCATCGTAGCTCCTTCTTTTACCAATCCCATGGTTGGGGCTGCAACTTTCCCTCCCTCGTCTTTGTGGAAGACAGACCCCACTCCAGGTTTGCACGGAATCTCTTCCACCATATGTTTTTAGTAATTGTATAGTAGGGAAAAAATCACTTTTCCCTTGTCAGACATTTCTAGCAACACTTTTTTTGTAAGGGGCTTCATCAGAAGTGGCTGAAATTTGAGACTATTCATAGAAATAGTCCTCAGGGAAGGTTAAGTTTGAGAAAGAAAGGAGAAAATATGGTTAAGCTGTGATTGAAAAATCACTTCTGAGCATGTTCGTAGGAGCCTTGCCTTATACTGATAACACTCTTTGTTTTTGTGGCACCGAGCAGCAGTCCAAGGGCTCAGCCGGACAGGGCGGATGCCGTGTGCTGGCTGCTGTCAGGACCGCTTTCCAGAGGGTGTTGTTTATTAGCTACCGTGGTAGAAACTTTGCTTTGCATTGGGTTATTTTTCTGCTGTTGCACCTGTGCCCTTCAGTGGGCAATGGCTGTGTCTGTTGTCTGCCGCGTGTAGGTGAATCGTATGGCCCTCTGCATGGCTCTCTAAGTATATTTCCCTACTTTTAAGTTGCTTTTTAGCTTTGGTTTTTTATACCTTGTATGCAAGTAAATAGATCTGTCTTGCTGCTATTCCTCTTTTCTTGCACTGGACAAACTACTGTCGGTGGCAACTTCATGGCAGGGAAGAAAGAAGAAAAATGTGCCATTAAAAAAATATGGTAAGATAGTCAGTCGGCAGAGGCAAATAGGGCATACAGAGGAGGCAGGGGAAAATCAGATGTTTATTTACCTTTTGGGATGAGTTGCTCAGATTGTAGATAATCCCATCAGAGTAGGAACAATCCCCTTGGATGGTGAGGTCTGTGCAGCTCATACGGCCTTGGGACCAGGTTACTGAGGCACCTGGGTGGTAAGGGAAATTAGTAATAGTCTTAATATCATTAGTAATTTCTGTATTCCAAAGGGTTTACAGGTTATGGGAAGAAGTGATTAAATAAAAAGTAGTGCTGGTTCTTTGCAGTCTTCCCATGGTCTATAATGGGACCAGCATGAGGCTCTATATATAGCTTTGAACATTTTCATCTGTAACATTTGGTGTAAATTGTAACTTTCAGAAACTTATCTTTTATGTGGTGCAGTTTGCTTTTATGTCCCTACTGTCTAATCTTATCTTCCCATGTGCTGAAATATAAAAATTCATTGCAATTATCTTTCCTGTAGTAAGGTATCAAGGAGTTGGTACATTGTAGGGGACTGGGTTGAAGTACAATCAACACACATTTTTTGGATCTAAAAATATCAGTGCTTCAAAGGTCAGCTAAATGATAAATCCTGTTCTAAGTGTATATATAATACATGTGAATGCACACTATAAATTTGTTTTATAGATTTTCGTTGAAGTGCTTCACAGTCTGATGATAATTTCAAAACGTTTCGAGTTTATCTGAGGTCACTGCTACAGCGAGCGAGCGAGGAGGGAGAGAGGCGACGGGAAAGGCGGCAGGAGGAGGTTGTGTCCCTTTCGGCCAAGGGGAAAAGAGCAGCTTGCCAGCATTTGCCTATTGAATGTGGTAAAAACCCATCAGGTTTTTTCTCTAAGAAGTCAGCTGGACAACAGCAGCCTTCTCCTATGGCCAAAGTCACTCCTGTTGATTTAAATAGGAATAGGCCCTTGTATCGCGCTATTGACTTCTCCTTTGTTTCTCTGAGAGCGCGTAGGGTGAATGCGTGCGGAGCGCAGCTGCTGGAGGTTGTGCTGCCACCGGGAAACTGGAATACTTTTCCTATGTGGACAGTGTGATCCGTAACCGTCGGCCCACAAGTTAACAGCGTTTCTAATGGAGAGAATGTAGAAACTCTTCTAGAAGTACTCCTGGAGCACGCGTCCCTTCTCATGCTCTTTTTCTTTCCATGGGAAAAGATGGATTCAACCAAAGCATTGTAAATAATATAATTGACTGGAGGCATTTTTAGATGCATGAATGCTAACATGGATTTTCTCTAACATATAAGGAGAGGACTCTTCTATTCCTCTTCGGATGGTATAATTTATTTAAGTTTGGTGGTCTTGTTATGTCTTTATTAGGAATAAAAGTAACAGTTAAAAAAGAGGTAGTGGTCAAGGAAACCGAAGAACTCTCATCTCTTTCTCAAAATAATAAGTATTTTTAAGTAGACCGAATGTTTCTTGTAGCGGACTAAATAAAGCATTCCAGAATAAAACAAACACGTCTTCCCGTTTAGGCTTTCATTGCACAAGTCCTGTTGAAATTCATACTAAGAGGGCTTGAGAATGTCCCTCCCTTAGACGATCCCAGTGTCCGGTATTGCATCCAGCCTGCTTCGCGCTCGGGGACAAACACAGCTGGGTGCTCAGGTTTGCGCTTGCAGGAGCTTCGGAAAGAGCTGCCGATGGTAGGAGCTCATCAAACGAGAACGTCTCACGTGCGTTGTCTGCGTGACTGTGAGAAGCGAATCTAGTTTTAACTACGCTTTCTGAAGTGTTACAGGCAATACAGTTGCTCTTTTCACTGGATAGTGCTTACTTTTCTTCGGGATCACAAATATTTGAATACAATTATTCAGTCAGCTGGACATCTTTTCCCTCCCATTTCTGCTCGAACAGTAGTAGAATTTAGTGTTGATTTAAAAGACTGTCTGCCTTAAAGCAGATTGCAGAGTTTGCACACTGTGAATTGTAATTAAAGTGTAAGGGGTGCTTATTATGTCAACAACTGGCATGAGAACCCCCGAGCAGCAGGTGACCCCAAACATGTGACGTTTGTGACAGCTAGGATCCTTCTTTCACTGGTTTAGCAATCTGAAAGACCAAATTGAAAGAAGCCCAGAGGCTGTATATTTCATTAAGTCCCAAGGGAAGTGTGGGATACAGCTTCCTTCTGCTTTGCTGGGACGTAGCCAAAAACTTTGTAGAGGCTCTGTTTTTGACAGAGGCTGGCTGAAGGGGGGGAAAAAACCTTCCACCAGTCACCCATAGGACCATAAATTTGACATTTCCCACAGTTTCTTTGAGGCACTGATGTTGCTGTGTCAGCAGTATGTCCCCAATCTTGTGTTGTATTGTTTGAAAAGGAGTAGTCAAACTTTCAGGGGAGCTGAAATGTTTTTCTTCATTGTCCAACAGTTCCTCTGCGGCAAAACCACAAAGGATTAGAAAACACACCTCTCAAAACGGGGGCTGCTTTTATCAAAAGTCGGCACCGCGCACATTCACAGAGCGTACGTCGTTTTCTGAGGCGGCACAACGTAGACGATAACATTTCATCCATGTTACAAAGCAGACATGAGAATATCATTTGTAGACACATACGACCTGATTGCAGGAACGATAAGAAAAGGACCCTTACGAAAATACTGCACTAAATTTATCCCCAGTGTAATTCCAGTTGGGTTATGTCAAGAATAAGCTTGGTCCAAAGACTGAATTACGGTTTGTAACACAGCCTGTAATTTATTTTTAAATAATCGTAAGTTTAGTGTTAAATTCTTCGGCCTCAGACCCTGCCCCATGCCTCACCAATCTTTTTGTGGGCGACCCATGGTGCAGCCGGCAAACCCCTGCTCTTCCTGAGCTGGGGGCGTCAGCCCTCCGGCAGCGACGGCCTCGGCAGGAGAGCAGGCAGCACTTCTGTCTGCCGGCGTTTCCCTTTCTCACTGGGCTGTGCGTGTTTCAGTGGGGAGACTTTTCATCTTTGTTCAGAAAGTTTGACTTAATTTTTTCCAAAAGGTTTTGAAAAAGAAAATCGCAAATGCACGCTCCTGCTCTTCATCTGTAATTTGTGACCCTCACACACCTATCTATCTGTCCATCTATCCTATGCTACGACAGCATTTCCTACCAGCTATTTTATGTGCCTGCTGATTCCAAATACTTCACTTACTTTGGTGGCACCTTAATCCCATGACGGTAGAGGGGCTTTTTTTTTTGTCCTCCTTAAGTCAGTTTGCATATATGTTTTTAATTAGCCTAGGAAGGAGGAAGGGTTTGGGATTCTTGACTCCTGAACATGATCATTGTGAGTTCTGCTACTGATCTAGTAAGTATTTCTGGTCAAGTTACTTAACCTATAAAGTCATGCTCCTCCTAGATAGATGCTACGGTAACTAGCATTTTATAAAGAAAATAGATCAAGTTAGATAAAGATAAAATTGGTTTAATAGTACTTCTATTTCAAAGGAGTATTTTGAGAATTAATGTTGATGAAGTTCTTTGATCTTGGATGAAAGATGCTTTAGAAATGTAAAATATCTTTGTTATTTGTCATCTCTGTGGCTGTGAAATTTTTCTCAGAAATTAATTTTTTGAAAAAACATGCAGAAGGTTTCAGTGTAGCCCTGATTGTATTTTTTTAGTAGAGTTTCAAGAAAAGTGACTGGGTTGTTTGTGATTACACATAGCACAATATGTCAGTGTAGATGCAAGTAATCTGGAGGAGTTAATGCAACTTCCCGTGTTATTCCTCATTTTGACTTCATATTTTACTGCTATTAAAAAAGTAATAAAATTACTAAAATGCTGAGATTCTGAAAGTAGTTTCTGAGCCCTTCCCGCCTACTTTGCCTGATAGAAAACTGTATGGTGCAATCATTCTCACAGGATTGCATTTTTATTCCTAAGCCTGCATGCAGAGCACTGTTAGACTCTGCAGCTGATACAGAAGTAGGTCCTAAGAAGTGCTTCAACAGAATCTTTGCCGTCTCTCAGCTCTGGCCCAGGGCAGTAGTAGACTTAATGTCTTTGCATTTCATTTCAGTGTAGTATGGCAAAGACCTGCAAACAGCCTCTGCCCTGCCAGCAAATAAATGGGTGAAAATACTGTCAAAAATGGCAAAGGAAATAGTCATAAGTCAATGAGGTGGTTACATTTGGCCTATTTTTAATTTTTGGACAACTCTTTTATTTCTTTTGAAAAGGCAGCTTCTAAGTGAACCATTTTCCAAATGTAATGCTGTACCTTTAACTTTTTGGAAGGTCTGTTTCTGAAAAAAACCCAAAACATTAGTAATATTTTTATCCGGGAAATTTTGGCTTTTTTTGTCCAGCCGAAGTTTTCAGGCTCTGTAACGTACTGCTTGCTAAAAGGCACACTCTACAATGCATTAAGTACAACAGAATATTCCTTTGCAGGATTCCCTTTGTTGCAGACATTATTTATGACATTTTAGTCAATATTTGCATGGCAGACTGTCCAAAATTATTTTGTTTTAGGCACATCACTGATAACTGGACCCATACTCTTTATCATTCTTTTACATTCATTAGTCACTCTGTAGTGTTTTTAACATTTTAAAACACTCATGCAATTCAAAGGAAAATAGATTTCAGCCAAAACGCCTTCAAAATTATCTTTTTCCCTTTGAGTTATTCAGCGATTTTTAACACTTCGTATGTTTGATGTTTTTTTCTTTAGTCTCAGCAAGGCAAAGTTTTTGCAGTCTTTGGCTACGCTAAAGATAGGATTTTGATAGAAAAAATGTGAGGTAAACTGAACTTCATGTGAAAATGTTATCAGACGTGGTGTAAGGTGTAGCCAGCCAAAAAAACTGGCTATTTGCCTTCTGTGTAAAAGGTAATTTAAAAAAAAATTTACAACAAAACTAATTAGCAGATATTCTAATGCAAGAAAATGTTGCTGTTAGTAAAGTTTCTTCAATATGCCAGAAAGCAGATGGTGGCAATGGAATAGCGTTTTCTTTTGCCAGCTTTTCTATATGCTTTCTAAACCTGCAAGAGCTTTTGCTATTCAGTATTCAAATTTCTGACACTCTATGATCTTTTTCATCTTAAAACAGAAATAGAAACTGAAACTTAAAAATGTAATCAAGTCAAGCTGTCTGTTCATCAGATCATAACCATGGCTTTAAAAGTTTGATTAAAATTTTGTCTACACAGTGTAGTTACGGGTTTTGAGAGCTCTGGACTTTTCTGATTTTAATTTTCTTCTTTAAAATTTAGTTTTGCAGCACTGGGACCAAGTGAAAATGGATTTTAGGTTGTACTTTCAGAGTCAACACATTAAGCTTAATCTTTTTCAATGTGTTTGTGTGTGTGAGGGAATCCTACCTTACATATATATATATAAAAATATATATGTGCCCAACTCTTTCATATATTTGTAATGATCCGTTGTCCTTTGAGATGTAGATGCAGTTCCATTTCTCCATTATTTATGGCCATCATACCTTAGAATTTGCTGTAACTCAGTGTGGTGGCTCTGTACCGAGCCTGCAGGATGTTACTTCTCCCTGAGTTTTAACTTTATCTTCCACTTGCGTGGCTTACAAACACAGCAGAAACACAGAACAAGTAGGCTGCCTACCAAAAGGCGGCTTTTTTTTTTCTGCCCGAGTCTATGTTGTTGATGCCAACATGATACTGATGCAACAAAACACGTCCTGATTTTTATGGTAATTCTCTGTTCTTCTTCGCAGTCTACAATATTGTGAGAGTAGAAACATATCCATGGAGCGGCAATCAGTGGCACTTCTTTGTGTGCAAAATCCTCTGACTTTCCAGTTCGAGAAAGGCTTTGGGCTGATGGCAATATTTCTACAATTATTTTTCAAAAAGAGGCAAGAGAGAGGAAGGTGGAGAGGGAGGAAAGGGGACTATCGAGCAGCTTTTTCTGCTGTATAGTTTTATATATCTATGTATTTTTGCCAGCAGTTTAGTTTTGCATAAAGCTTAAGAAAACTTGAAATGGAAATTTTTCACATGCCACGTTGAAGTCCTCAGAGTGCACAGAACAAGGAAAAGACAACTGCCAGAAAAAATAAAAATAAAAAAAATTGGCCACTACAACCAAATATGTACTTAACAGGGGCTGAAATGGGAGCCAAGAGGAAAGGTGTCAGGTACATCAAAATGAACGCGTTGTGAAAACGGGGCTGCTACATCTATAATAAAAGAGTAATACCTAAACTTTCTTCAGATTGCCCCATCTGTAACTTGATACTAATCTGTTATTGACAAAAACTCCATGGAATATTAGTTCACCTTTTGTTTATTCCTTAAATAATCACACATATTTTTATTATCAACATCATTTTTCCCTGTGTGAAATAGAATAATCTTTAATAGGGAAAACAGGTCCGTTCTTTGAGATATTAGTTCTTTTAAAGTATTCTTTATTCTGTTTGATGTATAGATTCCTGCTTGAATTTTCAGTTAATCATAGGAAAATTTTACACTTGTCCTTTAGGGGAAGGAGAAGCAGGAGAGGCTGAAAAAGAGGAGGAGGTCAGCGATTTTGGCCAGTTTGTTGATTTGGTGAGGGTTTTTCTTTGTTTTTACTGGCTGACAAAGTCTTGAACAGCTCTGGCTGCAGAGAGAACTTAGCAAGAGGCACAGACTAAAATACATGAACACTCTGATCGTCTCCAGAAACAGCTAGGTTATTCGCGTGATGTTAAAAAGGTGAGCTTTGGAAAGCAGTTGAGGAAGGCTGTGCTCATTGTCAGGGAGTGGGTTTCATTTGGCTTTTTGATGGAGGGCAGGTTTGAAAAATTCTTTATTCCTCTCTGCTATGGAAAATCTAGAGAGCCTCCTTGGTCGTGACCTTGTAGCACCGTGCGTCTTGGCCAGAGGAGAGGTACCAGACCGCCAGCTACTGCTCGGGCAGCGCGGATAAAGAATGAGGATGGGCACTGAGAAGAATAGCCTGGGAATACGCAGCTCCCTGCCTTGGGTCCCATAAGGATGAGTTTGTCACAATAAATAAATAACAAGGGGATGGCGGGGGATAGAGATTAATTGGGTGACTGTACTACCGCCAATGGAGTCTCACCATATGGTGGACATAATCCTGCTTTGCTGATGTTGGTTTACTCACCAGTGTAAAATCGCGTAGAAGCAGACCTGGAGACTTTGACCAAGGCTACCAGATCTGCTCATCACACAGTTTCATCCTCACTTGCCTTTATACATGAAGTCAGGCATTACAAACCCGGCTATTTAGTCACCCTAAATACTGTTGTTATTCTTGTTAAATTGAGTTCAAAAATACTCTGGAGAGGAATGTAGGAATTATTTCTTGTTTCCCAAAATACCTAAGAAGAAAAAAAAGGCAAGCGAAAAAGAGCCTACGGGTGACTGGAAATACCCCTTCTAGGTGACTTTGGATCCACTCTACCAAGTAATTTTCTATATAATGTAGTTCAAGGCTTCCTAAGCAGGCACTGCTGTTGCCATTGTAATGGCTGTATTGGTGGGAAAGATACTTTATTATCTAGAGCAGCGGCTTGAGAGCTCAGTCCTGTGCTTTTTACTTCTTTTAGTAACTGTCCTTCTGAAGGTAAATCACTTAACCTCTATGTGCCTCCTTCATCCCTGCGTAAAGTGGGCATACTTATGCTCACCTTTCCCACAGAGGTATTGTAAAGCTTAGTTTAATGTTAATAAGATGTTTTAATTTCCAGGATAAAAGAATGTTCTATAAATATACATTAGAAGTAATAATAGTTTTAATGTATGCCATTATTTTATAACAGTGCTTTTCTAGTTTTAGAAATTTTTTAGTGGTTTGAAATTATTACAGAAATCCGTTTTTGTTAATTAAAGATTGACATTCAGGCAAAATTTCTTGAATTGTTCTATAAATTCAGATCCATGTGCACTGAGCATGCCCAGAGCCGTGCTCACCTGCACTTTGGGATCATCAGTACGGCCCTTCGGCTTTTAAAACAACTCTTTGATGCATGTGCTCAGAAGTTTGATGGCTTCTAAATAGAATGGTTCAAATATTTCAAAGCACTTGAGATTCGTATAGTGTGAAGCAATTTAAAATTATTGTACTGCAATTAATTTTAAATAACTGAGCACCGCATATGTCTAGAAACCCATACAGATCCAAATGGAAGCTCTCTAAAAATTGAAATGATTCAATAAATTTAAATCACTCTGAAGAAATGGATGTAAGTACTGTAAATCATTTTGTGAGGGGGATAAGCAAATTTTCTAGAAGTGAATCTGAGGGTAGAGACTCTAATTAGATTTTTTATTTTGGGGTTTATGATGATGAAATGTAGGTTAATTTATATTTCCCAGGGATATGAGGGCAGCTCTTGTTGATCCATATGGTTTCTTGTAGCTCTTACATAGGCTGCCTTTTTTTATTTCCCAAGATTACAGAAACTTAGCAATCCAACTTTGCACATATTTTTTTCCATTACAAATATCTTTCCCTCCAAATCTGTATAAAAAGACATGAGAAAAATATTGGTCCACAGCTAGAAATGCCAAGTATATTTTTAAATGCAGCTAAAAAAATACTGCAGAATTAAACATTGTGCAGCATGGAAGCTAACATTTTGTGGAGCTGGGCTGCTCAATGAATATGAATTTTTATATGCCTAAATCACTGATTCAGGTACAACCTGTATCTGTAAGTACCAAAGTGGATTACTGTCTGATAGCTGTTCGTTAGCTTAGAGCATGTTCTCTGGCCTTTCCTTACAGATGTATTAGAAAGATGCTATCTAATGTAGGAAGGCTGGTAAAAATACTGATGCGAGACCTATCGGAAAGTAATGTCATTTCCATTGGCTTCAGCTCAGCTCCAGGAAAATCCGTGTGCCGGTTCCTCCTTCTGCCGCAGCGAAGCGGGATTGCGTGCGGCTCTCCGCGCCATGCACTTCGCTCTAGGATTACAATTCCTCCCAAGTACTGGAGCCAAAAATTAGAAATTAGTGCTACTGCCGACACTGGCCTGACCCTTCCGTTAGTGTCACTGTTTCCCTAACAGCCACAGAAAAAAATAGGATGGCGCAGTCCCTCTTCGTGCCAGTGCTCAGCACTCGCTCTTGGCATGCGTGCTTCCTCCGGAGACGTTGCCACCTCTCGGCAAACGGCTTGCGAGGGTCCGGCCGCCGTCCCGCACCAGCGGCGAGGGGTCCCAGTTCCTTGGGGTGGGACAGAGCCCTTCGCGGCCGAGAGTGCCGTGCTGCCAAGCTAGTCGTTGCGGTCTGGGGAGAAAATGTAATTTTGAATTTTCTCCATGTCTGGTGGGCTCTTCCCGGGCGGAGGAGCCGCAGAAAGCGAGAGGGGCCCCGCTGCAGGGTCTTCCTTAAGGCCTTACCTTACTTTTAGACAGTTGTCATTATCTTTGTCTAAAGGTCATGGCTAAATTGAATAAAAGGAAAGCTGTGTGTTCCTGTCGATGCACAATGGCAGTATTGACTTTCCTAATCCAGTTTGCTGAGGGGTGAGAGAATTAAATTAGATATCTAAGCACAGAAATTGAGAGCCTTTGAAAACAAAGATAAGGAGACAGCCTGTATTTTCCTTTTCCTGGGAGCTCTGGGCTCAAGATTTTGCAGGTGTGTCATCTGATCCATGGCTTGCATCGATCAAAACTGTGCCAATGCATATTTAATTAGCAAGGGGACCCTGGATGCATTATGGCCATCATCCCTATATTGAATGGACTGTCAGACTTTCTGAATGCTTCCCCACCCCCCCCGCTTCGTTGTTTGGGGAGCTTCTGCATTTTGTCTGAGCAGCTAAAAGTTTCTTTGTTTTTAGCTGGTGATGCATACAGCACCACTGAGGAGAATACAAACAAGTAAAGTCCTAAAGTGTTTATTTTGTCTAGGAAAAAGGGCTGAACCAATTTGAATCCTTTGGGTAACGGATTTTTGTATCTCTTGGAATTAAAAAAAAAACAGAGTCGCATGATGTTTACTTTAAGAATATTTTATTATAACAAATAAAATCTGTGCTGTGGGATTTCTTAAGGAAGCCTTTGATGACAATTTGAATTAAGTCAAAATTAACGTTTGCTACTGCAAAGGAATAAATAGAAAATGTTCCAGAAATGAATCAGTAAGCAGGAATCAAAGGCTGTAAACTGTTTTAAAAACAAACATTTAGAAGTGAATCAAATACTTGTTTGTAATATCAAGGAACAAATATGGGAATACGCAGATTCCCCACATTCTAGGCTATCACACGATAGCAGTAAATCATTTATGGGCTTGCGAGAACAAAGAAAGTTGATTTAAAATGAAACCGTTTTGATACAGCTTTAGGGTCTCGCAGCCTCTGGGTGAAGTTTCACGTTCTTATTTCCAACGAGGAGGAAAGAAACCGGGAATTTCTGCGTCCAAAAAAAGTTAGCCGGGGAGTCGGGGAGATCTTTGTTTGCACCTACCTTGGTACAAAGCCGCCCCAGCAGACAGAGTGTTGCCTGATAAACAGATGTAATACACAAAGTCTGCTTACAATACCCAGCAACAGACTGTGGGCACATGTTTTGGTCTCATTCAAACTCATCAGCATAGTCTAGCTAGCTGTTTTGTTGCTAGTCTACTTACGGGGTAGCTTAGGAGCGTCTTACTGGTGAAGTAACAAGGAGGGTTTTTGCCACAAAAGTTTTGTGGCAAGGGCTCATGGGAAAATCATTTGCATACATCTTGTTACAAAGGCTGACTACTTCCTGGCTTAGACAAAGTGTTGCCTGATAAACAGACTTAACACACAAATGTCTGTCTGGAATAAACAACAGCAAGCTTTGATTTACATTTCCATTATCAAAGATAATCTCTTTCCCAGTGTACAGGAATTAGGAGTCCTCGCCTCATAAAAAAAAAAAAAAAAAAAAAAAAAAACAACCAAAAAAAACTCAGGCTGGCACCGCGGGGATTTTACCACTGCAGGACCTTATGCGAGAGCTGCGGGGATGGGGCGTACTGTACAGGGGGGTATAAAAGAAAACTGGAAATCTGGTACGGGTATGTACATGTGTGACGGTGAGGTCTATGATAATGAAGCACTTTGAACTCCCTATAAAAGTTGACTTGAAAGCGATGGCTGGAGTTAAACGGAGAGGCAGGCCTTCCTTAAAAGAAATAGTAGTAGCCACCGAAATAGCCGTAAATAATAATTGTAGCATATATGGAGCAATCTCTATGTGTTTATATTACAATGTATAATGAAGGGAAAGTGGGTGTAAAAAAGCCTCAGTCCTGGTGCTGGTTTCTGTTTGTAAATCCCTTAAGCTCACCACGTAAGACTGTATATAAAGGAGTATGATTTAGATTTTTTTTTTAACATATATAAATCTTTGGTAGAATCCATGCCCAAAATTATAGATGAAAAATTTATTGCATGAACACAACCCAGCCATATAAATTTTTTATTGCGAATAGGACTCTGAAACTTGAATAAAATATGTCAGTTTATTATACAATATTTCCCTCCCCCCCAAAAAACCATGATACGAATGGAAAATGTAACTTGTGCACTTCTGCGGTGCTTCTGCGAGGTGCGGGGCTGGCAGGGGAGGAGAGGGAGCCCGCTTGATTCAGCTGCAGAGCAGGCTCAGCATGGGCAGCGGCAGCGCAGCC
This sequence comes from Burhinus oedicnemus, assembly GCA_008921705.1. Taxonomy (NCBI): domain Eukaryota; kingdom Metazoa; phylum Chordata; class Aves; order Charadriiformes; family Burhinidae; genus Burhinus; species Burhinus oedicnemus. The sequence goes on along the minus strand of VFFE01009212.1, from coordinate 2,320,631 downwards.
CTGCTCATCTGGCACCGCCGGTAATTTTTTTCCTCCACTACGCGGGGATCACCTTTGCTGTTTAGAGGATAGATGCATCTGCACCGGCGTTCGCACGCTGGCTGCTAGCGAGGGCTCGGTTGCTGGCGGGGGCTGGCTCTACTCTACGTAGGTAAAAAATAATCTCGACACCCGTAAATTCCGTTTGCGCAGACCGGCAGACGATAAGGCCGGTCCCTGTAGGTCACTGCCACCCCAGGCTGGATTCAGCACGCCCTGGAAAACACGGCACGTCAAGAAAGTGCGAGTGGCCAAGAAAGTGTCCCATTTCTCCGAAGTCAGGAAGCCACGAAGTGGTTTAGCACTGCGAAGTGCCATGACACCCAAAGCGGGCTTTTTTGGTGGAGGAGCGTAACAGCTCTTCACCGTCTGTGTCACGGTCTACAAAAAAGAACAACATTGTCAGTCTGTTGACATTGGTCCTGTCCACAGGCCAGACTTTCCTGGGAAGGTTTTATTCTTTCCAAACAATGGAGCGCTCCCTTCCAGCACCGCGAGCCCTGCTTCCACGCAGCCGTCGTGCAGCCCGGCTGGAGCTGCGCTCCTGCTGCAGCTGAAAAGGAAAATTGCGTATTGAAAAGTCCCGAGCTTCCATCCTGGAGCTGAAGGTCCCTGCTTGCTTACAGGTTGAGGTCGGGCAGACCTGGGTCTCGGGCATAACCACCTTGGTCGTGCTGGGGTAGCATAAGCTTAATAAACAGATCCAAAGAGGAACAGAGAACAGATGTAGTAGGAAATGCAACTTTGGAAGAACTAGCCTGTTTTGTTGGGTTTTTTTTTCTTTATCCCTTAATCAGAGTTGATTCTTGGAAGTAGAGAGTAAAATACCTTTTTATCCTGTTTCCTCATGATTACGGTTGATACCAGATCCCCTTGGGCTTCTCTTGTCCAGAAACCTTGACTCCAGTGAGCGTACTCACGCTAACTCTGGCTAGTTTAGGGTTAAAAATTCCAACCACTAACTTTTCTTTAACTAAAAAAGCCCCCAAATAAAACCCATTGTTCTATTCAAGGTTAAGCTTCCTTAAATATAAAACTAGATTCCTTGGTGATATTTTTTTTTTTAAATCAGCAATCTTAATAGTGGTTCCTCACTATAATATTTCCAACTCCATCTGAAATCATTTAAATCCTCCCCTTAATAACATGCACTTTATTGTAATATACAGATTCTTTGGCTTCCTACCAGCCTTAGCTTAAGGCACCAATGAAACTCGTTGCCGCAGGGGGCCGTGGATTCAAGAGGGGCTCGCATCTACTGTATATTTTGTTTTGTATGTTTTCCAATGGCTCTAATTATTGCAGGTGGTAGAATTTAACTGGCAGTGTTGTTGCTAAAGAAAATAGGCATAAAGTGTATACTGTTTTGCAGAGTGGCTATCAAATATATAGAAAAGAGAAAATCAAATGAATTGTTAAACTGCTCTATAGTAAGTGATTTTATTGATTTAATGCAAATGCTTATGAAAACGATCTTCCATTTATATCAATTATGTATGGGCAAAAATTAATTTATTCCTCCGGTCACCTGTTTGGCTAACTGACTCAGCAGGACAGACGTTCCCCCTCCCATTGTAGCCGAGCCCGCAAAACACTAAACATTCAGAAAACTGGAATTCTAAAGTTTCCATGTGCAAAACAACAAAAAAAGCCCCGACAGGAGTTACTGCCAACTGCTGAAAAAGCAGAGAGCGAGCGGTGGAGGCTGAGCAAGACTCTCTCGTCCTAGGCAAGACTGTAAAATACAACGGCTCTGATTTTGCCAATCCCTTAACCATGTGGCGGCACATTTATATGTACCGGATCATCTGCGGCATCTGAATAAAATCAGGGAAGCAAAATTCTGCATATAAACATTTTGGCTAAGTGCCTTAACTCAGTCTTCTTATCTGGGGTTTCCACAAGATGCCACCTTGCATAACAATGCTGAGCATACGCTTGCCCAGTACATGTTTTCGGTAGCCTCCCCTGATCTCTGCCGCAGTATAGATTGGTTTTAATTCTACCTCGTCCTGCATTTTATTGCCCCGTGCCTCTCCATGAAGAATAGTGCTTAAAGCCTTTGTTGTCCTTTTTTAGAAATTAATATTTAATTTCAGCAGAAGGGGTGGGTTACAGGAAAAGAGAATTAGGAAAAATGTTATCGCGCTAGCCAGAGTAATAACAGAAGAAAGTTAAGATTCAGTATGCAAACAAATGTCCTACGGCCAGTGGAGCCTCTCTTGTGCCACTAGCTTTGGTGTTGGAAAAGCAGCGCTCAACACAAACAAAAGTACTTTGTTTCTCGAAATCCAGGAGCGGCTCCGGCTGTGCGTGCTGCCCACCGGCTGCAGGGCTGTGCTGGGGAGCCGGGGTGCCAGGCGGGGGGCTGAGCATGCCAGCGCCGAGCCCAGCCTGCCACTGAGCCCTCGTCCCTCTCCCGGCTTCGCTGGATTGTTTAAAATTTTGAAAGGGAAACATGCTTTGTGAGCCCCATATTTCTGCAGGGACTTTTTCAAATATATAAATTTTTGTGGAATTGTGGCCCGACTTTAAACATAAAGCCCAAACGCTGATTGAACCATGGCTTGCTGGAGGAAAAGAAAAACCTAAAAAATAAGCAAAAGCCTAATGCCTGCCCTGTAAAATGAAATCCGTTGAATGTTGACTTTAAATGTTAAATAAATATTTTACATTCCTAATATTTTACCTTTGTTTCTACCTTTGCGGTATCGGAAACATGAAACTTCTTGCCAAAAATCTAGTGTCCAGAATATAGCAGCCCTGTGCATGTTACCCGGTAGTCTATCTGCTGCTGTCACCGATTTGAGCTTCAGTTAAAGATAACTCAGAAGATCAATATTTAAAAGAAAATTGCAGAAGTGAGAATAATTTTTTTCACTGAACTTCAATGGAGAAATTGTTAAAAGTAATAAATACAAAAGAGAGGAAATGGATTCTGGACATACTGGGAAACATACCACTTTTTAGGATAATCTCATTGATTTTAAATAGAAGTATCAGGATTGAAGCTTTCTTTGCTAAACATTCTGAATGTCTATATTCTAAAATTTATCAAACTTTTGTTTTGTGAGCACTTTTTTTTACTTGTAGTTTTTAATTTATACAAGGTTGTCCTCTAAGCTTCTGAATGATACCTAATGCATACAGTCAGCAGGTAAAAAAAAATTTGAATATTTAAAATAGGCATTTTCTTTATAGTGCTCTGCGGTAATTAAAATCTTCATTTGCTTAAAAGCAAGGAACCTTTTTAAAGCAATAAATTAGCATTGCTTGACCCAAGGTCACTAGTAGTACTGCTTCTTCCAGCGCTATTAATACCTCAAAGAAAAAGAAGGGGTGGTGTTATCACTCTGTTGCAACAGAAGTAAGATTTTCAATTTAATCACAGTTAAGTGTCATGACCTTTTGATCTTGCATTGACTTCTCACTGAAATGTGGTCAAATTTCAGACAGCTAATTCTAAACTCTGCAAAGTCAAGGTGAAGTCAGAGAATAGGTTTGCCACGATTGGGCGTGTTTTTGATGCAGTAGCAAGTGGTTTCATTTCCTAAGTTTTGTTTCACAGCAAAAACTTTTTTAATGGGATCAATAAATTACAGAACAATTTCTGAGGGGGAAAAAAAAAACCAAAGCCAACTCTTATTCTATTTGTATTAATTGTGAAAACAGTATTGTGAGGCATTTTTTTAAAAAACATTTTTCCACACAGGTAAAGTGACCTTTTTTCCCAATTCATAGTGATAGAAATAATTAAGAAGGAAAATACTATTTGACTAAAGCTTCTACTAAGAATAATTTTTCAACCAAAGAACTATCATCTTCACATAAAGTAGAGTTAATAATGTGTAAAAAATGCAAAACACTCCTATTTACACATATCCTTTTATAGGTCATTTTATTGTTTTAGGCAAATAAATTGTGTTCATTGGAGAGTGTTCGCTGGGAGTTTGTAGGACCCATTATTTGCTCAAGTTCTAAAGCAGTTCATCCCGTATCTGGTCTCATTTATACCACCGCAAATCAGGGGCAACGCCGTACATCTCCGTGATCTCATAGCACTGTAACCACTGCGAAAGTATGACGAAAATCAGCTCTTCTATCACTTTTGCAGATTTGGTTCCAGAAATGTGGAGACAACAATCTCCACGACTTTGTCGTGTTGCTTAGTTACCTTTATAAGCCTGCTTGAAAATATGTTTTGAGACTTTACTATGTGTTGGATTAAGGCTCTGGTTTGTATACAACATAGAGGCTGCATTATAAAAAACATGTAGGAGAGTAGTTTAAATATGCCTTCCCTAAAAAGAAGGATTCTCAAAGCTTAATTTATGCTAACACACACACCAAGCACTCCGTGTAGTGCTGTAAACAAGATTCCCTTTTTTTTTTTCTAGCAAAAATATTACCTAGGCACAGGACTTTTGCATTGTCATGTCCTAGTGCACCACTCCTGTCCTTAGTTTGTACTCTCAGCCTTTTGAGGAAGTCTGGCGCCTCTGATCTATTTTCCACAGCAGACCCTGTAATTTTTGGCTGTATTTTATGTTTTTCAGATTCAAGTCAATCTGAAAGTCCCAGCCAGCCAAGTGAAGCTGATATTAAGGACCAGCCAGAAAATGGTAAGTTCTTACCTGCTGCTCCTGCTTTGGGATGTTAAAACAGCCCATATTTATAAAGATTTTTTCCCTATGTCTAATATAAAAAGATCATTCAGAATAATTGACATGGGATAGCTGCAAATAGGTTGTGTACTCTCCTCATAGTTAAAATGCTACTGATCCCCTAATCTAAGGTAGCATTTATTTCTCCAGTCCTGGAGAGAGACATTTTTTTTCCTTTAAAAATAATTTTAATTAGGGAGATGCCATTAAAGAGCCTGCTGTATGCAACCCATATCCTTATTCCTCCGTAGCAAAGGCTTTCAATCCCTGGGCCGTGAGTCATGACCCCCTAGGGGTGTGTGCTTCATCGCTTTCATTTTTATCTGTGTGCTTTTAACTTCATTTTGTTTATTGATGCTCTCACATGACACACTGAAGTACCTAACTTTCGGTATGTGGCCAGCCATCATTTTAGAGTGCAGGATCTCAGATAGTCCCGTGAAACAAAATGGTTGCCTTGAAATACGTTTCTGCAGACCCATTCTCTACTGCAAAAATCTGCTAAACAGAACTAGGCAGCGATGCTCCAAAACATGGTGGTTTGAGGGCAGGACTGCACACCTACAAACACACCAGCTGCTCCGGCGGGTACCCGCTGCGGGGCTCATACAGGTGCTACCGGCGTTGTCTCTACTTTTTTATCGGCGTGCTTTAAAGCTTGTAGATATTACGAGTAAGCAGGGCAGGGAGGCTCAACTAGAGCTTGTTGCTCCTTCTTCTCTGTCCGTCCGCAATAGCGTTGTTGCAGGTGGCAGCGACTTGAGCTTATTCGGAAGTAGCGGCAGGACTGTGAATTTTGGGAACGCTAATACTCTTGGAATTGGGACAGTTTTAAAGTAGAAGCAATAGCTTCTACTGAATCAATGGCTTGCATTGTAAAGCAGCCTGAAAAAAATCATTCAATAATAGGGAATTTCTGTAGGGACTGTATGCAAAAGGATAAGTATGTGTGTAAGGGAACAGCTTCTCTTCCTTTTTATGTTTAAGTAAGGTAGACCTCAACAATTTTTGTTGGCCCATCGGCAACTGAGTTTTGGTTTGCTACTTACATTTAGGACTTAGAAATAATGTCTCCCAAAGTGAAAGTGATTATTATTAATAGTTTTCCTTGACTTTTTTTATCCATAACCCTATTTTTTTTAAAAGACCTAAATGTAGATGGGGGATCTGCTGCAGTGGGGTCTACTCTGCATACACGGAAAAGAATTTGTGTGAAGGGTTTGTGTCTGTACAACCTGTCACCATTTTTGGTACATTTAAATCCATCTCATGTAGAAATATTTTATCTAGAATAATACAACTGTGATTGCCCTTTCACAGAGTAGCTAACTGGTTTTGCCTCAAACCTTTGCAGTGCGTGCCTGCAGCTGTATGTGTGTTCAGTGTGTGTTTTGGGGACTTTATTAGCAACCGAACAAGCTGCAAGTGGGAGTGAGGTTGAAGGGCTGCATTCACATCCGGACTGCATTTGGGTCAGGGTTTAAACGGCAGATAGAATTAAGGGAAGAAGAAGAGGTTTAGGTAGATAAAAAAACTTTAAAATACAAGCCTGTATCATAGGACATAGAACATAGGGCTCATTGAGCTGGTAAGATTTTGGCTTTTGGGGTTCCTGTATTTTCCTCCCACTGCAATATGAAAGGTTTCATATTTTGATAGATTTTGTGCTGCTCATCTCCAAACATACCATCTTAAAACATTTCTGTTGTTTCTGAAAGACAGTGTCTAATTTCCCTTATCAATCCTGTTCACAGAAATTCTAATTTGTAGCCAAAGGATTGCAAGGTTAAGAGAAGAACTGACTAAACTGTGATTTTTGTTCTGCCAATTCTGCTATTTTTTTTTGTGGGGAATATGTTGCCTATGTTTATTAAATCATATTTTAATTTAGAATATATTAGGCACCAAGCATGTTACTATTTCATGTTTAGATAATATTCTTTCACAGCTATTAAACCACAGTTCTTCTTACCCTGCAGTTTCTTAGTCTTAAGGAAGCCTGTTACTCAACAACCACCCTGAAAAGCAGCAGTGTCAGTGTTTAATAATGTAAAATCTGTAAGAGCCTAGTGAAATGGAATATCTGTGATTTGGAGCCTGAGTCTTCCTTGTAAAACAAGCTTTTAGTGAATTCTTGGAACTTTACTGGTGACCTGCAAAAGGTACTTTTTTTTTTAATAAACAGGAAAAGGATTTTTCTTTTTCTCACTTTTACTAAAGGGTATTTTTCCCCGCCACAGCAGAAGCCTCCTAACTGATTACGCACCTTTTGCAGCGCCTGTGTGGGAGATTTTCTCCACAAATGCATCTAACGCAGTCTGTTGGCCCTAAAGGGGTTGCTCCCCCTGGGCAGGCGCCGAGCTCATTCTCAGCACACGCAGCCCCCAGCTCGCAGCGTACCCAGCGTGTAGATCAACACAGATCTGCAGCTCTTATCTACTGAACGTGAGGATGAAAGCAAAACTGCAGGCTTTAGAAAATGAAAAACTGCACGCACAGAAACGGACACAATAAATCATATTAACTGCGTTGTTCTACACTTGCTGTAGACCCACTTCCACAGGGCCTGATCCAAATCCCTCTGGAGTCGATGGGAGTCTCGTAATTGATTTTACTGAGAGTGGGAATGAGCCCACACAGAGAGGATTTTTTTTTTTTTTTTTTAATCAAAGAAAAATAGTATTGTGAATAATCTTATACCCACTGACGCTAACAGCGGAATGACCAGATTGAGGGCAGATTTGGAATAATTTTGCATGTGTTTCTGGAAGGCACAAAGAAGTGTATCGATTAAGTACTACCTTTTATATGCATGCATTCCTTCATTTTAAAAAAATAAATCTTTAAAGGCCTTGTGAGGGTTATACAGCCTCTCTACTTGCCTGTTAATATCCTTTCTGTTCCACTCCATAAATTCTAGAGCTATTTATTATACACATATATTTTGCATACCTTGAGTAATGTAGGTTCAAAAGGGTCAACTATACAGCCCTGAAAAAGAAGGCCTCCTACTACAGATTTTAATTTATCATTCTAAATTGTATGTGTTGTTTTGGAAAGCCTGTATGTCTAACCTTCATTAAAGTGAAGTTCATGGGAAAAAAGCTTTTCATTTTTAGAGCCACTTCTTTTTTCTAGTAGGCTTTAGAGTTGCATTTTCTGGAGCAGAATCATCACAGACAGAGAAGATGGTGACATCTTCTGCTCTCAGTGGTGACTTTAACACCAACTCTAGCCTTTCCTTCAGCCTTCATTAAGCCAGGATAGTTTTCAGGCCGTCACTTACGTGATCGCTACTGCAAAAATTTACAGATAATTTTTTTTTGAGAGAGAGAGATCCAGCATGATGGTCATGAAGAGCAAACATGCAGCCGAGACAGGGCTCATTCGTGCATTCGTGGTCCAAGGTCCAGGTATCTTGTCCTGGAACCAGGGGTAAAGCTAACATGTAACCGAATGGTGTGCACGGGGCTGCTGTCTCTCCGGTCCGTTAGCATGGGAAAGAGCTTCTCGGGGAGAGGAAAAAAACCCAGAATTTGTCTGTTTGTTAGGTGGGTGAGGAAATTTGCAGGAGGGACGATGAAAGAGACCAGCAGCTTCATTTGAAAGACAGGAGCATGTTCCGATGTCCTGATATTTTGCTCAAGTGAGGTTTTTTTCTGACCAGCTGGGTGGAACACCCGTGTGGAAAATTCCCCACTTTTGTAGTTGCCTAATGGTATGTAAAAGCTTCATTTCAGTTGGCACCGCAAAGTGATTTTGCAATTCACCCAATCAAAAAAAAAAAAAAAAAGGTTATTGATTTTAAAAGCTTGTTAAATGCACTGGTTTGGTGTTGTATCTTATAAACAAACTAGTTTTCAGGGAACTGAGGGTGACAAAGTGGCTAGTCTGGTGTAGTGAAGTGACTGCATGCCTGGGGATCAGGAACAACTGAATTCCCAGCTCAGCACTGCCGTGGACTCTCTCTAGGGCTTTTATTCTCTCTTTCAGTGGTGGAAACGGCTATCGGATAGATTTTCTTTTTGTAAGTAGGATTATTTTAAACTTCTGTAGGAAAACTTGTCAGTCTTTTTGTCTGCAAAGTGGGGACGGCTGTGATTCTAGCTTTCAGAGGTTTGTTGAATATTAAAAAGTCAAATCCCGCTCTGCTCCAGCAGGAGTTTAACTCTGGAGAAAGGCAGGGAGGGTGTAGCACAAACTAGTTAATAATTGTGGTACAGCGCTGTGTAACTGCTGTCAGTAAATGGATGTCAGACATCCACCAGGCGATGTTTGTGTTTGATGTGGTGGTACTGGCGGATTAATAACTGCAGCGTAAAGGTACACACGAAGTGTGCTGTGTAAAGCAGAGGAACGCTGTGTCATTTTCGACAGACAACTGATGTCTCCCGAGCATGTGGTATTGTGATTTGATAACTCCAAGTTGGTAGCACACCACTTTAATTGTAGATTAGCAAATTCTTTTTAAAGAAGTTGGTAAATTCTCCCATTTCAAGTGAACAAGACAGCATTCATTATTACAGCTGATTACAAATGTGTGCCAAATTCATTGCTCAAACAATTTCTGTAGAGGGAGAGGCATTTATCTAAAAAATAAAAATGTTTAATGCCCAAACCAAATGCTTTTTAGTTTTAATGTATTCTTGCTGCTTTGAGCTGCAAGTACCTTAACAGCACTGCAGGAAATGAAAGGCACATTGTTCTTTGTAACACTAAAAAAAAAAAAAAAGAAAAAAGAAAAACAATGATGTACCGTAACTCACAGAACTCGTTTTTCAACCCTGCAGTAATTACACTGGACTTGTAAATATCATCTGTGAATTCTTTGCTTAAGTAGGGCTGGACTTGAGCATTAAACCTTAAAAAAATATTTAAGTATACGCTTACTTTTCCATGCCTAAAAACATAAAGGAAGAAATTCTGGGGCTCAAGCTGTGGGGGAAAGAGAAGGCAATAGTGGGAACACATGCAAAGAGAAGGTTCCTTTTCTCCTTCTCTGGGCACGGCCGGCCATGGCAGGCACAATCCAGCTTTGGCTGCGAGGAAGGAGGGCATTAGGTGCAACCTGGTAAAATGCAAAAACAGCTTGTAGAAAGACTTAACTAACCTGCTGCCCAGTCCAGCCCCTTTTGTATGCTTGCTTTCTGGTCCCAAAACCTGGCATTCTTGTGTCGTGCGGTGGGGTGGCTTCAGCCAGTGGAAGTGGTGCCCGCCTGGCCTGAGCGTTCGGCACTCTTCTTTCGCTGTTCAAACCCTCCTCTCAAGCTGAGATGGGCAGAAAATGTAACCGTTCTTTGTGGTTGTCCCCACCACTCAACTGTGTGGTAAGTTAAATGGTAGCTGAGAGACCTCCAAGTCCTTCAACAGCCAAATTTTTAACTAGTAAAAAGAGACTGCCTTCCGAGGCCATCCCGTCTTCTCAGGCCATGCCTGACCTCCCATCTCCACTACTTCAGGTGGAGTCCAGCTGCCTCGCAGGCTCTCTCCAGCTGTGACTGACCTTGATGCCAACCAGCTTTACACATACTCACCGAGGAGGTGCTGCCACTGCAGGAGGACTTGAGGTGTCTGGAGGGTCAGCTGTCCTTGGACAGGCCCCTTAATTCCCACCTGAGGAGCGCACGGGCACGAGCAGTTCTCCGAACACACAATGCTGAAACTGGTACTGTTAGAAAGTACATCTTCTCGGATGACTAACATTCCTGAAACACCTCATTTGCAGCAGATAACCAAGCCTCGCAGAGAAAGTTTTCTATCAGTTACAGTTGCAAACAGGGTAATACAGTAATGGCAGCTTTTATTAGTGTTCTTGTTCATGGGATCATTTGCATCAGAATCTCATAAATGCAAGAAGACTCTCCTCTCTTGTTTACAGAGCAACACTGAGGAGTTATCACAGCCTGAGGGACTAATCTAAAATTAACTTTGCTTCAGAAAAAGCTTTAAAAAAAAAAAAAAAGCCCTTAGCATTTTCAATACGGAATCTCATAGCTGGCGCTGAAGCTAAAGCTCCTGGTGATGTCAGCTTGTTTGCACCTTTGTAACTTGCCAGGACCAAATTCTAAACGGATTTGCACCCTTACGGATCACGTTGTCTGCCGGGAACAGCAATGGGGAACTTTGTCCAGGCTTGAAAGGCTCTGGCCAAGCAGGGGAGCCCTGGTGGGGCTGGTCTCGTCTGCCTTCCTGCAGGCTGGACAGAGTTGGCTGTTGACTCTAACAGGACCCATACGCTGAGGAAGGTCTGATGAGGTCCAACCTGTGTTCCATCACCCCCTGAGAGAGAGTGCATGTAGGCAGTTCTGAGAGCCAGCATTTCCCAAGGAAACAAAAGCAGATATGTCTGGTTATAAATTTAACTTGTGTGTGATTTAGTCTTGCATTTTTTTCATCTTATTTCATTACAGATAGATTCCAGCCAGAACTAGAAATACAGTATTTTAATCATAATAGTCTAGAACTGAAACTTTGCAACATCCAGCTGTATTTCCCAGCCAGTTTCATGACTGTCGTGAAGAAGCATCTGAATAATTAGGAAAGAAAACACCACTTTTTCCCTATATTACCATATTTTCGTGGAGATTCGTGCTCAGAGTCGAATGACTTTGTGGTCCAGATTGTGAGGCACAGTTACACCATTTCCAGGATTTAGCGGGTCCTCTGCTAGGCTCGGGATTTAGCCTGCTTATCAGTAGCTGGCACTCTCTTGAGGGGACCCTGCGATGGCAACAGCAAAGGGTGTTGACTGTCAATCGGGCGAGATAGGCGGTCGTCAATCAGGGTCAGTTCCGCAGCCTCTGCTGGGGCCGAGCGGAGAGCCCTTCTCATCAGTGACCTGCAGTGTTTGAGACTTGAGGATTGACAGAGGACTTCAGTTTTCACTGCTGCTAACCATTAACCTTCACAAGCAAAGCATTCCCACAAAAAATTCATCCAAGGCGAGTATGACGGGAAGTATTCAAAGCATGAAATGAATGCTTATAGCATGACAAAGCAGTGCTTGAAAGACACGAAGCGTTCATTACGCTTGGAGTGGCTGAATGCTGCAAAGGAAAGGAGAAATAAAAATGTGGCTGGAGTATATATTTTTATTTCTCCATATGTGTGTACAGGAAAAAGGCAATGAACCTTTCCCGTGGATAAGGTGTATAAATACAGCTGCAATTATTCTACATCATTTCAAAATATATTTTTCTTCTGTTGCTCTGTTCCATTCCTTTCTGCGTATATTTCTCCACAAGATAAGAGCAAGGGCCATCTAGAGGGCAGCTTAGAAAAGGGCTGGCCAGGAGCCCCCTCCTAAGAAGCTCCTGTGCCTTGGCCAGGTGAGTTTCCCTCCCTTGCTTTGCAGGGCCAAGGCTTTTCTTTGCCCCACAGCAGTGCCAGGTTGCTGCCCCCTCCTCCGGGGGCAAGCGGCCACAGCAGGGCTCTGCCCCTGTACCGGCCCCTTCTAACCGTGTCCCACCCTTTGCATGTCGAGAGGTGCCTCGGTGCTAACTTTAGCCAGTCCTCCTGGGCTCCTGGGAAGGGCGGCTGGAGCTGTGAGCAATCTCCAATTTTCACTGCAACCGGGGTTTTTTTTTCGTATGTTTTCTTGAGAGATTTGCTGTTTAATTAACAGCCGAGAGTTGTGTTGCGTCAGAGTAATTGCTACCGCCTGAGCAGACCACAGGCTGAAGGATGCTTTTGAATACCACGCTTGCCCACCAAGAAACTGGGCACTTAGGGAAAGAAGTTTATTTGTGGTATGGGCATCGTTTTAATTTTCTGTCCAGTAGAGAGGGGAGTTTATTAGTGGGAAGAGAATGCGATGCCAAGGCCTAACTTGCAAAACAAAACCCCAAACCTATCTATTTGTCTTTCGATGTAAGAATTTCCTAATGCCTGTAATGTAAGACAAAGGGAAAATTTTACTTGCAGGAAAATTGCCTTCCACAATAACCAAGAAAAAAAACACAAAACGCCCACACCAGAGCAGCATGATCCAAAATGTGAACTTTTTACGCCTCCCCAACCTTCTAGGTTAGGCTTCCAACCAAGTGATCTTTTATTATCAACATGATATACCCTTGACATAATTTGGCGCAGTAAAGCTTCTTCTGCTGAACTCGTGATTTCATTTACTAGATCTGATGAAAGTTCTGTGAACCACGGTAAAATGTGATAATTAGTAGTTTAATTCTTTTAGGGTGTGCGTATTAATTGAAAAGGCTTGAACTATAAATACAGGGCCTGTGGATAAAAGCACACTCTGAAATCAGTCGCTTATCCGAAGTATTCATTACTTCACATCTATTTAGGTAGCGTCTCTTTGCAGCAGTGCCAGTCGACTGTTGAAGTGAGTGGGAGCCCTGCACTCAGAGATCGCAACAGCAAAATCCAGCCTGACTCGCCGCTGCTCTCAGGCGATCGGAAGCACTCCCCGGCCAAAATTTTGCCCTCTGTGGTCAAACCACTGCAAGTTAAAAATGCGTGCCGGGAGCTGCGCTCCACTGATGAGCTGGTGAAGCGCTGGCTCTCTCGCTATGCAAGCTGCGGGAGACAGAAGGGGCTGAAGGCGGCGTTGGCCGGCCGGCCGGCCGGCCACAACGTCCTCCTCTCCCACTTGAGGTGGAGGTGGTGGCGATGCGGTGGCAGGTGGCAGACTGCCCGTCTCCGGCAGCCGAGAGGGAACGTCTTTCTGCTGCTCAACAAGTCCACCCAGAGCATCAGAGGTCCCCCACGATTCGAGTCCCAGCCAGCCTGCACCTTCATAACAAACCATATTTTTCCTCCTACTTACACACTTACCCTCCACCCTATCTTGGGCTTTCAGCACCTAAACCTCTGCTGCTGCAGCTGGAGCTTGGTTCATTCGGCCGTGAATGTCAGTGTAGCACAGGGCCACCGCCAAGAGCTGCGATAAGGGATCGTGCTTTCTCGCTCGTGCTCATGTGTTCTTTTGTTCTGACTTCCTGAGCAAGGCAGGAGGTATTCTGTTGACTCTAGGCCTTTCCAAATATACACATACGCTATGAAAATGTCTGTCGTTATTTCACACCTTCCTCTGGTTTCTGTGTGTGGTGCAGCGCCTGGATGAATCATACCTGGTTTTACAGGTACAAGGTGATTTTCATTCAAATGGATTCCAACCTTCATACTCATATTTGGTTTGCACATTCAGAAAAAATCTATGTATCTGCGTGTACTGCAGATCCGTGGGTTAATCAGGTGCTTTCCAAGTAGCCTTAATTTTGTAAATCTGAAGGTGTGTACACGAGCAAAGAGGTGCACATGAAGAGCGATGCACAGCTCCTGAAAGCTGTATGCTGGACTGTTGCCGTTGTCAAGGGAGGGGACTTTGGTGAGACCAGGCTCCCAGAAAAAGCATCATCACTTTGATAGCTAATCAGTTACTGGTTTTTAATTGCAGATGCTACTTTGTAATTGCAAAGGTTGCTCGATAGGAAATGGAAAGAAAGTTTAGGGTGACTCTTACAGAGCTGCAAGAATAAAATCCCCTCCGAAGCCTGGCCATAGTGTGACTGAAATGGAAAAATACCAGATCCGTTTCTTGGAAAGTGAGAAGGAGACTTTTATTTGCAATGGTTTGCAAATATTTTCCCAGGAGCGACGTAGCGAGCGTGGCAAAAGGGGGCAGGAGGAAGGTGAGGCGAGCAAGCCGTGCTTGTAAACATGCTCCTTTAACTCTGCTATTGTTATCTTGCGCACAAAGGGCGCCGCAAGTTGTTTACAGCAGTTCATGTTATCCATTTCTGCTCCTTTTTCTCCTGTCAGTGCCGTATCTTCAGTTATACAACTTTTTTTCTGGGTTGTGATAGTGTCCGGATAGATTTTGGCGGCGGGGTGGTAGAAAGGTGCCAGTTGATTAAATGTGCTGCTTACTATGTGCATTTCATGTCTGCTGTCTTAACATTTTTTTGTTAACCACTGTTGCAACTGAAGAAAATGCTGAAGTTTGACAGTTGGGAGTTACTGCCGAGTATGTGCTGTAAACTATATCATCCCTCTGCCTTCTCCTTTTCTCCCCCTCCTGCTGAAACCAAATGATTTATAAAATGCCTTCACATTCTTGAGTGAGTTCACACTATCACCTCCAGGCACTGCACTGAGGAGTCTTAGGAGCGCATGGGAAACACAGATCTGATAGCTGGTATTTTTCTCTGAAAGGAAAAAAAAAAAAAAGGCAAAAAAGGGCTGATGAAATTTAAAGGAGAAAAGTTTCCAGCTGTGCCCCGGAGTAAATCTGTAGTCAGTGAAGCACTTTCTAGTAAACAAGAGATGTACGTGGTTATAGTGGGGTTTTATTATTACACACTGCCATTGTTTTCCATTTTCATAAGATTCAATTAATGCAATCATTTTAGAGTGTCTCTAATCATTACCTCCCACCCTCCCTCGCTCATACTTGAAGCAAGGGGATCCGCTGCAAGCCACACTCTGGGATGAGGAGCCGGCGCCTCGCTCCTGTCACTGGCAAAAGGAGGCGCAAGAAGACGATAGAGCTGCTACCAGGGACCCGAATGTTCTTTTTCTCTCCCTCTGGCCTTTGCACAACACGTGGCCGGCATCCCAACCCCTGGCTGCGGCGTGCCCTCCCGTGGGCTCACTGCCGTGCCACCCCCCAGCAGTCACCCCCCTGCCCCGGTGCGCTGCAGCGCTGGGTGACAGAGGGAGGAGCGGTGCTTTGGTGGTGCAGTGCCGGCGTACGGGCCAGCAGTTTCCTACTAGCCTTTAGCCAGGCACAAGGGTGGCAACACCATCTTTTAGACCGCGGTGGGCCAAAGCCTTCACTGGCATTTCTTCTCCCAGGATCATACGGGAGGAATACTTCTTACGCAGCTTGTAACACTCGCTCACAGAGAATCTAGACCTCTGTCCCTGTTATTTTTCTACTTCTGTTCCTTACTCTTAAAATCCTATCTGTAACAGAAGGCTCTTCGACAGCTGCATCCCCATCTGAAAACCTGCTGGTGTTTGAGGGTTGTCCCCACCTGACCAGCTTTGCAGTGCAGACCACCTGCAATTTTCCCACATGTTATACCTCAAAGTCCTTAAAAATCAGGGAATTCGCTCTCAGGAAATTTCCAATAGCAGTGTGCAGCAGCTAGCCGTGTCACCCCACGTCGTACGGAGGGGAGCCAATTTTATCGTACAGCAGAGCATGCCGTAGCCCGAGCTGCAGGAGGAAGGGAAGAGGTGAGAGGCACGAGAGGATGGACAGCAGCTTGATGGACTGAAGTAGCTGTGGTTTTGAGGCAGGAGGGGAAACCCACAGATTTTTGTGAGGGAAAACTTGGTATGGTAGTGGCCCACAGCTCAATTTAAAGCAATAATAAAAGGGTCTGGAAAGGATACGACAACCTGAACAAACGGCTGAGGAATGGGGCAGCCCAGTATTAGTGAATGCAGATTTCTGCCTCATGCCCGTGAAGGATGCATTTGCAGTAGGACAGGGAGCCGTCCACTGTTAGAAGGAGAGAGAAGTAGAGATCATCCCGTGTACAATATAAATGTAAGTTGTTATTACTACTATTGCTATGTCAGCCGTAAACTGTTCCCACGAGAACAGAGATGCAACATCATTGAAAAAGAATGTCTTACTGTGAAATGGGCAGCAGAAACACTGTGGCATTATCTGCCGGGTAATGAATTTACCTTGGTGACAGACCATTATTCCCTCCTGCAAATGAACCAGAGGAAGGACAGGAACACAAGGATAACTCAGCAATACTTGTATTGCTTCTTCTGAATTAAAAAAACCCAAAACCAAAACCAAACAAAACAAAAAAAATAAAAAAAAAACAACCCCCCAAAAAAAAAACAAAAACAAAACAAAAAAAAAAACAAAAAAAAACAAAACCAAAAAGAAGGAAATGTAGCTAGATATAAATGTAAGGATAGAGAAGCATGGCACATCAAGAGAGATTGCCTGTGGCAAGATATGGGGAGGAAAGCAAATTTTCTTTCACATCTGTGCTAACATGGTATATGGACTTCTTAGGCTTGGATTTCATCCCACCTAACATTAGGCATTAAAATGAGGCACCAGCTAGGAACCTAAAATCCTCACTCTCCCTCTATAATCAGCAGAGATACTGGGTCTTCTGGGAATTCATCTCTCTCTCTGTTGTACCTCAGGGAGGTTTGAAACTGAAATGTTGCAGGTTAATGCTGTAATTGCTCTGGATCTGAGATTCTGCTGCGAGGGGAAGTCACTCACCCCTCTCCTGCTCATCCCAAAAAGCCAGAGTAGACAAAGAAAGAGTTTGCTGCAAGAGCAAAGGTGGATCTAGCACAGCCCAGTGACTTGGTTGAATGATTTCTTCGGGGTAGAAGAGTGGACAGTGCCCATGTATACTTTCTTCCCTTTCTGTTTTTCTTTTGACTTCTACAAAATGGGAGTAGCTTTGATAAATTATCATTTTACAGAAGTGTTTATGTGCTCTGTGGAAGAATGTGTCTAGGGATGGGCATACTGGCAGCAAGAACTTCCTCCTCAACTCCTCCAGTGAAGTTTTCTTCTAAACTACCCAAATGAAGCCAGTATTCAAAAGTAAAAATGTTCTGTTCCATTTCTTGTTTTCATTCTTTTATGCGCCTGGGGACTAAACTGCTATTAAAAAGAGCCCATTCTCACAGGATGTCTTGCCTAATTTTGCAGACAAGAGAGGTTCAGCTATTCCAATTACGATGAGATAAGAATCTGAAATGTTGGGATCACATCCATCCTGAGTTGAACTCTGAGTCTTCCAAAATCCATCCATCATTATTTTTTCCTTTATATCTGTATTTCAGTAGTGCAAGCAAAGAAGGAATAGAGAAGAAATGGATGTTTATGCATTATAAACCATAATGGATGGGTTTCCTTTTTACCTGAGTGGCTTTAGTTTAATGTAAAGGTCCCTGTGAGTGGAATTCCTTTTCCATTTTCATTCTTTCTGCCTGCTTGACTGCCATGCATCAGCAAAAGGTCTACCTTCCATGTAAAGTCAGACACGGTGCAACGTCTCATTGTTTACATGCAGAGTACTGTTAGAACAAGTCTGACGGCTGTCACAGGGCAGGTGAGCCAGGCTGCTAAGCATGGTCCAGACTTGAAGTCCTAGCCCCTGTGGTATCTTCAGATTGTCCCAAATGCATGCAGATAGGGCATTTGACATGGCGACTCCACCCCGCTGCCACGTTTCTCATCCCTGTGTATCACCCTATGCCACACAAGACTGCTGAGGAGGAGTAAGAGGGTCTAGAGGGGCAAACCGTCTACCATGGGAAGAGGACTGCATAGGCTCAGCTGACCAACGCATCCTCTAGCAACAGATTCATCTTAGGTCCTCACCCCTGTACCAGGACTGTGTCTAAGGTGCTGGAAGCAGCCTCCTGGGGCGAGACATCCCAGTGTTGTCAAGTCCTTGAGGCACCTCCCCTGGAACCACCCTATCTGCCACACAGGGGATAAGCACATGAAATTAGATAGGGACTAAGAAGGTCCCTCTCTGCCCCTTCTGTTTACTTTGTTAAGAATCTTGAACCCCTCACAATACACTCACAGTTAGTGAACTCAGGAGGCCCTCTTTGGGCTACAGTCTGAGCAGATTACATAGAAATAAATTCAGTCCGTGTTCTGGCCTGACCTTGGCCTGAACCTGAGAAAGTGAATGCCCCTATCACACCAACATGTGTCTGTAGAAGTACAGTAAACACAAATGGGGGTCACTGGCCCTCTCTGTCGTACAGTCCCAGGCCAGGAGTCTAGAGTTTTGGGCTGTCCGCCCAAGTACTTGTTAATAAATGTCCATTCTTAGTCTGTAAAGGAATGTAGACAGGGCATCCTGCCCTACAAAACACAAACTTAGGATAAAACGGAAAGAGAGTCTCGGTCATCATGCAGAGCTCTGCTGCTGGTCTCCACATCCAGCAGTCTCTTCCCACTGGACTTATGCTCCTAGTTTGGGACTTGGCTGGGGGAATTATCCACTAATATACTGTGAGTTCTCCACCGCTGTCTGCAAGTGTAGTTGCCTGCCTAACCCCAAGTGCATCAGGCCTTGGGAAGTCAGTTGCTAAGTCTGTGCGGTTTCCTCCTCAGTACTTGGAGGAGGCAGAGACCTGGCAGAGCCTGGACTATGAGACAGGAGAGCCTGGATCACCCAGTGGGGAGGTTGTGTTGCTTCTAGGGGTGTGCAGTACTTTGCCCGTGCATCTTCACACTCCCAGTGGAGTCAAAGGCAGATGAGGAGGTGACATGCATGTTCCTCGTGGAGACTCATCAGTGCCTTTGCTAGTCATTCCGTCCTTTTGTTCTTTGGAGACAGCCTATGTAACCCAGGTGAAGTTGGTGCAGAAGTTGGTGGCCACCCAGAGATTCTGTGCTTGGTGGAGGCACTTTGTTCTCTGCCAGCAGGCAATGAGGACAACCCCTTCCGTTCCCAGCCCTCAGTATGCAGTGCCTCTGTGGGGAGGGTGACACTGTACTGGGTGTCACTGCTGTCTGGACAGGAGTTGCAAACCCAGACTTGTTGGGCACGTGGTGTTTGCCTACAGTGGCCTAATCTGCATCCATACATATCAAATTTTGTGCTCCAGGTCTTGTGCAAGCTTGACATGTCCCTAAAGCATTACTGTGCTGCCAGACCCATCCCTTTCTGTCTTCTCTGCCACCAGTATATCAAAGCTTTATTCCAGAGACTTACCTTGGTACCCTGCTGTCCAAGGTGAGGCAGCCCAGGAGAGAAGCTTGTGAGGTTCCCCCAACCTTCCATGCAGGGATCTCTCAGGTTGGCCCTGACTGAACTTCATAAGCCCGGTAATGTGGACAGTCAAGGAAAAAGTGTACAGGTGTTGTCATGCCATGGCTAGTAGAAAGTCTCTTCCCTCCCCAGCCAGAAGGGTAACTAACATGTAAACCTAGTGGAAGTCAGCCTACTTGGGACTAAAAGTTATCGAAGTTAGAAGATTATTATTCTGTACAAAGAATAGAGCAGCAGCCTTCTGGAGAGAAAACTCCAAGCAATACAATGGAAAGGGCAATAGGTAAATAGAGTAACACGATTTGCATGGGGTTTGTTGTGAATTAAAGTTTGCCCACCAGTGGTGTTAGCAGAGGAGGTGTGAGAAGCAACTCTGAAGGGAGAGGAAAGCCCATGGGGAAAGGTGGAGCTGGATGATCCTTGTGACTTAGCTTCCATGCCCAGCATCCTTATTTTTGCATCACATTTATACTAGCTAATCTTCAGCAGATATTTCTACAGCTTCCATTATCATGGGGTCCAGCCGCAGTCTTTTAAAAGTGCCGTGGTGTGAAGAGAGAGGAGTGCCAGGAAGGGAGGATGAGAGGGAACAGCTGATGAAGTCACCGGCGTTTGTGTCCATGTCGCCCAGCAAAGCGGGGCAGGAAAGCTGTCCACCCTCGCCCGACCCTGGCACCTCCAGCTCCTCCTGGACACTGGGCTTTTCTAGAGAATTCTGCCACATGCTCTGAATACGTGGATTATTCCTAGAACTATAAATGGATCTGTAAATTTTATAAAAAAAAACACCAACACCTCTTTTTATAGCCCCCTAATTCTGTGTCCACAGGGCTTAAGACTCCCTCGGTTCAGCTCTGAGCGTGTCTGCAGAGTAACCTTGGAGGGTTCACTTAGCTACCACCAGCCGAGGGAGGGTTTTATAGATCCTAAAATAATTACAGCATCGCTGAGTCTAGTTGTATAATTTCTTGGCAATATACTAATTAAAACTAGATATTTACATACAACGCTTATTTAAACTTAAGACTTATTTAAAAGAACCTGCAGACTTATAATAACTATATATCATGGCTTTATTGAGGACCGTGTTTTTCATGCAGATTGAATTCTCGAGTGCTGTTATTAACATAAACGAGCCCACAGCTTTATGTTCAGGACTGGATACTTCCAGGGCATCTGAATCATCCTGGTATTTCATTTCACCATCTAAAATTATTTTAAAAATACTACATTTTTAAAACTTGCTGCATTATGGCAATTAGACATCGCTCTGTGTTTACTAGGAACAGAGAGTCCAGCAGAGCTGAGTGTTTAATGTGATGAATAGTGTTAGGAGCTCAAAGAAAAGTCAGATGCGTGTCGACACTTATCAAAGCTGTTCTGCTGCTCAGAATGACTGTTCGTGATACTTGTTTCATGATAAACTTCCTCAGAACATGATGTTACTGGAAAAAAAATGATCCACTCTGAGAAATACGCAGGTGACACAGTTGAGTCAGCAGCTTGCAACAGTGACACAGGCTTACGTTTATAAAAATCCCCACTGAACTTTTGTCTTCTGCGTGCGTGTGTCACAGACTTAAAATCTGTCGCCACAAAAGTGTCCCGTTTCTTGTCTTCACTTGGTAGCTGTTTAAACTAACAAAAATCCTCCCACCACCCCGACGAAGAGGTACATTCCTGGGCTTAGAAGTCTTAATACGCACAAAACTTTCCTCTTGCATAAGTGATTCACCGTATAAATGTCAGTATCTCTAGTGACCACTGATACCTCTGGGGAAACGATAAACATGGAAAAATAACAGACCACTGTGGAAACCAGAAAATCCTACCTCCTGTACGAGAGGGCTTAATTATTGAAGTTGCAAGCATTTCCCCGTGCACAAGCATCTCGGCATTCATAGGTGGAAAGTACCTCATGCTGCGTTTGAAATACCAACTGGATTTAAAAGAAGGCTTTGTGCTTCACCATGGACCTTTCTTAGCCTCCTGCAGATGGTCCCTACTGCTGAAAAGAGACATGACTTGTGAGACAGGGAGACCTCCGTGCCGTTTTTTCGTGCCGCTCTAATCCTGCTTTACACCCATAAAGGACTTCAGTCCTTAAGCCCTTACCCTCTTTCTCCTAAATATTAAAATTATTTTCCTGACTGTCATACCGTATTAAAGCAGAATGAAAATGGGTTTAACAATTGCTGGCATGGGGCTTCTGTACAGCATGTGTGTCACAAATCATGTCACTTTTCAGCAATAGGGCTGCTGCCAGCGGGAGGCTCAGAAATGCTCATGTTAATCAAAAATTTTAATTTCAAATCAAATTGACAGTTTACACATGGTGAGAAATGCTTCTCACCATGTGATATTTCAGTATGCTACACTGGGCAAAATGGGTGCACTTTCCTGTTAAGAATTTTGACTGCAGTATCTGCAAATTTATGGGTTTCAGTGTATTGGGTATGGTGAGTAGTTGATCTAAGGGAGCCCCTTGGAGAATAGGAGACAGAAGGGTTTTCATGCAGCCTGGCACTGGTGAGCCGCTGTTGGCACATGCTGCTGGAGAAATGACAGGTATTCAATAAACATCACTATGGTTAAGAGGAAGATTTAAAGGAGGGAGGGGCTGCAGTGCTATAAACAGGATTTGAAACAAATGTGCTTATTTCAGTCCGTGATTAGTCTGAATACCTAAGTATTCCACACCAGTTTTTAAATATCCTTACATTTATTTTCACACTGATGTTCTTCACACAGCATCAACAATAATATTTGTGGCATTAATACTGCAGCTAAATTCTAATTTGAAGTAGTGTAAACCCAAGTAAACTCTACATGTACCGATGCACGCTCCGTGGGTGTGAAGACCAGAACGTGGCTACGTGTCGCACTTATGGCATGCAGCCCCAGCGTCGGCTCCTACACGCCCTTACTTCTGCCGGCAGCTTCCTAGAAGTCAGTGGACAAAATTCAGGAGGCAAAATTTCAGTGGATACTTGATGAGGAGTAAGAAGAGCAAGGACAGTTGATGGAGCATGAGCGATCGACCCCAGACAAACAAGTTGTAGAAACTGATGTTTTCAGGTTGTACCTGATAGATGATGCTGACACCAAAAAATGACCAGCTGAAAAGACATTTCCTTACATTATTCTCTTTAGGAGGTTTTTTCAGCTCTCTGGGGGGTCCTGAGGTTAACGTGATGCCTTTCTCGCGACACTGGAGCCTTCATTTTATAAAGGCCTTGCAGGGGGAAAGGAACAGGGACGGCAGTACCCACCTTTTCCTATCTCCCCCTCCCTATTTCTCATTCACCTGCAGGGGTGAGAGGGTGGGTGGCAGCCCCGGGGAGCGCCCTGCAGCAGCACATGCCGTCAGCATCCCCGGGAAGCTCAGGGAAACCGTGTGGTTTCTCTGGGCTCATTTGGACACTGAGTCATGCTTCAAGCTGCGAAGCCGAACTGGCAATAGCACCACAGACCTTGGAGATCACAGCTGTCATTGCTCTTGTAACCAGGGTTGATATGAAAATATGAAGATAAATAACTCCTTCATATTATTATTTTCAGGGAGGCAGGCTTTTCTTTTTATTACTCTTTTTATTGTTGGATGCCATAAATATTCCAGAATGATTATCCCAGGGTAGATTTCATCTCGTTTACTTCGAAAGGCTTTTGAGAAGCACATTATTTTTATAAGCTGCCAAATGAGTATGACCATTTATAATGATTTTTCTTCTTTTCTTTAATATTTGCTTTTTGGATTGAGGACCTGAAACAGAAATATGCTAATTTAAGACATCTGTTGTTTTTCAAGCTATAGGCCCCTATCAGTATTAATGCAGTTGGTTTATTTATCGAATTTGGTATATGGTAAAGAGGGGGATTCTTCATTTTTATCGTTATATCAAAAAACTGTATTTAACTGATTTCTCACCCACATGAGTACCAAAAAGTACCCTACAATGTTAGGAGTCATCAGAAATGAAAAACCACATCAGACATCTTAGATCTTGGAATGGTTTCCATTGCACAAGGTCCTTAACATGAACTTGAAGGGCTTTCAATGTTTCAAGAAGACCTTTGTCTTCAAGAGAAAGGAGCTGTCCTTGTGCCCTCCGCTTGGACAAAACCTGACATGATTGATTCCGATCTATGATCGGTTCATTAACGGTAATAAGTTGCCATTAATTCCACTATCTCTGCACTTAAATACCAAATGAGCTGAATCTCCTACGAGCTGAAGCTGCTGCGGGTCCATGCAGGATCAGACTGTTGGTGACACAGCCAGCCTGACACCACATCTGTTAATTTGCAACCCAGACTCTGGACCTCAATATGACACATATTGATATAATAATTCAGCATTATTATTACTAGAGATTCTAAAATGCCGTCAGTATGAAAGGCGACGCGCAGTGAGACGTTACATGTGTATTTCTGTTTGGATTCACCTCTGGAGAACCCCCGTCTTGGCAGGTCGGGCAGATTCCCTAGTGAAGGCGTGAGAGTCCTTTCTCCAAGCCACTTCCCACCTTCAGGTGTTGGCTCCCCGTGACCACCAAGAGTATACAAACTGTATGGAAACGGAGCTGAACTTGAGCACCGATATCAGAAGTGCAGCCATGAAAACTAGCAGTGCTTCACAGTTTTGCTGTCCGCTACGTACAGACGTTTCAGCTAAAACCCAAAAAGGCAAATCATTTACCCGTGGTTTTGCATATTGTGAAGGGTTAACAAAACTTTCATTATCACACTCTATTAAGCCAGGACCAGGAAACAATTTCTAATCAACACTCAGATCTGGGCAGGGATTGTGCAGTCTTTTGTAGGAGGCCTCAGATCTGTGTTCTCTATTCTCACATGCTCACTTCCAGCTGTTGTCATTGAAATCCCACATAATCTCCCCGGGTCAAAGGGCAGTCATCCATGACTGCCGCTGTTAGGAGGTTATGCTGATTTCTGTTGTCAAATATTGGCCCTTTTCTCTTTCAATCACTCCCATTCTACTTTTTTTAACAAGAAAGATCCAGCCTAGAATTGTATTACATGACTTTAAAGTCTTAAAAGTGTTCCTCTATTGTGCTAACACGACATGCCCTGGACGGTCTAATCCATCCTGCTATGGGCCACAAAGAAAGTTCTAGTGCTTCTTAAAACCTCAGCCACGGGCAGGTAGGCGAGCTGGAGAGAATAACGGCGTATGTGACGTGCGCCCCAGCAGTTATTTCAGAAGAAAATGTGTAATTTGTCCGAGGTGAGCTGTAGCTGTTGGCATTAAAATTAAATTGGAAATAACAAGCTGAAATAGAAGTGGGAGCATTTGTCAGGGAACAAGAGAGGTTTCTGTATCACCTTTAATGTATAATATCTTGCTTTACTCTTCTATAAAAAGTCCATGAATTAAAAATGTGGTATAATTTACCAGTAAAGGTTTATCACTTACAAATTTGAGGAATGCATTTTTGTACAAAGCAATTAAAATGAGGCTGGTGTGCCAGCTCTGGAGGTCGGTATTTGGGGTCAGGCGGTAAATGCAGCTTTCATTGCAGTTACGTGCAATATTCAGGCCTGTGTCCGGCTCCCTGCTGCTGCCTTCCATCTGAACGGCAGGGACGTTCACTTGGACAGAGCATTGCGGCTGCGGGAGATGGTCTCTTCGATCTCCACGTGTTTGGCCCTACGGATCTAGCTTTCCCCTTCCAGCATGGGGTAGTGACCAAGTGTCTCCCGGTGATCGTCCCTGCTGTTTCCCCGGGCAGGGCGAGCCGGTACAGGCGCTTGGGCAGGGGCTGGTCTCAGCCCGGGGTGCTCCCCTCGGCCACCCACGCTTGCCCTGGAGACAGACGCTTCCCAGAAGAGAGGTGCACCAAGAGAGGTCCCACCACACAACCACGGTGCCAGACTGCCCGCAGGACCCTGGGTCTGTGCAGGGGGAGGTGTTTCTGGAAGGGAATGCAGTTGTGGGGCTGCCGTGGCTGCGTCAGCCCAGGCTTAATAAACTAACCTTCCAGTTAAGCAGAGAGTAAATGTTATGAAGGTCTTCAACCAAAGCATGCATATTCTGTCCTTTCATTTTGCTGGAGAATGCAGGTTAGGACGAACTCTGTCCCTCCCATCCTCCTCAGCCAGTGCAGCCGTGGAAAAGCTAATCTTTTGGGAGTCCTCCGGGTGATCCGGGTTCCCTCTGATAACATCCCCTCTCTCAAGGCCTGCATGTGCTGCATGATACAGACATTAATTTTCTGATCGATATTATTGCTCCATATTGTTTGTGAAACATGGGATTATCTAGATAGAGGATAAACCCAAAAGGAATCAAGTTGCACTCTGAGCAGAGAGGGCTTTTCTTTTAATCAGGCATTTGGTTAAGATAATAGGCTTGAGACCCTAATTGATTATTACTATTTTAAGGTTTTAAGATGGCTATGTATAGTGAGATGCTGAACGTGAAAAAGGCTTTAGAAATGGCTGCAGTGCTAGTGTGGGGGACTTGTGTAATTTCAAAACACTGAAAAGGAATCAAAGTCTCCCAAAAAGCTGTTCTCCAAAGCTTAATACGTTGTCACTCAGACTGTTGTGGAAGAGAAATAACATTGACTTGGACTTTTTCATCTTCAAAAGAGTAACTCTTTCCCGTTTTTATGTAAGCTTGGATTTCAGGAAACCAGCTGTATCTCTGTTTAGAAAATACCTTGTATATTTATGGTACAATCTAACTGTTTTATGATAAAAATAATACTGTTGGATTACACAAGGAAGCCTGCTAATTAAATAACAATAGTACCTTGAGCACCTTGAAAACATCTTCTGATATTCAATTAAGGAACAATAACCCGATGAACTTTAACCTATAGACCATATTCAGACTTTCTACATAAAAGTAATTGCATCAGTCATGATTTTCTCAAGCTACAACACAAGCTCTTGATTGGTAGCTCAACGTCTGAGACTCCTTTTTACAGCATTAATTGGGAAAGCAGACAATACTCTCCCTGTAAACTAGATTTTAGGACGAAGGTTAGTTGCCTTTGTACACGTTTACTCATTGAAATAGGAATGTTTGCTTAATAATTCAAAACAAATAGCATTAGACAACAAGTCCTAATCCTGATTTCTCCTCTGCCAGTGTAAATTAGGAGAAAATTAGGTGAAACTCTATTTGATCAGTGTAGAAAGACTTGTTTAAAACTTCTTTGAGATCAGAATTAGGCTCCGGCAATTCAAACCTTTTCTTCTGGCTTCTTTACTGGGATCTAAAAGAAGAATATGTAAATCGCATTATGAATTTTCTCCCCAGTTAGAGCAGTCATCAAGTTATGGAAAGATGTTTTTCATGTGGTACTTGTTATGATTGTGTTGCATCGTGCTTGTACGCTATACCAAACGTGTGATTGGGTAATGGAATATTATTTATTAGTTAGTGTCCTGATTTGCTTTGTTCAATTTGGTCTTACTAGCCTGAGTTTTTTTCTGCCCAGAGGGAAAAGGATCATCCTCATGAGCCGAAGTGAGGTCTTCTGTAATAAGCTAACTCCTAGCTGGACCTAGGCTTAGGTGGAAGGCAATGATTTAACAGTATATTTAAATACCTGCTTAACTTTGTCAGCTCATCTTTATTTGGCAGGGCAAATAAGCATGTGCTTTAGTCAAGCATGTGATGAAAACTAAGCACGTGCTCTAACTGCTTTGCTGAGTCAGGGCCTGCCTTGGCCAGCCAGGTGTCTTAATTTATACCCAGAATTTCAGTGAATGAGCTCTGATAGTTTTTTATAAAGTGAGTAAAAATTCTCTCACCCACATTTTGAACACCTGCTTTACTACCAAAATGTGACTCTTGCACAAAGCTGCAGAGATAACCTGATCATGTACCGCAATTTCAATGTCCTATCTTTGGGATATTTAGCAAAAGTATCACAGTGCACATATTTCCATAAAGTGCCGTATGAAAAGTGAATCTTGCAAGCTTTCAAGATGTTTAATCATCTTTTCAGTAAAGGAGCTCGTTAATGCTAACATCTGCATATGTAATTGCTTGACTTTACCTATTTTTTTTCTCATTCAGAATTAAGTGGAACAGCCAAATTGATACATTTTTGCATTTTGACCTCTGTTAATAGGTGCAAAATGTTTACTTTACATATTTTGTCAATCCTGCTATTTCCCAGTCATTCTTCTTTTACACGTCTAGCATCTTTGTCCTGTTCCTCTCATTTTCTCGTTGCACTGTTACCACAGCTCAGCAAAAGCTACAGTTTTAGGCCTGGATTTTGCAATCCATCCAGGCAAACCTTTAAACTTCCATGGAGTTCTACTGAACTGTGAATTCCCATACCAACCATGCATCAAATGAGTTCAAGATACAACTCTAAGCCAAGGGCATCGCTTTTATGGGTATCAAGATATTATTAATGATTGGCGAGACGAGCCCCTGATTTCCTAATGTTTATAAGTAAATAACAAACGGGAGAATTGTGAAATTCACCTTTCATTTGTGAAATGTTTATTTTCAGTATTGAAGGATGAAAATCTAATCACTCTCATTGCGTGCTGTTGTTTAATGATTACTGTTACATGTACACGCATAAGAAATGTTCCTGCAGGAGTAAGTGCACATTTCAGGTATACCCAGCAAAATAAGAATGATGAAGTTAGCAGGCCCAATCTAACTTACTCGATTTTTTTTCGTGCCCTGCAGGACCCTGAGAGCTAGAATGTATTTAAAACCATTCTATGGCATTTTCATTTCTGGTTTTACCTGTGTTTGCTGTGCTAAGGTAACACGGTTAGCTGTGCGACAATCGTGGTTTTTTGGATGATTACAAAAGGCTCTAGACTTTCCCTTAAAAAATCAGCCAAATGCAGTGCCGTAGCTGTGATTTGTTTCTTACTTCCACGTTTAAATTTCACCTTCACTCTTAGTGCGATAGGAACCTGCCGGGGAAATGCAGGTGGAAGTGGACACCGGAGCAGAGCCGGTATGGTGCACTGTGAAAAACCAAGACGTGACAGATGTTGGTGGCATTGCTGAATGCACTTCTGGAAGTTGCTCAGATACTGCCATGATGAGCACAGTATGAGAAGTTATATAGCATAGACTGGCTTCCCTCCGAAGGGCTCTGCGGAGTAGTAAGCGTCCTGGCCCTGATCCAGCAAGGCACTTAAGCATATGCTTAATTTTAGGCACATGAGTGGTTTCAGTGAAGACCTAAGAGAATTATTTTTAATTCACAGATCATTTAATTCAATACGCAGGTCTGCTGCAGCATATGAGAAGTAGATCTTCATATTAAAAATACTTGGGAAATTGTCAATGAACAAACATTGTGTATGGCCAGCAACCATTTCTAAAAAGCAGAATGATGTAGTCATCACCTTTATTATGGCAAAATATAAAGCAGATCAGGCAAAAGCATTTACAATTATCTGAGAGCTATTTCTAAGTTGAAAATAAGGAAAAATAAAAGCTTGTAAGAACATTTTTTCATTTGAAGTAGAGAAAAATTTATTCTCTTGATGTAAATAAAAACCTTGTTTGCAGATTGAGGAATTTGTTTGTGTTGAATTTCAGCATCAATTTCAATATTTTATAGTACATTTATCTACAGCTGGAGCATGACAGATTTGTGTATATTTATATGTTTGTGTACATAATACATATGTATACACACATACACAAGGATGCCCAAAGATATACATATACACAGTTTGGAAACTCATCATTATTGCTGAAGTATAAAAACATGACTGATGTAGAAACTTGTCTCAAGTCTGTTAGCTTAGCGACTGCGTTCATCTGGCACCGTAGGATCCTCACAGAAACAGGGAACTTCTTCTGTGCAGGAGCAGAATTCGCTGAGGACTTGGCTGGAGATGAACGGCTGACCTCCCTCCAGATCTCTCCCAAACCTTTCCCTGACACGTTCCCTGACACGTCACCCTCTGTAGTCCTGCAGACAAGATGTATTTCTTTTACTTCCCATTCTGCAGGTAGAAATGGCAATGGGATATGTTGGGTTTTTTAAACGACCCCAAAAGAAAGACAGGAGAACGGATATGCAGCTCGCATTAGTCCTATTGCTCTGGTCACTGTAGGAAGGTGCACAGGTATTGCCACCATGAGCGCAGGGTAGGGTACAATATACTGAACGTGGGGAAATGGGACTGAATCTGACAAACAATTAACAATGGAGCAGATGGTGCCCCTGCAAAACATTCAATAATATATGTGTGCGTGCGCTGGAATCAGTGACTCTAAGTAGGACAACCTAAAAAGGTATGCCACTTATCCTGAGAACAAGTAGGACTTTACAGTTCTTTTAATAATCTCTTTATCCTGAGATTTCTCCTTTGACCCTGATTTCAAAAGCAGGCGGTCAGCCTGGCTGACTAACCGCAGACCTCTAATTGAAGTCCAGCTATGTCCCGCGTGAACTGCTGTATCCCGCTCCGCACACTTACGCTGGGTTGCAGCCCGAAAGCTGCTCCTTTTGTAATTGATCATACCCGTGAAAATTAAATGAACGTTTGGTGGTAGGCATGTTTTCAGAGAAGAAGGAAAATACTGTTATGTAAAGCGTAATAACATTTTGATACCAAGCGCAGAGGCATTCCTTGCACAAGGGACGCGAGTGTGGAAGCGTACGCCCTGGTTCCTAAAGAGAGTCCAAAGCTCGAAGTTAATACTTTTGTTACACAGAGATTTATTTTTCTTTTTGAAAGCTAGTTTTAAATGTTAGGAATTTATTTTTTGCGGGAAAGGCATTAATTTAATTTTTTTTAACCAGCTGCTATTTTAAGATTTCCCCAGTGTAACCTTAGAAAATGAAGAGTACATCTTTAAATCTTGTTTTGTTTGAATGAATGGGTAGATAATCCTGATCAGATGTTTCTTTAGAGAATAATGTTTAAAACGATTATGGAACTTAGCTGTCCTGTCTGTTTCCTAGGTACAGTATTTTCATTTCAATTGTGAAGTCATTAGGGGTCACCCAAGGTAACCGTTTATTAAAGTAGTCCTCTTTTGTTTCAGATTTCCTGTTGAGATGCTTTAACATGTAAAAATCTCCCTGCTGATGTGTCATGTTAGCTTTCCTAACCTCTAGATAGAAACCACAAAGCAGCCTACATAGCTGTATGACTAGTTACCCACCTACATAAACAATAATTACTGCTAAGTGGGAAATTAGATGTCACATTTTAAGTCTAAATGAAAGTAAAGTATTTGAGAATACTGTCATTAAATGCTTAAAGTTAATCGCAGTTCTCTCACTCTGTTTGTTTTGTAGGACATTTGGGCTTCCAGGACAGTTTTGTCACATCAGGTGTTTTCAGTGTGACTGAGCTAGTAAGAGTCTCACAAAGTAAGTATCATTTTGTGGCCAGTTTATGTGGTTTCTGCAATCCCAGTTTTTTTCTTTGATTCTTATCGTGTCCCTTCCCCAATTCAGAAACAGCGTCTTGAAAACTGAGTCTCTTCTCCCCGCTTCTCGCCAGTGCACAGTGTTTATGTGCCACATCTTTTAAAGTGGGAAAATAAAATAGCGTACTTTTAAAAAGTAAATAAAAAATTTTTAATTATGCAAACTTGCATGTGCAAGTTGATAAGCTTGTCCAGTACGCAGCTGAAAATGGGCCGACGCTGTATCAGAGTGCAGATAAATGCCTGCAAAGATCAGCTTATCCAGTGGATCCCTTGCAGGATCCAAGGACTGTTTTAACCAGACCTCTAGAAATGACATGATCTTTGCACGTAAGCCTGGAATTTTTCTTACGCCGCTTTTGCGTGCTGTGTTCATCCCTGCCATGCGTACATGTGTTTGTACACCTGCAAATTAATGAACTTGTTGATAATGCCAACGACTGTACCAACTTCAGCTCTGATAATCTCAGTTGTGCAGAGGCATACATCTTGACTTCGCAAGGCCTGCATTTTCCATTAACTGTATGGAATTCTGTCTTCTAGAAGGATTTGTTTTTTGACCTTTAAAGAATGCTAATGCCCCCAGCATGAATGACATGCTGCAGCATGATCATTACAGGCTTGTCAATACTCACTAACAACAGTGAATTAAGAGTACCTGTCACCACCCTGTTCCATTGATCAGAGGTGCATTGATTGTATTTTGCTATGACATAATCCAGATAGTCCAAGGAGAGCGTATGGACACTCTCTTGCAGAGAGACTACTGGTAAGCCAGACCTGTAGGTACTAGTCCTTTGGGGTTCTTCTCTGCAGCCAGTGTAGAGCTATGCAGTGGCATCACATTGTCACCAATTTCCACTGCTCCACGTGAACCCCTCAGCTACGTGCCCTTTTAAAACCTTCGGGTTTGTAACCAATCTCTGTAGCACAGTCAGTGATAAAAATGATTCTCCTCCTAGATAGCAGGAATATTTGTTTATGTATTGGCTCTGAGCATGTAGTTTAAGTCCTTCTGGGGCTGGAATCTAACTGGCACAAACCTAGCAGAGAAGCTGTGGGTTTGAGTCAGAACACAGAGTTTCTGTAAGGATTTTCCTGTTTTATTTCCTCTTTTGGAAAGACTTGCACGAGCTAGTAAATTGGCTGTATATTAAAAAATAGGATGCTACAAGGAAAGCATGGTAAGTGGGAGATACATGAATGTCAATGTGCTGGAGAGAGAGGGGGAGAAGAAGTTTAAGACAGACATTTCTCCTGAGTTTTCTTCCCTGACAACTGGTGGGAATTTTGTGAGAAGGACAAAGTTAAGAGGACTTAGAAGTAAGGAGGAGCTGCTGAGCGTTCGGCACGTTTGCAAATCAGTTCACTTACTAAAGTGCTTAAATAGGGACTTCGACATCTGACGCACTGTACTGTGTACTGCTGGTACCTGCAGCATGGTGGGCAAAACCAAGTTATTGCCAGTCTTTGAACGTCTCCGTCTTATGTCACTTTATTTCAGTGTGACAGCGTAAGGCTTTTGAAGCCCAAAGGATTCACCCTCCCCCTCTGCAAGGCATCCCGCTTCACCACAATCTTATCTTCACTGTAGGAGCCCTACACAGCAGAACTGCCTCTGGACTCTGTCAGCCGTGCTTCATGTGTGCACAGGACAGGGCTGCTAGAAAAGTGCCCCCGTTCAGGACTTCAGCCTTCACAGCCAGCCCCAGTCTCAGCCTCCCTGAGAGTTTGGCGTTGACCTCAGGAGCGTCATGTTTCATGTCTATTAATCTTCCATTATATTTTATTGTAACTAAACTAAAACTTTGTGTATCAGAAATCCTAGCATTCGGTATGTTTTGCAAACTATGAACCGTGGCGGAGACGTTCCCTCTGCTTGCTGCTGAAACGCTCCACCTCCAAGGGTAGGGCACCTGCACGCAGGAAGAGCAGGACAGGCATGAACTTTATCGGAAATAAGAAAGGAGGTGTTGGTGGGCAAAATAAACAGATTCAGCTTTTATCTGTTCCAGACACAGGGGTTTGCACTCTTTTTCATGAGCTCTTTAATAATCCGGGGAGGTCAAGACCTCAGTTTTATATCCTGTCTACAAGCCAGCACCTCTACCAAAAATAGTGTCCCCAAAGCATATCGGGATATCACTTCAGAACTGACTCAGAGGGAAGAGTGCCAGCAACTGATGTAGCTACACTGCTTTTGATAGCACCCTGGATTTTCCTTGGAGATGCCCCAGACATCTACTGACCAGCCGTAACCTTGTTTACTTTGTGAGGTCTGAGAAGCCCACAGCCTGACGTGCCGTGGCTACCCAGTAGGATATGTTTAGTGTAGAGTCTAGCAACAAATTCCCAGCGAAGTCAGTATGAATTTGCATGCTAATATTAAAAGAGTTATTTAACACAACAGAGCAACAAAGTCATTGCTGCATATTTGCCTCAGTTGGCAGGCAAGGTCTTTTAAAGAGTGTGCTGTTCCATATAACCCTTGCTGGGTTGTGTACGTGTTCCCATGTCTGGATTGGAGACCAGTCCGTGGGTTACTTTCATTTTGGGGAGCTCAGCTTATGAACAGCCATCATCCAGACTCACCGGCAGCTATTAACAACACTCTGTAGCTTTAGTAATCAAAACGTCCTCAGTCTGTTCTTTCGTTTTCACTTTCTAAAAAGTCATAGCTCCTTCAGAAGCCACCGTGGCTAGGGAAGGACCAAGCCTGCCTGTCCATAGTGGGCCTTCGCGTTTAGTCTCTGCTCACTTCCCGAGTGTGCTCTTCGTTGGCTTTACGAAGAGGTATCATCTTTGTGTATGCCCATTGTCATGTTTCTTTCCGTGCTTGCTTTTGATAATATGATGGTAGAAATAAGTGATTTCCCACAGTTTTTAACTGGCCTGTGGTTTGCTGCTATTATCTAAAATTACTCTTATGAAATATCGTTGGTAGCAATTATGTGCCAGGTTTATTTAGTAAAGTTCCCAGAGGTCCACATGATAAGGAGTCTCAAGTAATAGGCAGTTGTCTCCGTCATGCAAATTTGGGGAATGAATTAATCAAGCAAAAGGTCAGCTGCTACCATTATCTGTCTTTCTTATCAGTGCTGATCATCACAGTTTCTGTGAGCTATTGAACAAGTCTAGACTGTTTTGGTAACAGAAGCTTGCTTTCTTCAGTCCCATAGATGGAGATTTTCTTTCGAAATGCTACCCAGCTGCTGAATCTTGCAGAGCCTAGTAAATTAGAGAAAGTCGGCCATAAATGTTCATCTAAAAACAGATAGTTCCCTCTGCACCCCATCGGATGTGGATGTTGCAGCCCATGCTGTCAGTTCTACATTATTAGCAGCCAGTGGGTGTGAGCTCCGTTCTAAGTGTTGTCTGTCACCCCAGATACTGGGGAGACCCTTTCAGATAACAGCGACTTCATTCCTCCATCTCTAGAGAGGTTTGGGCTGACAACAAAAAGCTCAGAAGCAGAAGCGCTGGAGATGTACAAGTTTTGCGGACTGACAGCCAGCTGTTGGCGAAGCAAAACCTTCTCCCTCTCTACCCTTGTTAGGAAGACATTCCACTCACTGCGTGCAGCTATCTGCAGGGCACCGGAGGATACCCTCTGGAAAAGGTGCCGGCAGAGGGCCGGCTGTGGTGCCAAGCCACTGCCGAGTGTACCGTCCCGTTCGCTTGGCAGAGGCTGGGAGGCCGTGGCAGGCTGGAGCAGGGAAGAGAGGCGTGGGGAACGCTGTTCCCCTCTTGGCTTTGAGTCTGCACCATGTGCTCTTGTGCAGAGAGCTGCTGGGAAGATCTCCTCCCTTGGAGGTCCTTCAAGCAGCCAGATAAACTGCAGTGCCCAGGATGTGAAGAAAGATTTAGGATTTATGAACATTCGCTAGAGCCAAATCAAACATATTTGTTTTGTGCTGTGTTATTTGTCAAAATGACATCATTCTTCATGCTGATAAACAAGGGAATTCTGACTGCGCCCTGGACTGAAAATGCCACGCTTTGAGTTTTAAGATGTTAGCTGTGTGCGGGAAGGAGGCGTACGGAGCAAGTGGGGTGACTTTTAATCCTTCTAATGAGCCACTGAAACCTCAAGCACACAAGCGTACATGCAGTTGCTTACCGCTCCTGTATAAACACAGAAATGCTCCAGCTAATTATCCCTGAAACAGTTACGCTAAATCCACAGGTAAGAGGTGCTTTTGCGGCCAAGGCGTTTTGAAAAGCTCGGGATGCTGCAACACCGAGGCTGCTGGATGGGGCGGGTGCCAGACTTGGTTAGCCGCTGCGTTAGCCACGGAGGACGGGGCCGAAGCCGTCCTTGCCCGTGGGGCAGGCGGACGAGTGCTAGAAATGAAAGTAATTGCCACCGCTCCCGGCACGGAGCATGGGTGCGACGGAGGAAACGCAGCTTCCTCACGCCTTTCATCTAGTGGCCGGGTACAGCCGAAAACAAACTGCGGGGCAAGTAGTCCTGCCGGCCCCGGCACGTACTGCATGCCTATGGCAAGGCGTGGGGTGCCCCGGCTCCTGTCATGGATCTGGGAAGGATGCTGCTGCCTTCCTGCAGCCCGGGAGAGGAGAAGAGGCTCTCCTCCACGCAGAGCACGTGTGTGAAAGCCGGGGTACAATAAAACAGGTCTCTCTAAAAGGCAGCCTGTATGTTTTCTGCTATACTAAGCATTACAGTAGCGAAGGCAGTTAAAGTCAGCAGCATGAAAATTAACATTTAAAAAGATACTCTGTATTCCTTAGCAAAGCACTGCTATCCCAAACACACTGTTGGGGCTTGGGTATGAGAGGAAGAAAAAAAAGATTATAATAAAAAATAGACTGCAGGCATAGAGTGAACAGTTGCCGTGACCTTGCCTTTTGTATGCCATTACACAATTCAATGGCAGTCCACTCAAACCTTGCTCTCGATCAATATCCTATTAAAGCAGCACAAAAAGTCTCTATAAACTTAGTGGTTAGCTATGTTTATAAATGGAACTCAGCATAATTAGATGGTCAATACCAGGCTGTACTTGTAATTTTAAAATGAACATCACACATTTCATATCTGTTGTATTCGGCAAAAGCTCTTTGAATCTAAAGATACAGTGTGTAGGAAACAAAGGCCTTGCAAAAAAAAAAACCAAAAAAACCCACCCAGCTCCCCTTTCCTCTCGGCAGCAGCAGCGCTGCTGTGTGTTTCCCTTTGTTTATGGAGTCACAACACAGGAAAAAGTTTATTAGTCAAATGTCATGTTTCTCCCATTTAACCTTAAACACATTATCACTTCGCTGCAGCGTTACACATGTAATGATCTTAGTCACATCCCAGCCCCTTTGTAAAAATAAATACATAAAAATGGAAAAAAGAGAAACTAAATATTAACGTGACTAAAAGAGAGTGCCGTATTCCAAGGAAGACAAATGCCAGCCTGACTGGTTTTATTTAGTGGGTTTCCTGTTCTGTAATTCAATAAATTTTTCAAAATAAATATTCCAATTGGGTTAAGTCAGAGGGATTTTTGTTAATTTCTCTGTTATTTTTCTTGACATTTCGGGTGAAGATCGGAGCTAACAAGCTGGCAGCGGAGGGAGCAGGCTGGCAGCAGGGGCGATGCCGCCCCGCGTCCCGGGGAGTAGCTCAGCACTGATGCTCAGGCAGAGGAACCCACCTTCCTCCTCCTCCTCCTCCTCCTCCTTTTGGGCAAACTAGCTCTTCCTGCCCCTCAGACTGAGCGAAACGTGTCCCGTGTCTGCACAGGGATTTTTTTGTGATGCCAGCGGCTGAAATGGGAGCTGAGGCCGGCATGAGTTTGTTCACTTAGAAAGCCTGCGCACATCAGCGGGGGTGTTAGGGGAAGAGGGGAGCTTCCTCCTCGTCCCCCGCCAGGTCGGAGCCCTGCGTCGGATGACATCTCCATGCCGGCACATAGGGGGAGACTATTGTTTTGACTCGCAACTGCAATTTCTGACATCTTTTCCTGTTTGGGAGATGTTCCTGAGCTATCAGAAGGTCACTTCGCTGCAGAGCGTTTCTTAGGGGGAGAAACGGCTTCTTTTTAACGTCATTGCCTGGAGTTTCTGCAGGCTGCAGCGTGTAACAGCCGGCTGTGCTGGAGGGCAGCTTCCCAACCACGCTGCCGCTTCGTGTGGGGCCAGACCATGTTCCCGGGGCAGAGGAACAGGAGGGTAGGGAAGTCGCGTGGTGGATTGTCAGGTGCTACCACGAAGAGGTTCAATTTAGACAGAGTTTTGCCGCAGTTTGCACCACTTTGATCCCTTGGCTTACTCTCCAGAGCTGCAGCCTCTGCGGGGAATCCTGCAAATAAATGCAAGTGTTCCCTTGCCATCAGCCTGCTGGGTCCGCGGGAGGCGGACAGCCCGCAAAGGCAGTGTGGAGAGCCATTTGGGGCGGGCTCGGGTGCCTCCTGGCTGGGCTAGCTGCACCGTGGCCAGTTGCACCGCAGATGCCAGGCGGCGAGCTGCCGGCGCAGGAGCTGCGAGGTGTCGCTCGGCTCCGCCGGGGATGAAGCAGAGACAGAAAGCACACGCACGGCTTCAGCCAAATTCCAGCCGGGAAGAGGAAACGACCTTCCGCCATGCGGATGAAAAAACATTAACCTCTTCCCGACAGTCTCAGAGCGGGCTCTACGATCGGCTCGTCCCTGTGTTTTATGGTAGTAAATGGGGTAGCTGCGAGCAAAGGTGGAAATACCCTTTGCTGGAAGACGGGCACGGAGTATGTGCCTGCCGGGCAGGCAGGAGAAGGGATTTCAGAAGAGCTTAGCCCTGCGCAGCCTCTGCCATGGCGCTGCTGGGGCCAGAGACCTTGAGCTGGTTGCGGCAGGGTCGTGGCTCCTGTGTAAGGGCTGCCAAGGGGTTTCAGGTACTGGCCGCCGTAGGCCAGCCAGGCACTTTAACCTCTGCTGCGTAGGTCTGTTGGTGTGTATCAGGGGTGGGTTTCATTCTTTAACCCTCGGGTTGCGAACGGGCTCTTGAGCGTGGCGAGGTGGTTTGGCCTCTAACAAACAACGCGTCCTCCCTGTTTGCTGCCCAGGCGGAAATTTCTAGGTGATTAGCCCTTTCTGCTTTGTGCTGAGTTTACACAGCGTTAGCAATACGTTCTTCCTACCCCACCCCTGCTCTGGAGATACATTTCATTTTCCTATAGGGCCAATGGAAGGGTTGGAACAGAAATGTCCAGAATTTGGGGAGAAAGCGATAAAGTGAGGGGGAGTGAGAGAAAGAAGTGAAGCGTTATCTACATACCGTTTTTTCTTCCGTATCTGTTTGGAATAAAACTGTTTCATAAATCTTGCAACGCCTAGGAAACTCATCGTCCCTCAGAAAAAAAAAAAAACGGTGCTTTAATTTAGCGCTTGCCTTTTTCCGTTCCTATTTGGAAAAATAGTATGCTTAACCTGTAAGTTAGGCTTTGGTAGGTAGAGGGTGCAGAGGAATTGATCAGCAAAGGGTTTACAGAGAACAAATCTGTTTGGCAAGGAAGTTGCTGAAAACTGTGGAGTAGATGCTGCAGAGAGTACCTTTATGATTGATTTCCATTCAAGTCAGACTGACTGCAGTGTGGTCATTTTTCTAACCCATAACTGCTCACACTGCAGCAGTCTGCTATCTGCAGGGTGTCTGAATTATAGCAGTCCATGTCCGTGTTACCTTTTACACAAATTACTTACACTGGTTTCTTTTTCCATGCAAATTCATCAGTTTTACAGCCTCTTGTAGCTGCTGTCAGGAAACTGTTGCAGAAAGCACAAATTGATAAAACAAGTTAATTTTACTATGCTTAATTTTTCTTTCTTTCTGTTAACACGCCCTCTCATATACCCAGCGTGCAGGAAGCGTATGAGAGTTAAGAGAAGATAACAAAGGATTTGAGTGTTCTTGTCATAAATTACTTCCCAACTTCATTCCTTTTAACGACCATTCCAGATTTTCTCAAGTTTTAATGGCGTTGTGTATTTTCCGTCCCATGCTTTTAAAAGTCCGTGGCTATCTAGGCTGTTCCCTTTCTGTCTCAATGACGTTCTTAAAAGATCCTTGCCAAACAACAACTAATTGTCTTGTGGGGATGATGAGGCAGCTGCAAAGCTACATTATTCCTCTGTCGAATCTGACATTGTGAGCTCCTTAAGACTTGGGGTGAAGTACTGGCCCCGTTACAGTCAATGGCAGCACTCCCAGAAGCCTGCGTTTCAGCCCAGACATGTTAGCTGGGTGATAGGAGCTATCCTGTCTTCGTTTCCTCACTCCTGCCCCATCGGAGTGAAAGATTTTTTCATGTTTGAAAATGGGCCAGATTCTCAGACCAAAGATTAAACTTGGCTCAGCGTCCTTGCGTGGCACCGAGACCGCTTCGCCTTTGTTGCTGAGAAGCAGGGCTCTCAGACAATACGGTCTGGGCCAAGCTTGTTCGTTTTGTTGTGCGGTACGTCCTTCTTCAGATGTCTCTGAAATGTGAGAGAAAATCATGATCTGTAATTGTCAGCTCCCCAACTTGTATTGTCCTGTAAATAGCACTGGAGCAGCAGCAGTGGATGTGGTACCATTTGCCGTGTAGCAGCGTCTTTTCCTGAAATGCATTATCTGATGACTTTAACGTTAAACTGCTCCGTTCCTTTTCTGTTCCCAGAAAAATATGGCACATGGGGTTCACGGCCTTGTGCCTGCAAACTTCAGAGTCTGTAGGAATTCATAATGTTTCAATGTAAAACCAGGGCTCTAGGACAGGGAAATTAAAAGTATTCCTATCCCTTACAATAAAACTTAGGTGCTGGGTAAGGTAGCGGGAGGTGAAGAGTGGGAGCTAACTGCTGGATAAAAGTTTTTGAGAGTCGCACGTCTCTAGCTCTGATTTAGCTGGAGGAGAGGCCAGAGGAAAACTCAGATGCTCGCAGGCAGAAAAGAACTGAGGTTTCTCATCTGCTTTTGTGCTTTCTCCAAGGAGCATTCGTAACCTCTGTGCTTGTGGATGTACGTCACGTATATGCCAGAGGTCCTGAGGTGTGTATTTCCCTGCCCGTACTGCTTATAGATTATGCCAGGCACGCTACAGGGATGGAGCAGCCTATTTGCAACTATGCCAATAAATGCAATGTTGTCCTAAAAGTGAAAGCAACAAGTTTCATTAAATGTTAGAAGGATATTAACAGAAAGGCAGTGCTTGAAGAAAGTCTTGCCATAATTGCTTATTTTTTTTTAAAAAAGGAAAACCTTTGGAGGAATGTAAGAAAGAGTCTATGTCGTGGAACATTGTATTCTTGATAAAATTTACATCTTCTTGATTGCAATGCCAGTTACCATTAGCATTTCCTAATTTCCACGTCCCACCTGTTCTCATCGTGAAACTAAAGACACTCATGAGGAACAAGGAAGTGATTTTGAAGTGCAATTCATGCCTTATTCACATGACTTACTGACTGCAATCTCTTTTGTTTCCCCAGCACCGATAGCTGCAGGAACAGGCCCTAATTTCTCCCTCTCAGATTTGGAAAGTTCTTCATACTACAGCATGAGCCCAGGAGCGATGAGGAGGTCTTTACCTAGCACATCCTCTACCAGGTAATTTAATCTCTGCCTAATACCAAGTTACTTGGAAACCTGGGCCAGCATCATTACTCATCTGGGAAAGTAACCATTAAATTCTTTGACAAGCTGTTTGGGGGCCTCAAGATGTGGAGCTGTTTCAGATTCATGGAGCTGAATGGTGAACTGGATTGCTGTTAAAGTTCTTTTTATACCTACAAGCTTTGAAGAAAAACTGCTGCACTGACTTGTATAACTTCTGGCTTGCATCTCAGTGTATCAGGAGAAGTTCCACTGGAATTGTTGGAGTTTCACTTGTGGCAGAAGAGAACTGGAAGCAGATTGAGATGTGCCACTTAGTCCTAGCAGGAAAGTTTTAAGATAGACATATATGCATTCTTTATCATAAAAAGTGTTATCTGTGAGACTAACATCGTTTTAGGACTCTGGCCTATAATGCATTCTAGTTCTGATATAGCGTTTAGAAATTTGTGACTTTAGAAAACTGAATTTTCAGTGCAGATGACTACCCAGTCTGATTTGGATTTTGGCTTAGATGCCAACTATCAAACAAGGATGTTTTTTATTTTTTAACTTTCACTTTAACCATCCATGAGGTTAGACTTATAAACAAGCCCAGTCACTCTAGTAGTCTTGAACACTATTAAGGAACCAGATTGATTTTTTTTTCCCCCACAGCCAAAATACATCACTTATTTCAAAGACATGACAAGAAAGGCTAACTTCAGCGCAAGGTTCTTTTACGTTTTTATCTCAGTCTGCAGTGCCACCAGCTTTGCAGTAAGCAAGTACACATGTAAAAAGTCTCTATAGTTTGAATATAGCTGTTGTTTTTATTTAAAAAAAAAATCTTTAAAGAGAGGCTCTCAGCAATAACTTCTTCCAGTTTGGAGTGATTGGAAGAACATTCTACGTCTTGCACTTAGTGTGCACATTATGAAGCTCGGTGACTACAATTCCCATTACACATCAATTAAAAACTTCGTGCTCTTTCTTTTTTGCATGTAAACTGTGTACCCTACAGTGCTCATCATTAGCACCATTCTCAGGTAGAATTTAGTTGTGACTCCAGAAGCAAAAAAGTGAGGTTATTAATGTTACTTAAGAGCTCAGTTGTTGCTCTTCTATTCTTCTGCAAATAGCTACCACTGATAAGGAGCTAATTATAAACAGCATGGGTAGTTAATAACTTGGTAATATGTTTGTTTTCCTCTCATTAGGCTGTTCCCAGTCAGAAAAAAAAAATATTCCTTAAATACACAGACTCAGCAGAATTATCAGGCGGTAATTATATTGTATGCACACAATTTCCCCTATTGACACATAACAATTCTCTAAATTAAGGAATGGCCAAACCTGCATTCCACGCATACCGCAAGAATTATTCTTCCTGTTTCTCACAAACTGATTTTGCATACCCGCCAGCTCCTACCTGTGCAGAGCTTTGGGTGGGGAGCTGCGGAGAGGCTGCAAGTTTTAAACCAATAGAAATCGCAGCGGAATATTTTATGTCTGTTAAATATGTTCCCCCTACACAGAGGAGCCTGTTCTTGAATGCCTTAAGTCTTAATAGAATACAGATTTGGTGAAAAAAGTGAGCTGACCCAGCCT
Source organism: Burhinus oedicnemus (assembly GCA_008921705.1). Lineage (NCBI taxonomy): Eukaryota > Metazoa > Chordata > Aves > Charadriiformes > Burhinidae > Burhinus > Burhinus oedicnemus. The sequence continues at coordinate 2,278,596 of VFFE01009212.1, read as the reverse complement.
TGGAAAAGTACTTAGAAGGGAAATTCTCGGTAACGTCCCCACACAGTCTGTACAACTCATTATAGAAAATAAAGCCAAGCTAAGTGTCTTTGGCTTTGGGATCCTCTCCCTGCAAGACTACTGGAATCTGAGTCAGGGGCCACCAGAGACCACTGAAAGGGCTCTTCTGTCTCCTGAGCCTTTGGCGAGGGAGGTGTGATATATCACAGGGGAATCCTTTAGTACTGGCACTGGCCAGAGATACCCGTTGGGGGCTTTTTATGCTTGGTGGCATACAGTTGCAGCGTAAAATGCTTATACTCGTACGATAACGTGAACATTTGAACCAAGAATGGATTCTTCCATCATTCACTTGTCTACGCTTCTTCTTATGGGACTGAAGTCTGGGTTAATTTAATGGCTGCGGTTAAAAGATTGAATATATAAGTTTAAACGGATATACAATTTGTCTTTCCAAATAAGCTGTGGAAAAATCTGACAGTTAAAATAAGTCTTGGGTGTCATTACCATATTCGTTCAAATTGCAAAAATCATGGAACACAAATTAAATTCTTGCCTTTTTATTGACCTCTGTGTGCTTTGAAAAATGTCCTCCTTTCTGATCTGTAAAAGCCTAAATGCTAAACTATCTTCTAGTTAAACTAGTGCGTGTTTAGGGGTTCAGTCTGGACTCCGTGAGAGGTTGTTTTGTATCTCACTGAACCTTAGTCACTGGCAACGAACCAAACCAGAAACAAAAAGTGGATGCTGAGAGGTTGGGTGGGCAGGATGGCTGTGCAGAGCTCGCACCTTCCCCTTCTCAGGGCCCTAAATCTGTTATGGTTTCCATAACCAAGTTAGTATCGCACAGGGCTAGCAAGATACGTCCCAACAGCAGTGCCGTTGTTCCTTTCCATACATATAGTCTTTATTATGTGTTTTTCCTTTCTCAGCTCTACAAAACGTCTCAAGTCTGTGGAGGATGAGATGGACAGTCCTGGTGAGGAGCCATTTTATACAAGCCAAGGGCGCTCTCCAGGAAGTGGCAGCCAGTCAAGTGGATGGCATGAAGTGGAGCCAGGTAAGCCATGGCTTTCAGGAGCCCAAGAACGTCATCTCCAGTCGCTCTGTTTTGTTATCAGAATACACTGAATGATGTATAGACAGGTGATCACTTCTAAACATCTTGTAACTTCTTCTGAGAAAAGGTCAGTCTAATGAAAATATTGTAGTGGTTTTATTGCTCCTGCAGCTGTGAATGTTTCTACAGTGTGTCACTTCTGTATTTTGGCCAAATATCTGAAGTATTTAAATAATGCAGCAAAAGATAGGCAGTCTTTTTCTGTCAAAACATCCAGATTCAGTTCTGGGATAGCTGTGACAATCGCTTAGCAAAAAGCAGTACCTGCCTGGGCTGTGTCCTACAGTTGTACTGTTTAAATAAATATCCCTACATTTATATAAGGTAGAAGGACTTTTCAAGCATTATACAACACTTGAGCTCACTTGCTAATGACTTTTAAGAGACTTAGAGAAGGAGTTGTTTTATTATTTTGTAATACCATGAAGTGTGATTGGAGGCTTCATATCAAAATAGATATCACTTTATAAGGTTTAGGAAGCAGCTTTTCTGCCTTTTCTCAGTTAATTTTTGTGTGTGATCTTTCTTGTTGATCATCTTTTGGGTTATGTTATGTTACATACTTAACTGTCCATTGATCACTTATCTTGAGGTCATCTGGGTGCTTAATACTATTGAAAATATTTTTCTGGGTCAGTGCTACGTGCATAGGTGAAGTTAATGCCTCAATTTTGCTTACGGCTAAATATTCAATATTTATTGCCAATAAAAATAACAGAAGTCTTATTTGTTAGATGAAGGCAAGCAGGGCTTTCATCTTCAGCCTCCCAGTGTTTGAGAAGGCCCTCTAAACAGCCCAAAGGATCTTTTGCAATAAATTTTTTTTTTCTTTCTTGTTTGTTGGGATTTAAAATAGTATATTTGGCTTGTTTTGAAACAACACTTGTTTGTCCAGCGCACTGTGTATAATGAACTATACAGCACAGAAAAGTAAATTCAACCTGAACGGCATTAAAATCAGTTCTGTGGGCACTTGGCCAGCCACCTATATCCTTCATCATGTAGGAAACATACCCACAGCTTTCTCTGGAGACCCTGTCAAACAGCTGTCCTTTACAGCATGCCCAGAAAGTCACCAAATTTGGGCTATTCCAGACTGGGAGGGGACTGATTCCCGCGCCTGGGAGCCCTTGGAGGATCCCCTGCCAGCTGCCCTCTCTCCTCTAATGAGGAGGAGCCAGCTTGTGGGCCCTTATTGACTGCAGATGTGGCACTTTGGCAGGAGGAGAGGGTGGACCTGCAGGCAGACAAGTGCCAGGCTCCCCGTGACTGCCTTGCTGCCACCGTCCCCAGGGCTCTGGTGTTTTCAGTGAGGTGTCCTGCTCAGTAGACACTAGGGGCCGTTTCCTCCATCAGCTCCAGGCTCCAGATGATGTAAGGCAGAGCTTCACCTTGTACTCAACTAGTCTGCTCATGGAGCGGCAAAAAAACACAAACAAAAGCTCAGTGCCCATTGAAAGGGAGAGATCGCAACCTCCTCTGCAGACACAGATGGCTAAAAGCTGACTGGGTCACTGCTTCTACCTCATTGTCAGGCTGGGGGCTAACTCCCCCCAAAGTTTGGGGTGCTTTTTGTTAATGACAAATGTTCTCCATTTGTGCAACAGCCAGAGGTTGGCTATTAATTTTGCTGTCACTTCTGGTGCTTTTCCCCACATGTGGTCATTACCTCTGTCTCATCCAAGTCCTTACTAGATTGTGACACTGAGCTGCTGAGCTGGACAAGAGAAGTACCCAAAGACTTACACCCCCAAAGCATCTCCTCCACTCTTGGCACCACTGGGTTGCCCATCATGAAGAAGCACAACTGCTCATGTCAAACTCCCTGAGGTCCTCAGAAAGGCAAGAACAAGTCAGAGAAGAGAAGGTTCTTCCTTCCTCGTGACCTTCCTCACTTACTACAGAAAAATCCCAGATCCTGCTTAGTCTTGCCCGTAAAATGGCAGAAAATCACCTTGCAACATCAGGGAGTCAAGCCAGGTACCAACTAGATATAGCTCAGATTCACCAAGCTATCTATCACTGTCACAGCTATGAGGAAAAAGAGCTTTATCCCGCCTGCGTGGGATGCACTTTCAAACCATCTTTATGCTATATCCACGCAGCCCCACCCCAATACTTCTGCCGTGGCTTTCCAGCAGCCTGTCCTCTGAATTCATTGCCTCAGCTTCTCTGCAAAACAGGGTCACTGCAAGAGCACGGCTGGCAGAGAGATTACCTAAAGAGCCACAGCTCATCAGTGGCGAAGGACAAAACAGTACTGAAGTGTCCTTCCACGCCAGGGCAACAGTGGTATGTCACTGGAACAAGGTGCTCCCCCGTGAGGGACACGTCCTGCTGCGGTGTGCGCACAGTGCCCTGCCTTACCTCAGAAACCATGCGTGGGTCTGATATTAACATCTGGCCCTTTGTATTTGACATGGGTGCTTTATCTCCAGAAGTGTAAAATGTTTTTTATGAGTCTTCAATGGGGCATCTGCCCAGAAAATATATTGGTCATCTGAAAGCCATACAAATGACGTTAACATCCCGTGTTACCCGGTGGCTTGCCACAGCGTTCCTCTCTGAGAGGGGAGCTTTGGAGCCTGGACCTGTTTCAGATCCATCCTTTCCGATGTCTCTCCTGTCCAAAAAAATCTACAGTCAAAATGATGGCACTGTTTTAACATACAATAATTTCTGAACTTCAGTGTTTTGGTTGTTTCTCAGTGAAATTCACAGTAGAAGTTTAAAGACTAAAACCGTCTTTTTGTTTGACTTGGCATTTCTTCCCTGTGGTTCGTTTTATGCTGCGTGGGATAATGCAGGTATCAACGGCGCAGAATGATGCTGGTTCGGAAGGCGGGCTGAAGTTTTATCCTGTGCTGGCAGAGTAGCGTAAGCCAGGTTTCCAAACTCCATAATTAAACCCTGTCCTTTGGGTTACCGGCCAAACGAGGGGAGGAGGAAATCAGACCAAGGAAAGGAAGCTTAGACTTGTCTGTGGGATGGCTGTTCTGGCTGGGAAGGAAAGTTCAGAGAGGAGCCAGCAGCCAGCCTCCCAGCCCAGTAGGATCCACACCAAAGATAATAATATATCCTTTGGCTTTATTGCCTTTGAGTAGATTGCTTCCTCGCAGGAGATTTAGATTTATGCAGAGATAGCTTCTTGGCCTATATGCCTTGACAGGTTTATGGGAGCGAGAGGATGAATATTCTGTGTGTGTTGCATTTGCTTAATTCTGAGGTGCGCACATGAGAAAAAGTGGGGACTCTAATGCAGGAGCAGGTGCGAAGCACCCGTGTGCTTAGTAGGCACGTGTAGAGACGGGGGGGAGTGCTCGTGGCACAGAGGCTACGAGAGGGTTGTAGCGAAAGGTGTTGCCTGGGACAGTGCAGGGAAATTAGGTCTGCGTGAGAGGGAGATTGGAGAAATGTCGCGCTTGGAAGAGAACACAACGTAGAAGAGAAAGGGGAAAGTAGAAGACAATTTTAGACCGTACAGAAGGGAAAAAGTATCTAGGGGAAAGAAAACAAAGAACAAATGCCAGAAAAGCAAAGGTTTGAGTTCCTAGAAAGGAAATATGAAATGGAATATGTGAACTCCTCTTAGAGAAAGAGAGCACTCCAGGCAGAGGGTTATTTACCGCCAGCCGTGACTAGTCGCTCTACATCTGTCTCCATTTTTTTCTCTTGAACAAATTCCCTTTTTGGATACTTTCTTCCTGCTTTGCTTCCCTGTGATTGCCCCTGTAAGTGGTCTTTGGAGGGCAGGCTGTATACTCAGAACATATGTGCAAACTGGCAGGAGAACAGAAGAGGACAAAACCACTCTGTGTGCTATTTAGATTAGGCAGTGGATGCTTCCCCTGTGCCTACTCTTGGGGTCTCCGCTGCGTGCAGAATACAGGCTGCACCTATTGTCCATCCACAGTCCTTCCCCTGAGCTTTTGCATCCCGGGCCCCTGGGGCTCGGAGCACCCTGACATCTGTCTCACGTGGAGACTTTGCTGGGTGTAGATCCTACATGCTTCACCCACCAGCAACATGACCTTTCGTGGCATTTCAGACCCCTAGTAATGAGCAGAACCCTCAGCCTTGTGTTTTTTACATCTAGATAACTTCTTGCAAGCCACGATATAGCACTCTCCTTATACGTCAGACATGACAGCCAAAGCAAAACCCAACATTAATTCCATGTTCCTTGTACCATACTCCTTGAGTCTCACATCCATTTACCTGCACTCGAAAGCTCCTGGGGAGCTCTCAGGCCTAAAAAGGCTGGAGTCTGCCAGAAAAGATGAATTTCCTTTCACAACAGGAAGGCTTAGGAAGTAAAACAAAGCAGACATGTAGTAAATTACTTCTGCTTTTCAAATACCTTTTGCGGTATCCTCCTTACCATTACTTTATCTCAGCACTTTCAGTACATAACTCTTGTTAACTGAGAAGAAGGGCAAGAGAGGATAAAGATGATGTTAGTAAGAAAATAAGGCAACATCACACTGGCTTTGAACTCATGTACAAAGCTGGCCCGTGTTCAGTTCTGTGGCAGCTCTGCTTGTAATGGGGGTAAGCCATAATTACAGGTATAAGTTTTTTAATTCCATAATAAGAAAAGATTGAGTTAATGAGTATCAGTATTCCACTTATGCATTTTTTTAATGCGTTCTCTTGATTCAGTCCAGAAGTAATGTTCACATTGTGCTCTGTCAGTCATTTTGTAGTGTAGCATATGAATGGTATTTGCCAATTCTACTTCCATTGTATTTCTATAGTGTGGCATGGAAAAAACGTTGAAGATGCAAATTCAGAGTATCCTATTAGTTTCTTTACTTAGATCTTCCTGGTACTTGTATTTCCACAAGTTAGTTTGGTCCCTGGAGGACAGTAATCCCAGGAAGGGTACATGTTTTTACTTCTTGTGCTTCTTGAGATATCTGAAGGGACAATTAGCTCTGCTTCAGTTGTGGTCTTGACCAACTTACAGCACTGTGCCCCTTTGCAAAATGGGTGGAGCTCGGTGGTCCTTCTTCTACTGAAAGACTGATGGAGCTTTTCATGCCATGGTCATCCACCTTCCCTTGCCTCAGCTCCACCCCAGCTGCTCTACTGCCGGTCACGCTGTGCTAGGCTTTTGTGTGTCTTTGCCTTGAAAGCCCCAGGAACCAAATGAGACTTTCAGTGCAGAAACGTTAAGGAATTAATAATAACACTTGCACTGCATGACTGAAAGACATATTTACTGTTCTAGGGGCTTATGAAGTTGATAATATTATATGAACCTGCCGTAAGCTAGAGAGCTCCCTGTTAGACTGCTGGACACGTCTTTGGTAGTAAAGATGCTATTAAAGTCAGCCTCGTGATTGCTCACTACACCACTCAGGCTAGTGCTGCTTGTTCTCATGCCACCATCTATGGGACTGTCTGAAAATAATTTCTGAGCAATTTCTTTGCAGCTGAGGAGCTGAGATCCTATTTTGGAGTATTTTCTTTGCAGTGACAGTGACCCCTAACTTTATGGTACCGTGTCTTTCCCCATCGCTGGTTGTGGAAAAACCACATGCAGGCAACCGGTCCAAACTCTTGTTTCAATAACCCTTTTCTCAAATCTGGCACGGGCTTTCTTCTTAGCAGATTCTCAGCACGCAAGAAAACTTCTTTTCTGTATTTACTAAGGTACTTTTATTTATGTCTTACACATCAGAAAGACTCATTCAGGCATAGATCAGATGACCACAAGAGTTTGTTTTCAGAGTCTGTTTGGAATTATGTCTTGGAAATGCCAGAGAAAGTGGTATAAGGGAGATCCTAGATTGTGTTCTTTATGCATTCTTTATGCCCTAAGCACAGTTGTTGCCTGGCACTACCTAGCAGATAAAATATGTATAGTATGTCCCAGCATCAGTGATGCAGAGTGCATCCGATCTGTCCTTAGGCAAAAGGTCTATGGGCTCATCAAAAGACTTGACGCCACACACCAACTCAGAGCTCAGAGAAGTTTCCAATGATTGTGCTGCATTACTGCCAATGATTCAAGGGACTGACTGTAGAAAATATGATGAAAAACATGAGAACCATGTATTATACAAAATAAGGAATAGAAAAATAATCCCTTTTTACTGGGAAAACATTCAACTTCAGACCTGGAGTATTCAATATCAAATAGTTCTCTGGCACTACTTTTCAGTGCCTTGCTGTAGCGGGCAGGCACTAAACACAGGAATTTCATGATCTTTATTAATTTCCTTAAGCTCAACTGTTTGGATACTCATAGACCTATTTAAGAAAGACAAAACCAAGGAAACGTCTCTTTTCCTTAGACCAGAGGAGGTCCACATCCAGCTTCCCTGCCAATTATATTTACGCAGTATTTCCCAGGTGTGACATTGTCTTGCCCTCCAATTCTCAGTGCGTAAAGAAAAGTCAGACAGCACACTCACATAGCCATTAAGATTGTACCTGCCTTGTGCAGCAGCTTCATTACAGACCTTGACACATCTATCAGCAGGCACCAGTGCCATTCTTTCCTCCATTGAACTTAATATCTTAAGACAGTGGGAACATTTCGCAACCAGACAAACCTCCAGCCCACGGCATAGTTTGGCTCTTCAAATGGGAGGTCAGAAACAGATCATGTTTCTCTGGTGGCCACAACATTTTGGTTTACAGCAGAGAGAATTTCATCAGGCTAATTTGTGTCGTTAAGCTGAAGAGATGCCATGAGCAGTACGGCAGACAGAACCTGTTGCCTCCCAGGTTCATGCATACTTCCACTGTTGGTTTTGTCTGAAGAACTTTTTCTGAGCTTTGTTTGACTGTGTACTGTGACTAGGACTCCTGCTCCCGTTCACCCCATTTCCCTGTTCCCATTCAGACCCAGGCTTCTTCTCATCTCCAAGGCTTTATACACAGTTTCCCACATTTCTCCCCACTCTTACAGAGTCTTCCAACATCCTTCTTCTATCACAGCTGAGAAGCAGAGTGTGCTTGGGCCTGTGCTACCTTTCATGCTTCCATTAACGGGTACATGGACTTAAACATGGCCCCATGGGCATACTGCCACCTAAAAAGTGGGTTTCAGGTGAACAGGTAGATCCCTGCAGCCAAACGTATGATGGGAGCATACTTCAAGGAACTCCAGCAACTGTATAATACAGAGCTTCTCTTAAATGTCTTTTTGCTTTCATAGAGTCCATGTGTTCCCTTATCCCTGCTCTCTGCATTACAGTATCCCATCAAAACACAAGCTGCCCAGTGGTTTTCAAGAACATAAGATTTTTCTTTTCTTCTAAGAGCAATAACACTTATCAACTTTTACTGAAATACCATATCAGCTCCTTGTCACTGGCAGTCTACAGTTCCTGCCGCTAAAAGTTTAATGCATTTACAGGAGCACTTAGGCATCAAGACTTTGATATCACAATCTGTTAGTCACAGGTGCTACATGATAGGTTTGTGTTAGCACATTATAGATCTTTTATCAGATACTGCACAAAATGTGTGTGTTTCTCTGCCAGGCAACCAGAATCAGACTGCTGCATAGTTGATGAGTTACTCACCAATATAAGTTGTTGTTTATTTTAAACGGAACTTTTCCAGCACTGCACCTTAATGGGAAACTTAAACTCTAATTGGTCAAGGCCAGCAAAGATCAAGAACTTAATGTGAGCCAGGAAAAATGCAGCAGGTCAATAGTGGTGCTTTGAGCACTGTCAGTCTTTTGCAATAGCATTCATCAAGTCAAATGATTAACACTACTCATTTGCTGTAACAGACATAGTCATTTTGACAGCAAATTACCGCTGGATCAATAGCTCGGCTTTTCTTTGGCAATTCACATAGTAGCATGAGACCTGTGACAACATGCCACGCTGCTGGCATTACTGTCTCAAAACCATGGGAGGAAGTTAGAGGCAGGGAAAGAACTACTGATTGAAAAGTCAGTTCAGATTGAAAAGTCCTAGATGTTTTCACACCTCTCCAAGGCTCCTGTTTTTCCAGAAACTGAACAACACAACAAACTTGGCCCCGAGATTCAGCCTAAACTGTATTTTCCATTTTTAATAAAAATAATAATCCCATGCAAGTGTTAGAGCACATGCCTCAGCTTTGCTGTAATCCCCTGAGGAAAACATCCCTTCAGTATGGTCCCGGAGAAGTCGGCCAGTCAATGTTGTGGCTCTGCTTCTTGCATCTAATTCCAGATGTCAGGAAATGCATCATTTAAAAACGGGTATGGAGCTGTAGGAGTTCTGAGTTAAAAAATGCAGAAAGTTTTTCACTTCAGATATCAAATTAAAGCTGTGTTTTCAACTGACCTGGTGCTAGCATCATCTATACCTTCTGTTTTCACTGACTTCAATGGCCAAGTTAAAAGCAGAACTTCTGTGGGCTGTGACAGCCATAAGATCACCTGAGCTATTTCTGGTTCCGCACGCATCATCTCAATCATTTGTCAGATTGATAGGAAAGATTTAGTGCATGGAAAACTATTCCCTGACAAAGGCTGGAGCAATGCTTCCTGATGACAATGGGATTTCTGGCATGAGAGTGCTGTATTGGTAGTCCATGGACCTAACGTTCTTCAGACGTCCTTGCTGGCTGAGCCGTATTCTGCCACCCATTCTGTTTAACACACATAAAGCAAAGACAGTGATACGGTTCGTGCTTCACTTTTGTCACCAAGAGAAAACGATAAGCTTCCTCGGTATTGGGACAAAAGCAGACACTTTCTACGCCTTTTCAGAGGTGAGCTGCGAAGGACAGAAGCACCCTCTGTCTGAATATGGCTGTGCATTTCTTGCTGATTTGGAGTCTGTCAAACATGAATCTTTGTGAGCTCTAGAGGGGTCTCCTCTGATGCAGTTATCCTTGAAGATCATCTGATAGTGCGGCATGGGACTGTTTAATTGCAAAATGGGATTAAACACATTGAAAGTATTGTACCTGTCTTCCAAAAGTTGAACTACTTTTCTTGTTTGCTTCTGGGACCAATTCAGGATGTTGACTTGGATCTATAAACTCTTCTATAGATTAGATCTTGGTTAGGAAATGGACTGCATTCCTTTCATGTGCTGTCTTAGCAGTTGAGATCAGCAGACATGCTTTTTCTAATGTGTTTGGGAAGCAGAAGCAATATTTTATGTCCTGTGGTATGCTGCTGGTACAGAAATGTTCAGGCTTATTAATTCTTCAGGACACAGGAAAAGTCTTCATCACCTGTGTAGGCAGTCATGGGAAAGGACCCGCTGCAAAGACTGCAGTTGACACTCTTTTTTTTTTTTTGGAGGCAGCTGGAAAATATTAGTAGTCTTCAGAGCCAACATACAGTACATATTGAGAGCCAGTAAATGATGCATATTATTGCAAATTCCTGTGCACTTCTGCATTTTATAAAAGAGATAACTAAAATACTCACCTAGCCAGATCAGTTCCCCAAGGGATGCACATTTCCAAGTAGAGGACAAACCAAAATGCAGAAGAGAAAACGAATTAGCCAAATAGAATGGCTAAGTGGTGGAAACAAATGGTTTTAGGATCACTGAGTAAGGACCATGACCTCTTTTTGCATCAGTCAAGGCAACTGTGAAACTTTGTGAAAGAAGCTCACCGCAAAACAGATGCTGGGCTATCTTAGGTAAATAAATTACCAAAAAATAATAATAAAAAAACTCCCCTACACATTTTACAAAGCACAGCTGTGTAAATATTGCATGAGACAGGGGAGAGGGGGAGAGATGTAACATACACCCTTTTTTATGCAGAAGTTCTGCTCTCGGCACTGTTTATTAACATTCCCAGTACAACCATCACTCCACTGCGTAGCACACAGTGCGGCTACTGTACTCCGTGCACACGTTTTGATCTCTGCTTTAGAGAAGAAAACAGGCTTTATTTTAAAGGAAACATTTTTCACCCGAAATGTGCAATGAGAGGTGTTAGGGGTCAGAGAGAAGATGGTACAGGAAGCAAACAGTATTGCATCTCTTTTTTTTCGTTTCCTTTCCCACACTGCGTCTGCCACGCTGACTCTTAGATCTTCTCCTGGTTCCGCACAAAGTGCGGAGCAATCCCGAGATCTTAATTTCATTGAGCTGGATACCTACTGCAATCTTCCTGTTTCTCAGCTGCCAGGTACAGCACATTCCAGCCTACAAAAACTGTGGGTCTGCCCACAGAGAGGGAAAAACGGCTCTTTCAGCTAGACTGAAGGCTCACCTAGCCCAGTATGCTGCCTCTGACGAGAGCTGGTACTGGACACTTAAGGAAAGAATACAACAGCAGGACAGGCATCCAGTGATGCTTTTCAGAGTCCAGCCTCATGGATTTTGGCAGCAAACAGCTTGGTTTCATGAGCCAGAGGCTCTGTTTGCATCTTTGTGTTTGACAGCCTTCGGTGGACTTTTCTTTTGGAGATGTGCTCGGATGTTTTTAACCCATTCTTTATTTTGGCCTCCACAACACGCTGTGGCGGTGAGTTCCAGTTTTACTGGATGCTCTTTAAGGAAGAACCACTTCTTTTGTCTGTTGCCTGATCATTTCGCTTGATGCTTCACAGTGGTGTGGGTTTTTTTTTTCACTGCCAGAAGTAGTGAATAAATCATTCCCTGGTTACTTTCTTTCAAGTTAAGTGCTGCCCCAACACTTTGACCGCAGCAGTCAGTGAGCATAGGAAAGCAGAGAAATCTGTCTAGCAGCCTGTTAGCTCAGGTAACAATTTGGCTGAGTGGCTGCAGAGCCATCCTATACCTTCAGGAATGTAGACGTGCTGTGATAGCAGCTGCGTTGTTCACCCAAAGCGGGTACTCTGTAACCTTGACCCATAACCCCAGCGTTTACGCCGTGAATGCAGTGCTACCCCGTACAGCCCAGCCCCGCCGCAGGGACTGTAAGAAGGACACTGCAGCCTAAATAAGGGATGCTGTTTAAGTACTCTCGATTTTCTTTCATTTTCCAGCTCCACAGAGACTTAAAGTACAGCAGTGTCTTCATCTAGTGTGTATACTGGCTACAGTTTTATTCTGATTTCACTGCTGTCTGGCTCAAGGGACAGCAGGTAATCCATAGCGCATCCTCCACCTCTGCTTGCCCACACCGCTCTTGCACAGCCCGCAGCCCCAGTGAGATCATCCTTTCTGCTCTTCTCTTACATCAGCGGTTGCTGCTATTTTTAGTGTGATATACACCAAAAAGCATAACATAAGAGATCCTGTTGCTAAAATTAGCTGGGAAATTATAGGCTGTTTTACTGTTTTGTGCACAGTTTTCATTTGCCTCGCTGGGATTCACGTGCAGATCTTCGAACCCCCAGAAACCAGCAAAGTGAGATGGCACCTGCATTCCTCATGTCCAAGAGCAGCAGTCTTGAAAAGAACGGGACTATTTTATATCAGCAAGGGCTGGAGACAAAGTCTTAGGTTCCACCTATAGGAGGGAAATGCATTTTATTTTCAAAGTAAGGATTTGCAGTCAATGAGATTTGAAAAATATAAATGTATGGACTTTCTTTGTACTTAGTGTAACGTCCCCTTTTATTACAGCAGCCCACGTTTGTCTCCAGGAGTATTATCTGTGATGCAGTACGTTAATGCACTACCTTGCTCCAAACAGGAGAAAGCACTTTGGCTGTAGTCCAGATTTAACCCTGTCATAGGGCTTGCCTTTGCTGTTAACCGAAATAACGGCAAATGAAAGTAAAGCATCATCCTGACTCGTCCTCTGAGCTTGGCCAATCCTAGGTGCGAGGTGCATCTTGGAAGCAAAAGGGTAGCGGTCATTCCCACTTGTTTCATGACTCCTCTGTCTCGCTCTGCCCTTTCAGTCCTTAAAACCTACATCTCTTTTCCGTTTCTTGAGTGAAAACTGCTTGGCCACACCTAATCTGCACATGCTGCTTCTGACTCTCAAAGTAAAGGTTCGACATCTGACATCAAAACGATTCCTGAAAAGACTCCTGTCATCCAGGCGGAATTGCAAATTCTGGCCATTTGGAGATTTTAAAAATTAAAAGATCCCCCAAACAGCTGTATTTCTAATGCAAATCCTTCGCCAAATGGGAACTTGTGAGTTATTAAATAAATTGTTTGCCCTCTGTTAAAAAATGGTCATCTAGAAACCCAATAATTTGGAGAGGACAGGTTTTAAGCGGCCAAAGCAGTCTTACTAACAACATTTTTCCCGTGTCCTGTGAACTACTGTGCTGTTGTGATTTTAAAGTGCTATTTCTCTACTTTTGTAGGATTTTTCTCTTTAACGTTATGTGAAAAACCCCGAACAAAAACTGGCACTTAATGCAGAGTAAACAGTGGCAGTGACTGAATAGAAACCTGATGTCAAATATACAACCACCCCGGGAAAGTGAAAAATCCATTGCTTTCTTGTCTCTTCCAGTTGTTGCCTTCTTAAGTGTATTATTCATAAAATTAGCAATTTAAAAATGCATAGAAACATTATTTTTTACATTCATCGCGTCACTTTAAAAAAAAAATGGTTAAAAATCGATTTGCTGGCCTCTTGGGGAAATGCTGTAATGTTTTTGGCTGTCTCCTACTTTCTGCTGCCAGCTAAAAGTACCATCTGGCTTGTTTAGGGCCCTTTTCCATATCAGGTGCTTCCAAAATTCTCCCCAACCAGAGGATTGTTTCATTGGGTTGCTTTGCCTGCTGAGGCATGTGTCCTGGGCTGGGAATCCTACTGCTTCTGTTCCCTGCCATCTTGCTGACGGTGGTGTGTGTATGTTTGGGCACGGATCTTGCTGCCTCTCTCCCGAGGACATTTGCATCATTGTCAGCTGCACATATTAAATTGATATGCAGGGCTCAGAAACACGTATCCCGTCTTTTGTCCCTTTGTTTGTGCAATTGTTGTGGTTTTAATTCTTCTTTGACACCTGGAATATCACAAAGCTGCTGATAATCTGTTGGCTACTAAGGGAAATGACATTGATAGAAGGATAATGTGTGTCAGACTTATATCTAGATAATTGCAGACACACCCCGAACCCTTGCAGCTCAGGGAATGAATATCCTAAATCCATTATTAATTTGGAGAGTCATATGTGGCAGTTGGCTGCGGAGTCATCCTCTGGCTGCAAGAGTCACTTGCAAGGGATTTTAAAAGACAGTTTTGGTTAATTCTGCATTGCTGTGTCGAGTTCTGCCTCATACGAGCCAGTTTTGGTACGTTCTTGCTGCCATTTCATGGCAGTGTGAGGAGCCGTAACAAAATGGGGTTGATGTCCTAACTCCTCACTGAAGGAAGCTTCCCATGTGCCTTCTCCTGCCCAGGCATAAGATACCGAGAAGATGAGAACTGATCCACTATACGTGGCACCAGTTGAGAGTGACACCCCCTTCCTCGGGATTCTTTGTTTTTCCAATTTGCTCTTTTACGTAGAAATAGAAATCTACCTCTCAAAGGATTTAGGAGTAGAAGTACGGTAGTTGCTAAGTATGGACTTTTGATGTGATCGTACGGAAAGATGGAGCGTGTTTTGAAATAGATACTGCCATAAGCTGTCTTGTCCTATTTCTAAAATGATCTGTGCCATACGCTGCTGACTTTTCCTGTCCATCCATTAAAAAGGGAATTATGAAGAGTGCTGAGACAAACAGATAGTAGTTTAACCTTGTTAGTAAATATCAGGTAGCTGATATATACTGCTAGAATGTTACATCACAGCCTTTCTCTTCAATATAGGTTTATGAAATTATCTTGTTACTATATAAACTGCCTTCTCTGTGTACATTCTTCCAGAGGTTTATTGTTCTTTGTATGTTGGCACCGTAGCATGACTCTGAAGAGTCAGTTCACGATGCAGTGAATTTTAAAGACTTGGGAGATGGCCATATCTATTTTTCAGCAAAGGAATGAAAGCTTCTTTTTTTTTTTTTTCCTCGTAAGGTATTAAAAGTTTCAAAAGATGTGCTGAAATGAAAAGGAAATAATAACTAAAGACTGGATGGGAAGTAGTGCCTCAGAGCACTGACTTTGTTTTCTTGTTTCCCCCAAAATCTTAATATTTTAAGTACGAGTTAGTATTTTAAATCAAATAAACCTGTTTTGTGAACTAGTAAGATACTTGAAGTATATCACACATTATTCATTTATTTTTGTGTGAGTGCAATAAAAATTTCACAAGCTGTAATCTTGTTCTTTTAATAGAGAGAAAACTATGCAGAATATGTTGCTTAGAGTATTAGATAAGCTACAGTGTGTTAATCAAATATTTTCGTGATATGAGGGCAGTTGAGAAAACAGTACAATTTTTGCTAATGGCACTGGTAAGTAAACGGATCTATCATTACATTGTCATGAAAAGTGACATTGAGCAGAAACACCCTGCCAATCCCTAGAAGATAAGTATTTAATGTAATTAGACAGACACTGTCTCCTTTGTTGAACGTAGCATTAATCACCCAGAGAAGTCCAACTTTATATGAAATGGCTTTTTCTGATATGTCTTTGTATTAGAAAGCTTCTTACATGGTTTTGTCACGATGATATATTTGAAGAAATGACTGCTATAGCTATACGGTTTTCCTCATGACATATCTTGCTGTTCTGTGTTCCATAATATTTTTTTTTTTCTATTTAGCAATGTTACATTATATAGCTGTGACTTGTTTCTAAGTCTAGAAACCTACACCCATTTGGAGCTGAACCTCTTTGAAACACTTAATGCATTCAACTTATGAAATATAAAAGAAACACAAATAGCTTCCATTATGTTCTTCAATTCTTCCTATGTGGTGTTTGCACAGGTTCATTGTTACGGCATAAGCAAAATGTTTCCTGCCTCAAATGCTAGTTCATAATATCACACAAAAAAGAACTTCTTTCTATGAAAATCTCATTGTTAAACTGATGAAAAATGTTGCCCCCTTCCAGAATTCATTGGCACTACATTTTTTTTTTTTTTTTTTCCCCTCTCCTCTGTTGCTTGTAATTTGTACTGTGAAACGCTGTCTGGTTATGAACTGGTACCAGCTTGAATCAGTGCACAGCTGCGTCTTCCCACCTTCTCAGCGGTGCAGAGGGCTTTGAAGGGAAAGAATAGGGTTTAGTCAAAGATGACAGCGGACTTCACCGAGTAACAGGTGGAGGTCAAGTCGGTTTATTTGTTGGGATGAACAGAGTGCAGAGATGAAAAATCTTTGCCATAATAAGGTTTAGGGAAAAAATGCTGACTAGTCTAAGCTTTGATTCCAGCTGACAGATCCTTTTCTAGTGTTCATTACTTGATTTCACAGTTCAGGCAATTTTAAGAGGCTTAAAATTATATTTCTGCTCTCCTCTATAAAACTTTTCGATCACTTTCTAATTTTTGCTTTAAGTAAAGTTACAGGGACTCCCTAATATATCACTCCTGCCTTTAGACTCTTACAAAGTCAATATGCCATCAAAAATGAAAGAATAAGCTTTTTTTTTTTAGACCCCTACTTTCACTGATTCTTTTTATACATGAAGTAAAAAATTCACATGCAGGCACCGATTCGATTAGAAAATTAAAACTTCAGAAAAGCTCCCCTGACAAGTGGATCGTAAAATAAGCAGGATGTTTAAGAAGTCACCGTTCCTGCCTGGGCGTACGGGATTTTTATGTTACTGGTAGCAGCGTTAATGAAGCTACGCCACCCCAGCGTGCTAAGTTTCAATCACCAAGTGCCGGTGAGCCATGCTCCATCCTGAAAGGGAGTCACAGCAAGACCCCAGACAATCAGAGCAGAACGTCCTGACATTGTGCGGCAGTGCTGGGACTGCGGTGACCTGTCGGCATCGTTGCATGTCAATGCAGCATCACAAAGGCATTTCAGAGGGCTGAGCGATGCTGCCAGTCTCTCCTAGGTTAGCCTCCCGCCCGTCCCCTCTGCCAGCTGCCGGGAGGGGAAGGTAGGCATTTCTCCTTTCCCACCCTTTTTCTTCCACCACCACCACCTGCTTCCTACCTGCTGCAGTGGGCAGAATAGGAGTATCTTTAGCCATTTGCTAAAATCCTCCCCCTCAGACTTTCTATTACTTCTGCATTCATTCTTTGCAGGAAGAGGAAACTCACTGGTCAAACCCTTGGACACCAGAATAGTTGCATGCAGTTTCCCAGGGAGCCAGATAGCTCTAAAGCTTCCCAGTGAGTGACAGTTTCTCTCTTCTATTCTTCTGAAACATGTGTTTTACACATATACTGAAAAATGTTAATATCAATTTACAGCCAGATTCTTGCCTTTTTTTTAAAAAAAAAAAAATATATATATATAAAATCTCCCAAAGTATATACACTTAGAGCACCTCAGCACACATGTCACTTTTTTATGTAGGAAAAAAGTGTTGGATGCTCTTATACACATAACATCATTGGGCTTGAAAGCTGTTAGCTCATTCAGAGTTTGTGGCAAGAACACTGGACTTGCCAGCGCCAAACTGTGAAACCTTTTTTGTGTGACTAGTGCAAATCTCATGGGGGTAGAAATCCAAAAAAAGGGGAGGAGGGGGGTGTAAATCTGTGCATTTGGATTCGAGTATCTTCAACACCATGATATCAACTTTGTCCTAGAAGTCCTTGAATCACAAATCATTGGAGGCTGGGAGAGTATTTTGGAGAATTATCACTGTGTGCTTTCCCTGGTCTTTTACTCTTTTCTAGGCATCCATTAGTTACCACTGTCAGAGAGGATACTGGGCTAGGTGGATCCCTGTAATCTGATTTGGCATGGCTATTTTTCTGTGTTCCTAAGCTCATGAGATCAAGTTATGTAGGATTATTTCATAATGCCAGAGCAGCAGTTTCTGAGGTTCGACAAAGCTATCTAGCAAAGTGTCTAATGAAAGAAAAATCCTGTCCCATACTGTAGCTTTCTTGGTCCAGTGAAGCAGCATCCTCACGCATACAAATCTTGTAAAGTTACTTCTGATAGCTCCCTTTGTCCCTTCGTTTTTGTAAGCTAAAGTGCCATTTTCCTTTTTACAGCTTAATTGAACTTAAATGCACCCATTTGCTGCAATGTGGTATTTTGGTAATTTTACTATTTGCTCGTAAGTTTTCCCTTAAGCAAAGTGAAAGCTTCCCCTTTATCACTTCACTGGGCCAAGATTTCACACAGTATCCTGCTTACTACAAAATATGATAGTGTTCTCTCTCACCTTGTTTCTTTTTTCTTCTTTTACTTTCTTTTATAAAATTAGGATATCTAAGAAACCCCGAACACCGCGGAGCACTACATGGTGGGTGTGCTTATTCAAACAATGCCAATGCTCTTGTTCTCGGTGCATAGACATTTTGTGTTGGTTGGGGGGGTGTACCAGGTGTCCCCCCCCCTCTCGTGTGGGTTCTCTGGTGTCTAGTAAGGAGAGAGCTCGTGCCGAGCACTTTGCCAGAGTGACAGCCCTGGAGGGGAGCACTTATTTGTTACCTCTGCCCTTCCCGTGCCTGTTTTCATGAAACTTGCAGGGACTTTTGCCCTGCCGGCCCTCTGCCTCTCTTGTCAGATGTGTTTTAAATTGTTCCGTAGATGAGAGAGGTGTTGGGCAGATCACGCAAGCAGACCTGCAGGCGGCATGGTCATACACGGCTCCTCTGGAAACGAAGCCAAAGCCAAACTGCTGTGCTCTGCCTTCTCTGCAATGAGAACGTTTTATTTTTTCCAGGGGGATTCTTTGTTCCTCCCAGAATCCTAAAGCCATTGGGAATGCAGAAAAACGAGGCTGATTTCACCTATCTGATATCACCTGCCCGAGAGCCGATCTGGTGGAAAGCAGTTTAAGTCTCGGCTGCCTGGGAGCTGCCAAGCCTTCCCCAGGAGCTGCCGGTGGCAGGTCCGCAGTGCCATTCCAGCAGGCGCTCACCAGCGTACAACTGGCAATGGACACTTTCCAGTAAAAGAGCACAGCAGCTGTAGGTCAGCTACAAATTATTTTTTGTGTTACGGAGAAATGAGATGACTGTTCAGTCCTGTGACTGTCAAACCTAGGCAGTCATATGGTAAAAATACCAAGAACCACTGGATAGCAATACATAACAGTTCCATGAGTACACTCTTGACCTGTCAAATTATAAATCTCTTTCAGTTTGGTACGATGCACATGAATTCAGTTTGCAACTCTTCTTTCTTTTGAATAATGTATAAACTCTTCACCTCAAATTGTGCAGAAATCAGGTGACTTTACAGTACATGGTGAATTACCTGAGCTATGTTCAATCCTGACCACAGCTCTTTTATTAATTAAAACATATGTTCAGTGGCAGTGTATACCTATTAAGTCTTCAAAACCAATATTAACACCAAACTTAGTCTTGTCATCATCAGTTACATGCAGTAACTGAGATCACAGGTCGAAAAAATCTGCATTTACCCATCTCATCTCATGCCTTCGGTGTTTAGCAGCCATCGTTATTATATATAGCCTGGATAGCCAATGATCTTTTGATGACATGCAAATCATGAGCAAATGATTTTTTAGAAAATAAAAAAAAAAAAGGCAGAAAATTTGACTCCATCCCCTTCAGTTACTAAAATTCCCTTTAGTATCACTTGCAATTTAGCATCCATATGCATCTCAGGAAGATATAGTTGAAACATAAATCTATTCTGGGTCTTTTACTTGCAAAAATATCATACCTCAGCTATAATCATATGCAAAGACTTTTTAGAGGGCTTTGTAAATGCCATCCAAATTTATGATGGCATTTTTTGCCTTACAGCTATAGATGTTCCATCCCCAAAGCACCCACATAAAGGTATATTCTCCTATGGATGGCTGCAGTTTGTCCCTGCTGCTATATCTAATCTGCCAAGTATGCCGAAAAACTCTCCAATAACGTTTGAAATGAAACAAATGTAATCATGAATTTTAAATGATGAGATGTTTAAAGACGTCATTAGAAAAGAATTTTTTATTCTTATTATGATATATATTTATACAACGCAAAATGATATCGAAACTAACACTAAATCAAAGGGAAAATTAAACTGTTGTCTTGCTGTTTATTATGCTTTTCATTAAAGTTTTTAAATACAAAGCTTATGAAATCATATTTTGAAGAAACTGGTAATATGTTGAGTACTAGTTTATTAGTAATTGAAAAAACCACTTGGGTGACAAAGCAGGGATGAAGGCTAACTTAAGATATCTAAAACGGTCCAGCTGATGCTGTACAGATAGATACAAACAGCTAAGGTAATACACTCTATGGGAACATTGCACCAAACAATTTAAGGCAGATTTTAATGGGGTAGGATTTTAAAATAATGCTGAATATTGTAGTGCTCAGTTTTAAAATTCTGTAGGCAAGATTTTACGTCAGTATAAACTGATATTTCTCCTTTGTAAATGGAGCAGCACTCCTTTACAAAGGAGAAATTTCAACCTTCTTTTTCCTAAGTGACATCAGAATTTTGATTCTAACTTGAATTATCATTTTTGGCTAAAAATTGCTGAGGAGTCCAAAAGCATTTAAAACCTAAAGCCATTGAATCCATTTAATGCGCCTTTGGCACCTCTCTCTCTCCGTCCTTTTTGAACATTCTGGTCCTCATTTTAATCAATCTCTTTTTATTAAGTTCTTTGGCTCATTTACTCGTACGTGCATTCGCTTTATTTTATTTGGAACATTTCTTTTGTAGTGTCTTGAAAAAGAGTTGTGACATTTCTTTTGGATAGCTTCTTAAGTATCTGGCAGTCACCTATGATACGATGTTGATGGGTACGGATAGATTAGCTCTGTTTTCCTGATGATCTGTCAGATGTCGAGTTCTGAGGAAACTGGTTGTGTGTGTTGGTGATGCATATGCAGTAGTTTGATAAGTGAATAGACGGGGAGCTTTCATTTTTCTTCTGTAAAATCATTGTTTATTAAGCTGGATTTAGTCTTGTGAAGCGAGGTTCTCACTGGCAGGTAGTTCCTCAGTGATCACGGCAACTCAGAATGCGACCAGGGGAGCAAGTATCCATTCAGGATGTAGAAACTAAAGAGCACTTCATTAGGATGAGTGAATTTCCATCTGCGTTGTATTTTGTGTATACTGGAGCAACTAATACAGTAAACTGATGGATGGCAGTTAGTGTGATCGTATCTCAGCTGATGACAAATAAAGTTTGCTCAGCACTAAGTAGAACAGACTTACTATGATTGCCAGTAGTATAGCCATCAAAATTTCCAGAAGATTGAAATTAAGAATTCCCCAGAAAAAAAAGCAGCGGATCAGCAGTGCTGTTGATACTGATTTCAGTGAAATTGCTGGAATAATTTGCACAGAAGTATGAAAATTCCTTGAAAAACTCTTCCCATATGTCAGTTTTTTTCTTCAATAGCCACCTTGTTTTTCTGCATCATCTATTTGTTCTGCATGTTGTTGAGTTCATGGTCCACCTGGTAATACCTGAGCTTCCATGATTCCTTTTCATAGTGCCCCTTGAGAATGAAGATCCAAACCATATTTCATTCATAACTTTTGTTACGAAATCTCCATCAAGAATCTAGTGGCAGAGAGCGACTGGGAATATTGGGGTAATTATCCAAAAGTTGTCTTTGGAGATGAATATTAGCCGGTCTACCAATGTGGCTAACTTGAGATGGAGTTATTGTTTAGGATGCGTGCAGTCAGAATCAAGTGAAATGGGATGGGCGTACAGATCTAGATACAGATATAGCTATAGATTGGAGAGAAGGGGAATTGTTCTCCTCTTACGCTGCTGTGACTCCATTCACTCCATCAAAGTTAATTCTAATTTCAGTACCTCTGTTAGTAAGGTGTATAGGTATACGGAAAATAGATTCGTAGGTATTTATTTGTTCTGGGAGGGATTTGTGCATCCAATTCTCACACATCATTTTCTGGTCCATTTAAATATATATCAGCCTCATACATGAAAATTTGAAGATCTTTAGCTGTACTCAAGGAAGACTCTTATGTGGTGCGTTTCTAGTACTGGCAAACATAAGGAGGTAGAGGAATTAAAACCATCACAATGCTCCAGTGCCCCTTAGAAGATGAGGAACATGAAGTATTCCTGTGCATTCACTGATTAAACTTGGGCTGGAGGTTTGCGAAGTGCAGAATTTTGGAAAGTCTTACTGCGGGACTTCAACATCCGTGCAATGGCTCCAGTAACCAGAGTCTCTCAAGGACAAGGATCCCATTTACGCTTGCATTATGCATTGAGCAGAAGGGTGTGATGCATGATGTGGAATGAACAAAATAACTTGTGTGTTTAGGGAAATGCCAAATTAATGAAAATTCAGAAAGCTCTAATGTTGAAAAGGCACACAAATTCCTTGATAGAAATATAATGCCGCTAACAGTTTCAAGATTATTGTTGTCTGAATTTTCTGCTTATTGTGTACTGCAATTAAAATTCTTTTCAACTGAAAAACCAATGTCAAATTAATGTTTCCTTTTGGAAAAAAATACGAAAGTACACATCTTGTTCCATTTAGCACCATCATGGTCTTTGATCTGGTTCCCTCTGTCCAGTGAAAAAAACGGATTCGTGTTAATGGGAGCAGGCTAAGACCATATATGTTTGGCATACATATACTTATAGAATCACATGAACACAAGTACAGTAAGTTAAAGTAACACACCCACTCAGACTTCCATCTGTGTTTTATGCCACAAATCCCTTTATTTTCTTTTTTATTTAGCAATTAACTTTTCCATTTATTCTGTAGTTAAAAGCTGCCATAAGATGAAAATAGACTTAAGTCTGATTTTCTTCTCTTGCACTCTAAATAACATTCAGAGGAGACTCAGACCTGAATTATGAAATCTGTGTTTCCTAAAAGTGCCAGGTGTGACTGTGATTTGGACAACCGTCCTATACACAGAATAGTAAGAAACACTTTTAAACCCCACCTGGGTTACCCAGCCGTTGTGTTCTGGCTGTTCTTGTTTATTCCTTGCTCGGAGCAGATGGATAGAAAGAGGCAGGGAACGGGGAGGATCCTTGGCTCCATTCCCTATTCACCGGCCAGCGCAGCTGAGACGGGTTGGGGGATATTGTAATTTGTTGCTGCCCCGCACCAGAGAGGAGACAGAGGAGAGTCAGGACTCAGAGGTGTCCTTAGGAGTTGGCACTGCCCCTTCCGTGGGGCCAAGCGAAGTGCTGAAATCTGGTTTTCAGTGCAGTGGTTCCCAATATCCATTAGCTCTTGGGAACAACGCGGAGAAAAGCCGTGCAAGGCAGCAGCATCCTCCCTCGGCTCTGCCCTGGGTAGCTTCAGTTTTAACTTTTTAATTTCCTGCATCCCTGAGCAACACAGGAGGGGAGGCTGCGGACTGAGGACCACTAAATGTGCTAAAACTCATTAGGTATGAAACAGAAGACCTTTAAAACTAGCCAAGAGTCTCAGACATGGGTGCCAAAAATTAAACACCTAATTCCATATTTAGTCATTTATCTTAGTTCCCGCCTCACAGTTGTTAATATACACCATGCCATCTCATAGGTGGCCTGATTTTCATAGGCACCGGGCACCTACAATGCTAACTCAAGTGTTGAGACTGCTTACCTAAAAGAGAGACTTGTAGTCTCCGATTTAAATTTTTCTGGGTGATTAAACCTGAGTTCCCTCGCTCTCAGCTCTTCAAAGGAGCTTCGATAGAATGACCAGCATTGTAACATATGGCTTAGCAAGGGGGAAAAAAAGAAAATGAGTATTAGAAATGGATGGACTAAAGAATACGCAGGATATATCAGGCACATTAACCAAACATATGGTGCTAAATGAGATATTTTTTTAAAATTGCAAAAAAATTGACATTCCTGGCAGTCTCAAGGATAATGTGACATGGCTGTGATAAATTTAGAAGAATGGGACATATTTTGGCTTGTTCTTGGAAACCTTTTTCTTGCATGCCGACTGTATTTCTTCTTTTATTAACCCATTCAAAGAATGTTTGAATTTTGCTGCTAGAGCACCATGCTAGCGCAACATAAAATGTGAATGATGCTAATTGCTTTGCACTGCCTAACTTTCTGTCATACCCTCCCCTCTTAAAGGACAAAACATGCTTTGGAAATGAGCTGGCAAGCTCATCTTATTCTTTCTCTTGGTCAATATTAAGTGATGTAATTAAGCTCCTGTTTGCATATTCTTCTGAACTAGGATGCAGCCATTTTTTTCTTGAGATCTGATGGATATGATCACTCAAAATAAAATGTGTCATTACAAACCTCAAACAAAATAAAAACATGGTAGAGTTGGACTGTTCCAAACCAATACGTTTCAGAATACCCTGAAATAAAGAAAAAACCACAAAGTAGTGATAATAATGGCAATCAGAACGATGATAACCAACAAATATAACAAAAGTAGGAACCAATTATCAGCGCTTAAGTTTGTCTTTCTACTCAATTTTACAACATAGTGTTACATTAAAACCTCTATTTTCACATGAAGACAGCTGCCTCGACCTTATAAAATCCCTCCCCATATGAACATGACACTGCTCAGCACTGCGGCAGTGCAAGGTCATTCATCAGCTTTGTTGTAGCTCCTCAAGTTCCAGTGTTTGGACTCAATCACGTGAACTTGCTACAGCTTTAAACCCTATTCCACTCTTCGCTCTACCCATACCATGGTTTAGATGAGTCAAGCAGGTTTTTTAGCACCGGGGCAGAAGAACAGCTTCTTCACTTTCTCAGAAGCTTTATTGTCTTTCCCATAACCCTGAAGAGGGTATGCAGCTGGAGGGTATGGGGGAGACCGGGGAGTTCATGAGCCAGCTGAACCACGTGGTGGATAGACTTTGAGCCCTTACTCCTTCCACGACCTCCGTTCCTTGCCCAGAGCACGGGTACTCCCCTCCTGGATCTCTGCTCATGGGCTGCGTATCCATCAGCTGCCTGCAGGGCCTTGTGCCTCCACCCAAGGGTGCTGCATGACCTTGCGGTTAGAGCAGCTCACAAGCAGCTGTATTTTACTGTGATAATCCCTGTGCATAAATAGTCTTTTGTTCTCTCCATGATATTTTGCACTTAGAGGGACGGAGCCTGTTAAAACCTTCCTGGGGGGCAAACCTAGCCCCTTCCACAGCCCAGCACAGAAGAGGTCTACCCATGGCCTTGCTGCTGGCCGCGTAGTTCCTCTACCCCTCCCCAAGCACAAATATTGCCCCTGACCCTGGACTTTGCGTTTAGGGCTGGGACTGACACTCACTTGGTGTTTCCATCCCCAGTTCCTCTATCGCAAGGAAACCTGGGTCAATGGCGCCTTTACTTCTTTGTACCCTTATCCTGAATACGGACACTCAGACACAGAGCAATAACTAAGTTACATCCCAACGTGCCATTTGAGCAGAAATTCAGCAGGCTGCATTGGAATATTGCATTGAAATACCTTAGTTCAGTCTCCTTTTCTCTCTTACCCCCAAACTGAACCAACTCTTTTTGCTTCTGTCCCCACTCCAAAGTCCTTAAGACCAATATGAAAAAACCCAACCCTGTATTTTTCTCGCACAATAGTCTGTCAGTTGGAAATTTTAATTTTTAAGATTAAGCAAGTAACCTTTCTTGCTATGAGGAAAAAGCCACCACAACAGCAAGCCCTTGTAGCAAACAGTTTCAACACAGAAAGCTGCAAGTACGACACTGGAACTCTAACCACTCCCTTACTTTATTTAACTTTCTGAAATATAAACTGGAAAACCTCACTGAAACCATTAAGACCCCAGCAGTGCAGCATATAAAGTAAAAGAAGGCTCCTGCATATTGCAATCAACATCCCAGGGACTATAAAACTAGTGTTATTAAATATAAAGTTAATAATACTGTCCAGAGATAATATTGTCCAGGCCTCTCTCTTTACTTTTTAACAATTAAATCCTATAAAATACAGAGTTGGAAATAAGGTTGAATGAGTTTGCTAGTAGAAGTTCAACTTGCACATTATCTGATATTTTGCTTTTGCACCTGAAACCTCAACTATTCTGCCCCTTTGTTTTGCTACATCCCTACGGATATGCGAAATGTCTGATGTACTGCATATACTGGAAATTATGTGTTTTCAGAGTATGTGCAGATGATCAGAATACCCATATGCCTCTACAGCTATAAAAATATAGAGAATAATAGAGACACACATACATATTCTTCATCTGTATGCTGTAATATTCTTTTATCCAAGCATAAATCATATGCAGAAAAGGCTTGGATTTTAAGAGCCTATTGCAATATATTCATTCCGCTAATTTCTTTGGTGCCGTGGGCTTGATACGATATCAACAGGAGTTATTCTTACAGAGTATAACAAACCGGTCGTATTAGCATTACACCATTTCTGCCTGTCCACGGGAGAGGTTTCACCCAATGGCAACTTAACTCCGATTTTCATTGGAAGCCTTTGATATAGTTCAAGGGCATAATAACAACTCTGAAATAATTCCAGTGTGGCTTCTAATATCAAGACACAAATACCATTCACCCTTTAAAAAAATTTGAAAGCAAAAGCGAACCACATAAATATATTACTTTCAAATACCTTTGAAGTCAAGAGAGTAAGGAGAGGCAGAGTTTGAACTCAGAAAACTTCATTCTCTAGTTGTGCCTTGAGTCGTGCAGCACATTTAAAAGATCCATTTGCAATAATCTACTAAACCAGTGAGTGAAAGACAGAACTCATAAAAAGCCTGTAAAAATCCAAATGCTCCAGCTATTACAGATTTCTAAAAATAAAGCAGAGTAGGTTTCAGTAGCAATAATAAGCTGCATCTTATCCATATTTCAGATTTAAAAGAAAAATATGGCTGCCTTTTAGTACTCATTGCTCAGAGCAAACCGTGGCTGCTTCTGCCTCAAAAAAGACTACAAATAAAAGTGAGCTTTCAGCTTGCTGTTGTATGCCGTTTCGTTTGTCCTTTAAGTTTCTCTAGCTGCTTCTGCACCCACTTTCACAATGCATAGGCTGTCGTTCCATGACCTAGCATTATTAAATTGCACTTATCAATCATTCTTGCCAGGAATGCCATCGCCAACTACATTAAAGAAGTCAGAGAAGTCTGGTTTCAGCAGTCCCTCGCCTTCGCAGACCTCCTCCCTTGGAACGGCTTTCACACAGCACCATCGACCTGTCATTACAGGACCCAGAGGTGAGGCCTAACCCAAGAGCCCCCAGGCAGCTTAAACGTTAGCCACGGCACCCAGTGTCCGTCCCGGCGCCTTTCCATGGAAAGTCATGGCCACGTGTGACCCACCCAGTGAGAGGCTGTGCTTCAGAAGCTTGATAACCCGGAGGTTTTAGTTGTCAAGACCTGCGTTTGGTTTTGCTAGGCTGGGCTGCTTGGTAAATCTCCTGATGAGCATTCAACAGCGCCTAAGGTGGAAACGCCGGTTTCTGGGGGCTTGGGGTTTTATTTGAAGAGGGTGGGCAAAGGGACAGAATGTGTTACAGGGAGTGTCTTCTGCTTGTGTCCATTCATAACATAGATTCAGTCTGACCGCTCGAGATAGGGACCCATCACTCCCTTCTGAACCACACCTGTCTTCCAGCACTTTGGCTTCGTTTCTGCCAGTCATTCAGTGCTCGTGTCGTTGGTGTCAGCGTGCTGAAGAACCGCCTTGTTAGGGGACTCCTTTGAAGTTGGTTCCTGCGATACTTTCGCTGGTTTTCTTCACAGTACTCTTCTGATTGACTTTCCAAGTAAAAGAGATGTCCTGTGGGTCTAGATGTGCTTATACGTTTTTGTTAGAAAGATGCATTTGCATTGAGCCTAGAAAACTAAATGCAATACTCAGTTCATGTTTGAAAAGGAACTCACTTGGGCATAGTAATATACACAAATGAATGAATCTTCTTACAAAACTCTTTGGGAGATATAAAAATAGGAATGAATGGTTGTGACATGTTTCTTTCTGCTATGAAATTTTGTCTCATTTAGACAAGATTATTAAGGAATTGGTCGAATGGTGAAGCATAAAAAGACATTAGCAATTCATACTGGAAATTATTTTGAAATGTCTGTTTGGCTTCAGTGTGGTTTTACTGAGGGCAGCGTAAACCAGGAGGAGCCTCTTTGTCTGCACAGTCCAGGTGATGCGGTGCAAAGTACTGGAATTGCACTAAGTTAAAGCGAGGTCAGAATTGCACTTCATGGGGTTTTGTGCGTTGTTAAATTTACTTACTCTATTTTGATTTGTGGTGGTTAATCCCATAAAAATTATTTGTTACCCTTAGACAAACACCTAGATCCTCAGAACATCTTAGGCATCTAAGTTCTATACAGATTTCCCTTGAAATTTGGATCTGAGCTATCTGGCAAATATATCTCCTTTTAAAAGCCTTGATAATTGGTGATAGAAGTATGAATAATATGAATGTTCCATTAACATTACATTCAGTGCACATCAGCTGACTCTGAATTCCTATGTTTTAGAAGTTCAGCCTTTTAGATTCGAGTTGTTGATTGATTAGTTAATAGGCCTTTCTTTATTTAGCTATGTTTTACCTCATGCTTGTTTTTTAACATCATTGAATGCCTTTGTCTGCCCCTGTTTAGACCCTCTGTATTTTTGATTTTTGTGTGGTTGAGAGAGGAAATGTATCACTGGCGAGGTCTTGTTTAAATCTCATCTACAGTCTGTTTTCAGAAGACTTTTTCTGTGCACCAGGGGATACCCATCGGCTATGTGAGAAGAACATTCAAAGACAGCCAGAATTGGAAAGAGCAAATTACATTTCCCAAATTTTGTTTGTTTGGAAGGAGATGTCTTTTCTAACTCTATAAAGAAGTAACGCAGTTTCTAATCGTCGTGGTGGCTAACAGGTTAACCAAAACTTCTTCTGCAACATCATTTAGAAGCATCTTCTATTTTATGCTTGTTCACAAACAAAGTCTTACAGACTTTCAGGAAAAAAAATCCCTCTGAATCCATCCATGGATTCTTTAAGTGTCATTATCCTGGAAAAATCTTGCTCCAGACTTCATCCTTTGTTCTTTTTGGACATTACACTTCAGTATTCTTCTTCCACAGCACACTGGCTGTGTTTATTTCTCTTCTACAACAATCGTTCTGTTAGTAAAGGGTAATATACTGAGATGGATTATTTTCTGCAAATCCAGCTTTGTTCTTTATCCCATTGCCTCCAGTGTACTTTAGGACAGTAAGCAGAAGAGAGAAGCTCTTCAGGTATCAAAAGTGTCAAGAGCATAATGCAATCATATAAGAGGATATAATCTTTGAGCAATTCATATCCACCATTAGTTACTGGAAGTTGTACCTTCCTGCAGAAATGTTCGGTATAATGTAGTACACACACGTTGCATTCTCTTTGGATACATATGCATTATGTAAATGGACAGTGGCAGGTCATTCTGAGTGGTCTTCAGAAAAGTAAGAGCAGGATTTAATCTTCAGTCTGCAGAGATATTTCAGAGAAAGGAAAGTCATGAGTAAGTAGGTCGCCATCAGAGTAAGCTCCTCAGCCAACAGAACGATTACAAGAAGGTTCAATCTCCTTCTGATGTTCATATGTGCAAGTTTATCACTTGGATGTGTATATGAGATGCATTTGTAAAGCATGATCAAAATAGACAGCAGAGAAGAAGCTGTAGACTATTCATGGCAGGTGTTGTCATTGACAACCAGTGATTTATAACTTCTCAGGAATATTCCCGAATCTTTCACACGCTTCCAAACATTCCATAGAACACAGTGCACGGCTTATGCTAGGATATCCCAGGATACTGAGTGCCCTTCCCGGTGATCCCCACAATGAGTCATTTTGGAAACAAAACTTCCTTGGAGGAGGAGTAGATCCTGAAGAGGATTTCTTAGCTGTTAGGTGCTCCATTCAATGAACCAGTTGGAAAACCTCTGTTCTCATGAAATTGTCTGTACCATACTGTGCTGTGGAAGGCTGTGCGCTAGTTTCCTGTCTGCATTGGTGCTGCTGCCAGTACTCAACCCAGCTGGGCAGTAGCCAGCAGAGAGGATCTGAGCTGGCTGACCAAAGGACCAGATGTGCAGTGAGTGCTGGCGCATGGATGCCAATGCTTCAGTGACTCCTCAGTAGTTCCAACAGATGGTGGTAAGATCCAAGTTTCTTTGGTGATAAGCTAGCAAAGTGATTCATGGAGCCTCACTTGATGATGGCAGTTTTTTGGGCATGACTCTATGAATGCACCATATGTCTTCTCTGGACCAGTGTGGTTAGGATTCAGTGTCTGGCAGATGGTAAATTGATCACCTATAGGGTGGCTTTAGCATCACTATCAGTTGTAGAATTTATTTCAAAGCATTGAAAATTCAAGCAGTTAGAACCCTATCTCCTACGCAGCATACTTTTGTTACCTGCAAGTTAGATTATTTGGTGGTCAGCGTAGCTCACCACAGAACTCCAGTATTGCAAAGCCATCATGTATTGCTGGCATCTTACAAAGTTTCCCAGACATTAGCCTGCTTGAACTCTTTACCAGACAGTGAAGGATTTAATCCTATGGGTGACAGCAGTATTTACATAAGTGGTTTTAGGTTTCCATGTATTGCTACTTACACTCTAGTGACTTTATATCTGGAGCTGGCTGAAACGTTAAATTGACCACGATCTTGTAAACCTAGGTTATACGGCAGCCTGTGCCGTAGACTATTCAAGCATTTCCACAGAATATGACAGCATAGATCCTGCAAGCCAAAAAGCAAGGAAGACAAGGCAAGGAAAGAGAAAAGATAAGAATGAGATGGTACATTAGGAAGATAAATGAAGGAGAAACACAATTACAAGAAACAAGAAATACAGCTTAAAGGGAAGAACCCAAGGAAATGGGTGTGTGAGCAGAAAGAGAAGAAGGAATGAAAGTCAACTAGTGGAGTGGTTCCCGTTATATTAATTTCCTCCATAATAAGCATTGCCATAGAGATTTTTATCAGGACAAGTCCTACCAGGGAAACTCTGCAGGATAGTACTCTCTGTTCGTGCCAAAGTGGCAATAACTTTATGTCACGTATCTGGGAAGACATTGCACCCTTCTCTATCAAAATTCTCCACAGGGTTACCAAAAATATCAGTGCCCCTTAGCTGTCCTGTCAGCCAGCTTCAAGCGAATCAAAGTCATAATTCCTGCTACCTTGCTCCAGAACTACTCAATGTAATAGGACATTTTGTAATATCCTGTTCCATACAACTATCCGTGGCTGCTCCTCATGCTGGCAGCTGGCAGACTAACGTAACCTCGTACTTGCCTTTGAATTTTGACAAAAACAAAGCGGTGCAAGTTCATTCCCATACGGACACCTCAGATCAGGAGTTGGTAACGTAAGGCAGCCAAAAGAGGAGAGCGCCGCACCGCAAGGGTAAGAAAGTTGAGCAGAAACCATAAATAGCGTAACGCTGACCGACAGATGAGCATTGCTTTTGCGACAGCGCGAAGGAATGCTCCAGTTTACAACGTCAGGGTGGCTGACTGTGTAGGGGAAGATTTTAATTTTTCTCCGCTCACTTTGAAATAATACGATGCTGAAGGAAAAAGAGTTTCCTAACAGATGGCCTCAAGGTCAGGGTTTAGTCATTACTAGACACCTCGCCCAAACTGCCATCTACTCCCATATCCCAGGCAGGGGAGGGCAGAGAGGAAGGCTTGCAAACGGTTAAAGCTTCAGCTAAACAAAAGTCAGGAACCGTGTAATTAAAACTCTACCTTTGTTGTATTGTAAAGAGTTAGCCTGTGACATAGGAAATATTTAAAGGAGCGGGCTGTTCAGCTAATTTGTGTGTGAGTGAACTGCTTAGACAGTCCTATCCTAAATTAACTGTAAGGCCACCCACTGAGATTGCCTCATAAAGGGCCATGATTGCTCAGCTTCGTTTTGTATAACCGTTCAATAATTACTAGATAAATGCATAACTAAAAGCTCTATTACACTAATAATTTGTACTGAGATAGATGTGTGGGACACCATGCTGGGTTAATTTGTCATCCCTGCAGCAAACTTCTAAAGAGGGCTCTTTTGCAGAGGAATTGTGTTAATATGTTGCTCCAGTGAGGACATGTTAGAGCAACAAGATGACTTGGTCGCTTAATCTCCTAAAGAGGCAAAATGCCTGGAGGGGAAGTGCCAGAAAGAAGAATGGGGGGTGATTAACACAGTGGACCCAGATTTAAACTCATCCTGACAAAAGGAGCTGATCTAACTGAGCAAAAGAATGAAAAAAGGGGGAGCGTTAAAAATACTAATAGGATTTCATGCATCCCTAAAAAATAATATAAAAATAAAGTGCTACAGGACCGAAGTATTTTACCCATGCTTTTACTGATTCTGTGTTCGGTTTCTGTGCTGTCTTTGATGTATCCGTGAAGTTAAACTATATGCTTTAAACAGTGCAGTGAACTGTAATATTTTTATCTCTGCTTTATGCTAAATTCTTCTAGCTTCAGACACACACAAAAAGCACATTATTGCTTTAAATATGGAACCCATGTTTAAGCATCAGAGCTCTGGATTTTCAACCTCCTCTATTGACAGAACCATAAATCATGTTAAAGTTAAGTGAATTACTGTAGCGTGGAACTATAGCTTTAACAATGTTTATGTAGTATCAGCTTACCATCTACAGAATGAAAGGGGGAAAAAAACACTGATATTAGAAATGGGAATGTGGAGTCCTATTAACTTAACAGCAATATATCACTCCAAAGTCACAGATTCCATTACCATGCCCTTTTTAGTATCAAAGCAGAATTATATCATCACACACATAAAGGTTGTGGTTTTTAAGAGAATTTACATTTCTATTGTAAACTTATCAACTGCATTTCATTATAAGAAGGGTGTGATATATTCTCCTAGCAGTAGTTTTTATCTTCTATGTGGGAATACATCATGTGTATTAAAAACAATAAAAATATGCAAAAGTTGCCAGCATTTGATGTGAAGTAGGCATTCTACAGAGAGGTTAAATTTTTTTTTTTGACCTTTAGCTATGGTCTTGGAAGGAAGGAGTGTTTTCTATAGATATGATTTTTGTTTCTATACCTTGAAATCAGTTCTATAGCATTCTAGTCTCCCAAAGGCAGAAGAATTTTGACATGTTTTAAAACAATCTGCTCAAAATAGCTAACTTAACTGGCCCCCTGCCTATGCCAGAATCTGGAACCAGCGCTCAGTTCAGCTCTACAGATTTTCAAAAGCAGCCTGTAATACTCACAATCCAGAGTACACCAATAAACCCTGTGCCCAAACACAGCTTTAAGCATGTTTTCTTTTTGCTAGGAACTCCGTGGGCCCTGGCAAAATGTCCTTCTGCCTCCCACTTGCTACTGCAAAATCTCTTACAGAATGAGTATTTCTGAACAAAGGGTCCAGGTGCCTTACACCACTCTTCAGAACGGCAAAGAGGGGCTGACAGCCAGCTCCAGCTTGGAGATAGCATGGGTCTGGGTTTTCAGCAGTGCTTAGCTGACCGCCTGCACTTGACTTCCGGAGCTGAGAGGTGGACATTCTACAGTTGGGTCCTTCTTTTGATGTCCGTGGGCAGGAAGAGATCCTCCAGCCATCATATTTAGGGTATTTGTATATCTCTTGCATTGGTCAGCTGTTTATATTATATTTTGAATGTTTCATCTACGTTTGCCTACCTAATGTGGAAGTAAGTATCAGTGATACCTAAATTTTAGCCACGTTAAGAGGATAAGGCCTATTTTTATTTTCCTGCCCCATGATTTCCCAGCCTTGTCACTGTAAATAGGAATGCAAGACAGGATCGGTTTGAATTTAGCTCATCCGTGGACCTGACAGCCATGTTACTGAACAGCCCCTTTGCACCATGATGGGACTTAAGCAATACTGAAGTTTTCCACTGATCGGAATTCCCTTCAAAGGGCTGGTCCTAGGACTGGTCAGTCCTACCCTCAGCAGCTCAATATTTAGGTAGAGGCAAGTCCTTGCTAACCTGAATAAGAGATTGCTCCACATTTATCACCTTAGAATCTACTCCTAACTGGCAGTAAGAAAAATGGGGACTCTCAGAAACCTTTGAAAGAGTTACGGGAACACAGCTCCCATTAACATTCAAAAGGAGTTAATGAATTCTCTCAGGACCTCTGCAAATCCCAGCCCAAGTTTCTTAATTATTTTTTTCTTGTTTGGGTAACTGCTTTCATCACAAAAATCTGTGGGCTTAAAGCTATTGTTTTAGGCTTCTATTCTTTACCTCTTGTATTGTATTATACACAGAAGTGTAAGTTCCTTTCAACAAATTTGGATTATTGCCAGATCTCCTTATTAAAAAGTCACTCTTCATATTTCCGATAAACACAGCTGTTTCATGGTGTTTGAAAGCATTTCACATCAGCCAGCATGGTGGCTTAGCCAATTAGTACTCTAATATGGTCAATTTTCAGAATAAGTACCTTTGGGGTACAAAGGGTGGGATACATCTTGCATAATTTGAACTGGCACTTGCATCACGTAGATGCTAGGAGAAAGCTTACAGCATGCAGGGAGTTAATGCAACTTAGAATCCTGAAGTGGAAATATCTAGCAGAACAAACTGTTCTATAACATTTCCAGGGAAATGACTTTTAAAAAAATACTTTCTTAATTGTAATGAAGCCAATTATGATGGCCTCAAAAACAAGCTGATAAAAATGATCCTGTTTCGTTATGATTATAATGTTACTATTTCTAGGAAGATTGATCAATGTTTAATGAGCTATTAGTAAACTTAATTATCACTTTCTAGAGGAGATATCTGAGTATTGTGCCCTCATGAAGCCAAGCCACTGTTGGCCTGGTCTGATGGACTAGCCCTGGTGTTTGTGAAGGAACAGTGGTTTTGATTCCCCAGACCACCGCTGCTTTGAACAGGCGAGGAGTGCAGGGTGATAGTAGGCTTTTCCCGAGCGGGAGAAGAGCAACACTAAATGACCCCTTCAAAGACTTCAAACAACTTTATGAAGAAAGAAATTTTCATCCAGTCATCTGGACTTGAAGGGGTTGGCAAGGCTTTTTGGGAGAGGAGATGGAAGGTGGATGGATCAATGTATCTCCCCCATATGTTGCTCTGTGCTGGTGGAGAAGTCTGTCTGAGCACTGCAGGTGCAATCATGAAGTCCCTTTACCACATCAGTGAGCGTTCCCTGGGAGAAAGGATCCCATGCGTCTTTATTAGGACTGCTCCTTTCTTCCAGGAGAAGGGTCTGAGAAGGGTACTAAATATCTAAAGAAAACTATAACCTGTTTCAAATTAACTGATTCTTTATTTTCTGATCATTCAGTTGAACAGCATTCACAGTTTTGGCTCTTCATTTGCTTTAGACATGTGAAATGCTAACCTAATCAATGAATGCAACTTATTTTATTAGTTAGTTAGTTTGTTATTGGCTGCTACAAATCAAGAAGGGAAAAGACAAGACTGGCCTGCATAATCAGATGTTTGAATTCAGCGTTCTGAAAAATCCTCTTATTTCTGTGCTGCACAGCACCACAAACTCATAAAACACAAAAAAATCCAGTATAGCACGCAACAGCTGTACTGCATAATTACTTGGCCCAATAGCAGTAGTTTTAAAATACTGGTATATCTGTTGCAGGCCACCATACATTATCATCTCATTTTCAATAAAAAGTCTGGGATGTTTCAGATGAGCTTCAATGGAATTAGAATCATGTGTGCTTTGAAATATTTATGCTTGCCTTGAGATGGAAGGATAATTCCTGCCTCCAACCCCCACACACAAATAACAGATTTAATAACGCCATATAGTCCCACTCCTCCATACCTACAGCAGGTAGAAATGAAGCTCTGATCTGGAATACACATATTTTCATAGGTTGTACAACTTACATTTTATGTCATTTAGTGAGGTCAATAATAAAATATAAATGCCACAGGCTGAAAGACGCCAAGAGAAATACAGTTTGGCAGCAGGGAGCTGCTTAGGGATACATAAATAATAAGTCAATAAATAAATAAATAATAGACAAAGACCTGTTTTATCTTCCATCTGAAGATCTCAGAGAATTTACAATCACCGATTGAGACTTGTAATATCCCATCAGAAGCACGTAAGTATTAATAGCCCCTTCTTATACACGGGAAAACTCGCATCACTCTAGGCATGGTTTCCAGAAGCAATGACTTAATAATTTTTATTAAGCATTTCTGAAAATCATGACTGAAGAGGCTTGTCCATGGTCACTTGCCCCTTTTAGAGGCAAACAGGGAAAACAGCAACCTGCTCCACTACCTCACGTCCTTTAACTGATTAAAAATGTTTGTGAGGATCCATATATATGGAAACACGGTTGTGTTCTGCACTCAGAACTTGTTTGAAAGGCCATTTTTGCATACACCGGAGTTGGCGACCACAACACAGCTATCGGAGTAATGGTCTGTATCTAGGCCAGCAGTTTTTAGACTTTAGCATTTAATTCCCTCTCTCTAGTGTAAGGCAGGCACACTTGTAATGTTGATCAGTTAAGAGTAGTAGATTCTTCTTCCTCTGATCAAACAGCTCTTTCTTTTGCCATTTGAAAAATTCGGTATTTCCCAGTCAGAGACTGCAAAAACCAAACATTTTGGAGATCCTTATTCCATGCGTTACTTCTTATGCTGATCCATCTACTCTGAGAAAATGAACCCTACATGTCAGTATATGGCACAGACTGAGGACTGATGCCTATTTGGTCTTGTTTCCTTCCTCGAGTCTTTCCCGTGGTCAGCAGAAAGCCCTTCGAGGTTGTGCTGAGGAGTTGGCCATGACTCCGAAGAGGAACCACTTTCTCCTTCTTGGGGCACTTAACCTTCCTGAATTATTGTTGATCATATCTGCATTCATTTTTCTTTTCTCTCTCTTTGGGAAGATCACCGACAAATGGTTTGCACTTTTTTTTTCTACCTTGACATGCTGAGGAGGTCAGGGCAACAGAGAAAGACCCAATACTTACATGCCTATGAGTATTTTAATAACCATAACACGTCTTTCATATAGCAAATCAAATTATTAAATGAAGAGCCATATCCTGGAAAAGCTAAATACAATGTGGTCTTAGGCCTTGTTTTGAATGTCTACCTGTTGCCTGGGTACAATTTTTTACTCTTTCTTGTTTGATTGAAATAGCATTTCTATCTCCTAGAAGAAAGGGAATGAATTTGTTCCCAGATGTGTACAGAGGGCAGTGCAGTTATATAACAATTTCAAATAGTATTAACAGAGCTGGTGCTAAAATGAAATTTTTTTAATAAATGTTTAAAAAATCCCAATCTGTTTTTTACCTTATTAGATGTTTGCCACATAAATTTTAATTTCTCACTTTTATCTTCATCCTTCATCTTCCATTTGGCATACAAGGAAAGGGGAACTATAAAAGGAGATACGAAGGAAGAG
This sequence comes from Burhinus oedicnemus, assembly GCA_008921705.1. Classification (NCBI taxonomy): domain Eukaryota; kingdom Metazoa; phylum Chordata; class Aves; order Charadriiformes; family Burhinidae; genus Burhinus; species Burhinus oedicnemus. The sequence continues at coordinate 2,241,177 of VFFE01009212.1, read as the reverse complement.
AGGAAGAATAAGTTTCATACCAAGAAAAGGACATGTTGTACGCTAATGAAAATTTTGTTGTAGTCATCAAAATGCTTACCACCAACTTTAGTTGAACCAATATTCGTGGCAAAATATTTTGATAATCTCTAAAGTGACTGTTGCTTCCTGGAGAAGGTGATGATACATTCATACCTGTAAAGTGGGTATGACGTAAGTGTCATTAAAGCAGTTACACCTCAGGGGCTGGTGTAAGTGAGATCAGAAGCCGGCACTTTGGGTGAATTCACCTAACTGAAGGTGCGTGCGTAGGCTGGAGGTGGCTACCTTGGAGCTAGTACTGGTGGGCTCCCTTCACATCCACTGGTGACCAGTCAGTGTGGTCAATGAAGTCCAGTCAAAGGCAGTGGTCTATTTTTGGATGAGATGAACGGCTCCTTAGACACCATTAGTTCTTTTTGGTCCTCCATTGATTCTAAGATAATTAGCATGGTAGACACCCACATTTACTAAGGTGAATCCCACATTATTTCTACCTTTAATAGCACACTTCAAAGTTACAGCCTCTCCCAGGAGTTTGGGGACAGGAAAATAGTCCTCATTTCTTCCTTTGAAGATTTGGGTTTTTTATCTGGAGAGTTTTCAAATATACTATAATTTAAGATGCAAACTCAGAACAAAACTATTTGTCTTAAAAGTGAATAAGAAATAATTAACTAGGTTGGTAAAAAACAAGAGATAAGCCCAGATGTGCAGACAGGTTGAACAGGCTGGGCACACAGGTGTTTGCCTTGGCCATGGAGTAACTGTCAACATTTTCATAACAAGGAGTGTGGGATATGCTGCTTCTTGTTTCCTTTTCCCAAGTGCAGCATTGCAGAGCTAGCACAGCTGTGGGAAGACGCTGTTTTCCAGTTCAGCCCACACGCCACAATATCTAGCTGTTACAAGATAGGTATAGCCTATGCTATCGGAAGAGATTCCCTGGATATACATCTGCTTGGATCAAAGATAGCTGAAGGCTGCGCGCTGCCTTTTGGTTCCTCATCTCCATGCTTTCTTTTAGCGGTGCTTTCCCATTGCATGAGATGCAGTTTAGTACCACACATCTAGTACGTGTTTCTCTTTCTGTTATGAATGTTTTAAACGGCATTGAGGGGAACAGGCTGGGAGGACTCGTGGGGTTAACGAGGTTACAGGGGGCTTTTCATGGCAAGGATGAGAGCTTCATATTCATCCCATATCAGCAGCCCAGGCAGGAGTGCAGCTCTTTTTGGTGGTGGTGTCAAAGAAATCATTCCTATCCAGTCGTGGAGAAAGCCGTACACACAAGTGCTGCCCAGCCAGCCCTTAATGAATGTTTATAGGATAATGCAGTAGGTTTCCTTGCTGCTGTCTCCGAGTACGTTTTAGCCACATCTTCAGGCGCTGAGTTTGCTAACGGTTTAATAATGCCTAAGAAAAAAATTATTAGTAAAGTGTCATATTATTAAACTGGTGATGAACAAGACTAAGAAGCAGATTCTAGCTTTTATTTAACTGAGGGTTTTTCATAACATTCGTCATGAAATGAGTGTTTGCTCGTTTTGTATTTTATTTTAGTTAACTTTCCTGCATCTCCAATTTTTCGAAAAGTGCCAAAGGCTTTTTTTTCCCCTCTCGTATATTTAACTTACTTCAAAGGCAACACATGAGTTTCTGTAGGATATTACTTCCCTTGCCTAGCCTTTATCTAATCGGTTATGTGTGGTGTACAAGTGCAGTATATGCACGTGGACACCCTTGAAAGATTACTAGGATAGCGTGCCAAGGGAGCGACAGGGATGTAACGATGACTGTTTGGTGAGAAATAAACTACGATTTACGGGTGAGCTTCTGCTCAACCAGATTAATTGGCCATTCTAAAGGAAAAGCGAATTCTCATTGTAGAGGGGAAAGGGAGAATTCATAGCACTATGAATGGCGGCAGTCGCTACCGCATGGTGACAGCTAAGAGTGGAAGGCACTGCTAGCTAACAAGGGTCCAACCCAGTAGATCTTGAAGGCCAAGAAACTGGGCAAGGTGTCACATAACGTTAGGAGAGCATAAGGCTCTTCAGCTGCACTTGCAGTTCTGCTGAAATCAGCTGAGGGTAAAATCTGTCATTGCCAACGGGCTTGTGTACATTACACCTTTACACCTTCACTGTAGTACATTTTCCAGCTGGCTTCTTGGCCCATAAATTCACCAAATTAAACTTCATCCCTGAATGCAAGCTGGGGGCTTGCTGAAGATTTGAGCCTACGATTATTCAGGAGAAATGTAAATGTAATTTTCAAAATGATCTTGCCACTTTGTGCGTGTTCATTAGATGAAAATACGTTACTTAAAATAAATGTTCCTAAACTGAGGTGGAAAAAAACCCCAACAACAGGAAGCGTTAGACCATCTTTAAATTATCAGCCATTTATAGTACAATATAAAGTGGATTCATATGTGCAAATCCAAGTTATATGAAATGTCAACTAAATCAAGCCTAATGTCCCAAATACATTTTTTTATTGCCTGATTGATTAGGACTGCTCTTAAGGTGATGAATAGTTTTTACTTTCACAAAGGGCTGCTGATTCCTTTATAGGTGTCCACTAAAAACACAGAAAATCCTTTAAAATGTCTGGCTCCCTTTGCTTTCAGGATCTAGATGAAGTGAGTGTAGGGCACAATGTGGTCTTATATATTAATTGTGAAGATCAGATGTATAAACAATACTGTACATTTTAAAAAAGACTAAAAGTAAAACTACGGTAGATTTAAACTGTTTTATTTTCCGAAGGCAAAACTCTATGTAACTTCTTTGTTTTCTTTCCTATAGCAAGTCCACATGCAACACCATCGACTCTTCATTTTCCAACATCACCCATTATTCAACAGCCTGGGCCATACTTCTCACACCCAGCAATCCGCTATCATCCTCAGGAGACTCTGAAAGAGTTTGTCCAACTTGTCTGCCCCGACGCTGGTCAGCAGGCTGGACAGGTGGGGTTCCTAAATGTAAGGAAGCCGTTTTTATTTCTTCAGAAGTGTTTGTCCTATGTAAAATTAACCATGGGATTCTGGGATTATTTTAACAGCATGTTGCATACAGGAACACACCTTGAACAGTCGTTGGAAGAAAAAAAAATAATAAAAAAATGCTGCTACTGCAAAAATATTTAAAAAAAAACAACAAAAAACCTCCCCAAAAAACCACTCGACCACATTGTGGTGAAATTAACTTAAACTGTCAGAGAAGTTGGTGATACAGTGACCTTTTGGGTCCCTCCACAAATGACTTTGCTGCATGCGTTGTAACCCTAGTGGAACTAGGGTTAACAAAATATGAAGGCAGAATAATTTTTATTAATTATTTTTGAAGTTCAGGGGAGAGTGGGGGGGAAGGAGCAGGAAAAGGGAGGGTGAGAAACAGATGTTTCAGATCAGCTAAATTCATTAGAAAAAAAAAAAAATACTGCCTTATAGCACTTTAGATCAAGTTGACCAGTACTTGAACTCAAGATGTTAAAAGTACAGTTTATTATGGTTTGTTATTTCTGTAAGCAGTTATCTTTTCCCCTTATCTCTATGAAAAATTAAGCAGAGTTCCAAAGCTTCAAATAACCATTTTCATTTTTTTTAATCAAATAAAGTGAATCATCTTGCTATTATTGAAATAGCATTCCGGTCAAATACAGAATTTATAAATTTTATGTAAATCAAATCTAAAATAATGCTCTGAATATTTCATGAAATGTAATGCATGTAACTTTTTCCAGCCAATGAAGCAATAACTGGCAAAATTACTGTTTCTCTCCTGACATACATACGATTGAAAGTGTTAATGAGAATTAGTTTAATTATTAGCATCTAATTTATTACACTTATTTAATAAGCTATATTGTTCTCAGTGCTTTCCTTTCCCTAGCAGAAAAACTGACTCTACTTATTCCAGCCAGTACTGGCTTTGAATAATGTCTGCAATATGTTAGCAGATACATTTATGTCTAGACAACAAATCAATATAGTGCTTTTCTTTTTCCTTGAGTATTCATTTGCTTAATTTATCCCAAACCATTCAGCATTATGAACTGTTAGCACACTCACAATGAACATACAGCAGGGGTCTTCTTGGCAGGAAAGGGACCTAATTGTGAGACAAGATAGTGGTTGAGAGATGTCACTAATATATTAGTTTATTAAAGGTACTGGATGTTGGAAAAATAAATATCCCTGAAGGATTGCTTCTTGCTGCAAACACTAGTAACTGCAGTCTTTGAAGTCAGTGGGAGCGCTGTTAAGTTAAATGCAGATGAATTTGAGTCTTATTTATGCCCTGAACTGTTTTTGCTCTAGCACAAGGGTGATTTGCACCTACGCGACTTTCAGGCCTTTTGTCAGTGCCAACGCAGGTGAAATGAACATAAGGTCCCAAGTGTTTGCCAGTATGAGTATTTTGTCCCCAGTAATTCAGGCTAATGGAAACCCTAACAGGAATTAAAATATTATTTTCTTTAGCAGTACTTAGAATATGGATCTGTGTTTAAAGCTGAGCTTTTATCATCAATGGAAAAGCCAATGCTCAGTGCCAGAAGAACTGCAGTGAGATCAATTTGTAGAGTGCTGTCGAAAATGATCTCATCATTTTTGTCACTAAAATGGAACACCTGATTCACAGGCTGTCCTACTTTCTCTTTATAATGGTATTTGGCATCTATCTGTATGGTTTTCAAGTGTCCAGGCTGCGTTACATTTAAAATGTAAACTTAACAAGTTGGGGGAAGCGGAGGCATTTTTTTTAAGCCTGCTTCTTGTTTTTGTGATACTTGAAAACACTTTTAGTTATGGACGGGTTTTTCTGGTGATTAATTGAAAGACCACACTTGTATAGCTGGGCCCATTCTGCCTGTGACTGACCACATCCTAGACCAAAGGGAGGGTGGTTTTTTCCCCCCGTGTATAAAATGAAGCAGTTCCGTCATTTCTCCATATGATCCTAATGGCAACTAAACAGTGAGCTATACTATTGCTAACTCAAAAGGGATGTGGGAGAGCAGTTACTTTAATATATACTCATTCATTTTCCTGTAATAAGATATCAGCATGACTTTTGAGACCACCAAAATGCTTGTTTTTTCTCTTAATGAGCAGTATCTTTAGGAAATTTGCACGCAGGTCCTAGGCACTGATATCCTAAGGGTATAACAGAGGCACGAAACTGGGGGACTAAAGGGGTCAAAAATACTGTTTCAACTCTCACTGAGCATCAGTTAGTGACTGCAGGAAATGTAAAGAGTAGTAGAGTTTAATCCAGGGCAGTTCAGACCAGCTGCGAATAGGACAAATGTTTAAAAGAGAGAACTTCCGTAGTTTCACAAGGTTCACAGGGTTTGAGACAAAGTTCCTTGAAGTCAATGGAGAATTTGACCCCGCACTTTCTTTGCCACCTCTCAAGTAATTGTAAATGTATTGCCTGTAGCCTTCGACTAGATTGTTATTACTGGAGGTTCCTAATAGCTGATTTTTAGTATAATTTTTGTCTGTTTGCTTGTTTTTTGGCAGCCCAATGGTAGCAGCCAAGGCAAGGTGCACAATCCATTCCTTCCTACCCCAATGTTGCCACCACCACCTCCGCCACCAATGGCTAGGCCTGTGCCTCTGCCAGTGCCAGACACAAAACCTCCAACTACATCAACAGAAGGAGGGGCCACCTCTCCCACTTCTCCAAGTAAGTATAGACGCAGCGGGAACCAAGGGCTAACAGCAGCGCGCAATGTGCTGCGGTCACCGTGTGTCGGCTATTCAGAGATGAGGACTGGACTAGCTCTCGGGAAGTAGGAGAGCGCTCCGCTCTGTTTATGATGGGCAAAATTCTGAGCTGGTTTTATCTTAACGAGGAAAGAGTTAGCTTAAGGTTACACTTTTATTTCTGACTTTGCTGGCATTTCGCATACCCGCATATGAGAGAAATCAAGGCCGGTAGCTAAGCTGTGACACAGACCTGGGACTTTTGGGATCTTGTTTACTGTCATGAGGAGGCAGTTTGGTATCTCAATTCAGGCTTTAGAGGATAGACTCTACATGGAAATCAGACAGATAGCCTCACCGAAAACATTGCTGCTTATACATACTGGGCTAAACTAACAACTCGTTTGAGTTCACTTCATTTATCATTCTTTTGGGAATAAGTCTTCCTAGATTAACCCAGACGTCTTTCCCTTATGACTTGGTTCCCGAGCCCTGCATTTTGGGCAAGAAGCTATGGTATTTCTTAGGCCCAGGGAGAAAGCTTTAATCCTCTCTCCACCACCCACACGGCTCCCATATGTATTTTGTGTAGCCACAAGTCAAATATACAAATTCCTGGATACACACTTGGGGATACCACTTTGGACTCACTCTGCTGGGAAACAAATGTGATTCAGCTGGGTTTGATGCTTTAAAAAAGTCTGGATGTTCAGGGAGTTAATTGTGAAATGATTTAATGAAGCTATGCTCAAACTGACATTTAAAAACAAAAGGGAAGCTTTCAGTGCTTTAATGGCAACTGTAGGGGACTTGTTCCACAGTGAAGGGAGTCCAAATAACATCCACAAACAAAAATCAATCTAATCGAAAGAGCAAATCCCTTTGTGTGCTTTTCAAGCTTATTATTTAAATGCTATATGCAACCACTGGTTGATGTGCAAAGAGGTATTCGCTATTCAGACCATGTGAAGCCTACATTTTTAAAGCTTTATATACTGTTCAGGAGATTTGCACAGGTTCCAGGGGGCATTTTAAAAATCTGGTAGTTCTCGTAGTTTTGCATTGCCTTCTGCTGCGCGATAGCGCACAACTGCAAACTCAGCAAGATACTCTGGCTCGCTTAGAAATTAAAATGGGTTTTAGTATGAGACAGTCTGGTAAGACTGTGAACATGATCTTCTAGAATCAGGACTTCTAGAATTGATCAGCAGATTTTTGTTGAGCTAAGAAGTTGATTCATTCCCTCCCCTCCGCTCTGCTTTCTGACCTTAGACCAACACTTGTGCTATCAGGAAGGTTTGACGCTCTCTGATGGGAGATACTGTCTTCTGAGTCCTATCAATAAGGTTCAGCGGTGGAATCTAAAAGGTTAATGTTTAGTCATACTTATCACTGAGTAGAGTCAGCAATGCCTTACTATTTCCTTGTCTTCAGAACCGGGAAAAATGAAACTAGGTCAGTGTATATTTGTAATTACGGTTGTGACTCAGTTTACTGGCAGTGTGTGGTGTCTAAAAGAAAAAAATTCCCAACATCATTTTAGCAGTAATCTTAATACTTAATGTTTGTGATACTGTGATCATGTAAACAAGCTAAATGCGTGTCTGGCCTGATTCTCAGCTGGCATAAAAACCGACGTTTGTCCGCTGAAGTTCGCAGAACACCACCCATCGGTATGGGCTCGGGCTGGTCACTGTGGCTCAGTGTTCAGCAGACAGCTGCCGCATTAATTGGGAACCGAGGTTTTCTCAAGAGCAGCCAGTTAGTGGTATTTAAACAAAAGATTAGGAAAATAATTACTGTTTGTTAATTAGCTACGCTGATGTCTAAACATATAGTTCTGTACATATTCAGGCATGCATCTTCCTCTTGGTAAGGGTTTTGAATAATAGCGACTTGAGTTGTAAAGAAGCATATAATTTAATTTAGGGACAAATTTTACAGAAAAGTAGATTATAGGAAATATTTTCTAAGAAAAAATATTACATATATACCAAAGCCAGTGGAAGTGGCTGGCCACATAAAGAGAAAAACAAACCGAAGTTCCTAGCCTCGCAGCGAGAGTTTGCCAGAAGGGCCCACTGGACTCCATTTAGCGTGTCAATCAGGACCAACCCTCCATTTTCATCGGTGTTTATTTTTTTCTTAACTAAATATTGGCCTTCAAATAGCAAGTGCAGATACACCAGAGTTTCATAAAAGCCTCACAAAAAGGTGTTTTCCATGGTTACGAACTGCTTGAGTGCACCGGTTCTGGGAGTGTCGCTGGGTTATGGCTGACTGCCCTGCAGAGCTTTAGGATATTGGAAAGTCACTTATGCAACAAAGGCAGGAATGATGTTAGATTTTGGCCAGACTCTCTCCTTAGCTGTGTGGAGGAGAATGAAGCCCCCCCCAAGGAAATGGAGTGAAAGGGGTTGGCATTTGCTCCATTCTCCTTCCCTTTTTTGGTCTAGCAGAAAGCCCTCTGCAGAAACAAAATGCAGTTATGGCCCTACCAAAAATTGGAATATGGCCCTCCTGAGGGGTGCGGGAGCCAGGAGCAGCTGTTCAATACAGCGTGGCCTCCTGGGAATGAGAGCTAAAAATCACAACAAGGTGGTTAATGATTCTCAGAGCAATAGTGAAACTCTCCAGCTGTGACATTAACCAAAACATGAACATTAGTGCTGTCCAAGGAAGGAAGAGCCCCTGGAGATGCACACTGGGGATTTGCCGCTACTGGGTGGCCAGGCACACCCTGGGAGTTGAAAATTTCAGCTGTGAATCCTATCCCTTTGGAAAGCCAGCATTTTCCTCAGTGAGATAACACAATGGAGATGGGATTCGTGAGGTTTGCGGGGATTCACTTTTCCTCCATAGAAAGCTTTTTCAATAGAACACATCCTTGATATCAGACACAGCCCCCAAATTATCTTATCTCAGATCTCTTCTTGATTTGTTTGGTTGGTAACCCATAACAAACATAACACAATATTTTCTTGAACTTGACAGTTTCTGGGTTTAATATCTCATTGCCCAAGGAAAACACCACCTCCACTACATGCCAGTTGGACTTTATCACTATCATAACTGAATCTGAGTGTTAGAATCTGTGGCCCTCATTCCAATGCAGAGTCTAAGATACTGCCATCCTGTACACCACGATTTTTAAAGAGCTTTTTTAAATTAAATGTTATTTTCTAAGGTTCACAACTCTGCATGGGGAGAAACTTAGCTATTATCCCTTGTTGGGCAAGATCGTTATCGGTTAATGTCCCTTTTCACAAAGGAGTTTTCATGTTATATAGCATTTGTGTCAGGATGAGAAGAATGATCTTGTGGCTATAGTACTGGATTCATAATCAGATTGGATTTCTCTCCCTTCCTCTGCTATGCATTGACTGAGCACCCTCTGGGCAAGCCATTTTAGCTTTCTGTTCGCTCCTTTCCCCCTCCATAAAAAAGAGGGTGATGACTGTATCATTTAATTTGTTAGAATTTGCAGTTCCCTCTCAGATACTCAGCTGCAGAATGCATTGTGGTAGGAATTGCTGTATTGTACCGTGTTCCTCCCGTTAATTCTCTCACTACAACTCCACAATGGCTAAACTGACTCCTAGTCTTTCGTGAAACAGTACAGCTCTTCGTATCAAGCACATGTACGTGTTGTCTTGATCTGTAAAAGAGAGACCTAGTGGTACATTAGGTTATCGCTCACCCAATCATCTTTACCAACCAAAAGTTTATGCTTTTAATCCAGAACTGTCTGATAAACAACACACTCCTATACTTAACAGACATTATTTCAGGAAAGTATATTTTAAATTGATTCTCCTACTGCAGGCAACTTTAAAATACATGACATTCCCAAAACTGTTTGTTTGTCTTGTCTTCCATACAATTTCTTGCCATTTTGGCTAAATATCAAAGCTGTCTGTGTGAGCAAATGTTCTTTCTCTGCCAGCTCCTGTTTTGCTTGTTCCTGAAGTGAAGCATCATAGCAAATTTGTGGCATCACATTCATTTCCTTGGCTACGGGCTATGATGTTGCAAACAATCCTCAGTGAATTCCAGTAGCAGAAAGACTAGGCTGGGCAGGAAGATGTTCCTGTTCAAGCCCAACGGGCCAGCTACCAGCTAGCGTAAACTAGTGTAGATCTATGCAGTTCCCATGGAACAAAGCTGATAAAGATCAGGGGAGGATCTGCCTAAGAGACCTGGCTTCTCTTCCTTTCCATGCTTTGACTTTTCCCTTTCCTAAAAAGGAGTTTGAGGACCCCACCATAGGCTTAGCCCATGTATACTACAACATCATATGACCCAGCTTTAACCAGCAAGAGCTGTTTGCCCCATCCTAATCTCTGGACAGAGGACAGGGATAAGAAGTGGTCAAACTTCCAGGATTCCCACCTCCGTGTCAAACAAGGGTATTTGTACGAAGACAGTAAGATACAGCTAGAAGCTGTGTTGGTGATGGTCTAAGCAACACTGGGTACTGCTCCCTTTTCTGAACCAAACTTCACCATAACAGGAGTCACTGCTAATGTGTGTTCCATGTCACCTTAGTGTTCTGAGCCCAAAATGGCCCCTTGCAATCCGCAAACATCTCGTGACATTTTACAATGAAGTGGGACTAGCATCTTGGGAGAGTCCAGTGTAAAGCCTGCTCTGCACATACGTAGTTTTGGTACTCTTCACTTCGTGACTCTAGCAGTGTAGTTATATGCCCTTAAGGAAATACCAAGCTGACATCCATGTATTTTCAGAAAGCAAGTTAAACATAGTTTGAAGCGTTAGGGAAGAAGGGTATACAGAGCAATTCACCCAGCAAGGTTTGAGGGGACTTTTGTGCGTATTATACGGTTTTCAAATGTTTTAGAGTTTTTGTTTGAACAGAGAAGCCATTTAAGACAGTGTTCCGATGGTTTCCCTTTGATTTTCTACCAAGTATCACAGCAAAAGTATCTGCCAACAGGGAACTGTAAACAAGATCTTGAGTTCCTTCCCTTCTGAGTGGAACTTACCTGCTCCAAGGGATTAAATGGCCTTTCCACTCATTCTGCTTCCTTAAAAGTAGACCAGAAGAACCAAACAACAGATGTTTGATTTTTGAGCTTGAAGTTAATTTTCCCCACTGCAGAAGGAATTTTTAATCTTGCACAACATAGGGTTCAGTAGTTAGTTAAAAAAACCCCTCACCATAAAACAGTACAGAAGAATCTTAATGCACGGCACTAGCAACAGAGAAATACCCTTTGCAAATCGTGGCTTCTTTGAATTATTAAGCAAATTAACATGGTAAAAAGGAAAGGAGAACATCTCACCAAATCTACTCAGTTCATTTCTTCCTTGATTTGCAGATACGAATAACAGCGAGTGTACCCGTTCATATTCTAATATGCAAGCTGCACTGCAATTTGCAAAATCATCTCGGAGAGATGAATTAATGCACTTAAAAATTCCTTTAAACTAAACTTTGTGAAGGAAAGGTGTTGCTTGCATGAGTTTTGCAAGTACTAGCAAAGTGTTAGCTTTCCGGAGAGAAAAGCTCACCTCAGTGGAAACAAAGGGGAAGAATGAGAAGTCAAGAGTGCCTTATCTCCCCTCAGATCAGTAAGAAATGAAGATACGCAGTTCCTGGGGTGATTTCAGGGGAATGCTCGTTGAGAAAGTGAAGAAAGTCTGATATAACTGTATATATATAACTGTGTATATATATATATATATGTATATAACTGTAAGACTCAGGAGGCTTCATGAGATGTTTGTGAGACTTGGGTGGAGAGGGGAGGGAAGGACGGATGCGGTTCTGCATGCTCATAGACTTAGGAACTCCTCGCCAAAGGGTTTTGTGGGATGCAAAACGTTTGCGTGGGTTCAAGGGCAGATCGAGCATTCATCAATAAGAAATCCCTTGCAGGCCATTAAACACAGGGAGTCCCTGAGCTGAAAATAATCAAAGGGTGGGAAAGAATATGGGAAAGTAAATATGTGACCTGTTTTGCCTCTTCCCTGTGCATCTGCTCATGGCCCCTGTAAGAGAAAGGACAGTGGATAAGGTGGAGCATTGGTCTGATTCAGTACAGTCTTAAACCAAAGACTCCTCCAATGTAATGCCTCTTACCGAACATTTTGCCTTCAGACAGGCAACAGGCTTTCATCTACACAGACACCTCGGTGTCTTCTCCGCCTCTTAACTCGCTTTATTTTTCTGTAACGTTGAGGCCTGAACATTATATTTAGCCTGACTGGAATTTGGCAAGTAACTTTCCTTTTAGCATTGTTTTTTGTCTCTTCATTGGATAGTTAGATTGTCTGGGGATTTTATTCAGCAGAATGCATTCCCATAAATATATTTAAAATAGACAGAATCACTGTTTGTATTAAGGCATCTATTTAGGTTATTTGAATTTAGATCTGAACATGCAAAAAAACTGACCAAGGGAGAAGATTGCAAGGGGGATTTTCAAATGAGAGGAGGACTGAAAATGCATTGAAAGCTTTTGGATGTGGAAGTACGTGGCATTGTGGACAGTTGCAGTGGAGAATATAATGCAACAATAAAATCATTAAAGTACTTCAAGTTTGGAAGTAATCTGGGTTCTTGGCTTGCATTGCATTTAATAGCTTTACATTTATGGGAGCCATTCCAGTTTTTAAAGGCAGCTTCAGCCTTCAGACTGATTGCACTTACCACCCCAGTGAAACTGCAACCCATTAATTTTTTACCGAAAGGATCTTCCTAGTTTGTCAAACACATCAAGTGAACATTTTAGAGAGTGCAGACCACAGCAGTATGAAAACCGAAACTTTATATGGAGAGAGAATGCTGGATTAGCATGAAATAAGGGTCTGATTCTGTTAATAAGCGCTTCAGTGAAATTCGCTGCTATACAGGCCCCCATTAAAACCAGAAATACCCCATATTCGAGTGAAAACAGTCAGGCAATAGCAGGACGTACAGAAGCCGCTTGTGCTATCCCAGCGTGGAAAGGCCCGCAGCGGTTCTCCCGCGGGATGGAGAGCCGCGCAGGTGACCCCAGCTCCTTCTCCCCGAGCGCACGTCGTGGCCGTCCTGCCTGGCAAGGAGCCCTGTCCCACCAGCCCCGTCCCCTCCGTGTTTATACCCCCATCATTAAGACCAAACCTTTGCGGTGTCTAAAACCAAACTCTCGCTCTCTAAAACGTTTGCACATTTCTATGTTAAACATCTGCTTAGGTGGCTCTGAGACAGTGTGTTTTGGTGTTGTTCGTGTGCAATCTAGTGCCGCTTCCTCAACGCATGTGTCCCTTCCCTTCACAGCCTACTCGACACCCAGCACCTCCCCCGCAAACCGATTCGTCAGTGTTGGACCACGGGATCCAAGCTTTGTAAATATCCCTCAACAGACTCAGGTGGGCCGCTTTCGACTTCTCTGTATGCCTGCAGCCTCTTCTTCTTCAGTGTCCTCTAACGTGTCCCCGCGGAGCCAGCTGCATTGCCGCTGTCACTTCACCCACATGGTCTCAGTAACTACAGTGAAATGTCACTTGCAGTTTGTTTGTCTGTTGTGTTTTTTTTGGGCTTACGTAGTAGCAACGCTGCTTTCGTACCTGGAAAGATCTCTCTTGCTTTCTAAGACACTGGCTTCTAGCGCAGTTTTTTGCCTCGAGATCTGGGTTTTCGCAGACTTTTGCTCCAACCTGTTCCCAAGGCAGCCCATTTAATTGCATGTGCAAAAGGAGCTCAGAGAGACCCATCAGGTCACAGTGCGCCTTAGTCCCCCACCAGATGCAACGGGAGACTGCCCCAGTGACTTCCATGGAAAAAAAAAAAACGGCCTCGAATTCCCGGTTGGCCATTTGCACGGTGGGCTTCGAGTGAGCAGAGTTTGTAATTGCGAGCACATCTGTTTCCTTACACAAAGAGAAAAAAGTCCAGTTGAGGCAGGCCTATAAAGCTGGGTTAACCGAATTCATAGTCCTGCTATGGTCAAATCAGAAGCTCAAGTAAACATTTGTGTTTCTTTAGGAGAAGGACGAGGTTTAAATATGCTTTTGCCAAGCTGTATCAAATTCCCAGGGTCGATTAAGAAAATAGTTGTTGGCAGTTTTGTTAGCAGCTAATTTGAGCCAGATGTTGAAAAAATTAAGTCTGTGCTTAATATCACGTTATCATGGGGGGGGAGGTATAAAGAAGTGAGCAGAACTAGTGCTTTAGGACAACTATAGTTTGCAGTTTTAAATGACTGCTTGACTATGTTACAATTCTTTTAAAGGTCAACAGCAAGAAATATTTGTAATTTTGTTTTGAGCTGGTTGCGATGACTAAAAAGTAATAATTCAAATAACTAGCAAATTGGGGGAGTACTGCTCTTAGATCTTGTAAGTTCTTTCAGATCGTTTCTATGCATCTGAATAATTAGTGTACAGATTAATGGCTGTCACATGCCACAGTCCAGTGTGTGCATGAGGACAGATGCCTTGTTGCGACGGCTTCGGCACCTACGCTGTCAATGAGACGCAAGTCACTCATTGCCGAAGATTTTCGGTTTACAGGGCTGCAACCAGATGCCGGTGAACACAACGTGTTTTCTTGCTATCTGCTCTTTGTGTACAATTTGTTAGGGGCTTTAGTTTATAGCTCTGTCGACAGCACAGGTTAAACTACGTCGAATCTCAAACCTTCTCTGCATTAAATAGGGTCACAGAAAGTACACCAGCAGTGCAGAGCGGGGTTTTAACCCATCAGGTTCTGATTTTTTTTTCCACGCCTTAAGAAAACTCAGCCTGCACCCCACTTTTCAGGGCTCTTCCTTTATTCAGTTCATGTACGTGACAAGTTTTCATGTGCCTTCGCATTGAAATGGTGTTTCTCCAGTCGTTTTGGAAACAACTGGAATACACAGGAATACATTGAAACTGGGGAACAGGAATGTTAAGGTATACTGTTAAAGTCCTTAAGCATTTGGTCTTTTCCTTCATTGCTCAGGAAACTTGAAACCCTTTGGAGAATGCTACTTACCTTTTCCAGAAGACTTGAAAAACTACTAGTTGGTAAATTGATTATGTAGTGAGACACAACAGTATTAAGTCTCCAAAATATTTTAAACTTATTTGCATCCTGCAGCCTAGGTTTCCCAGATAAGTTTGTTGACTGTAAACTTTTATCCTCCTTATTTATGACTTAAATCATTTTAAAGTGCTCTAGCCTTACTTTAAGTGCTTCTATGTAATGCAGTGTAGTGAATAACAATGCTGTACAGTGAAAAACAATACTCAAGCACAGCTTTCAATTAAAGTCAAACATGCTGCAGTGGGTAAGGAGACTGACTTCCAGTCTCTGACTCCAGCTGCATCTCCGTGCTTCTATACATCATTACACCACCACAACCCACTTGATACTAAATATATAATTTATCAGCAAAACTCACTACTTATTCATGAAACAACTCCGAAGTTGACTGCGTTTTAAATCAGACAAGTGAGGTAAAAATACTAACTGCGATGATTTGGGATTTACTTAGCGTTCCTCTAAACAAAGACGTGCTTTTGTACTCTTTTTGCAGGGCATTACTTTATAGGATGATCGCTTAGGATATTTTCAAAATGAAAATATAAAAACGCATAGAACTGTGTTATTAAAAGCAGCTGAGGTGGCTGCTTTCCATCAGGATTTTTATAGTACATTCAGAGTCAGCCTAAGATACGGGTCCTGAGGACCAGTAACTGCCAGGCCACACAGCTCCCTTAGACAAGAGGAAGCGGCGAACACTCAGAGCTTCTGAAAGTCAAGCTTAAATAGAAGGGTTAAGCAACTCTTTACTGCTGGATCGACAAAATAAAAATGAAGACTGTATCTGAGCATCTGCTTTTTTCAAATTACGGTCCAGCTACAAGCCCTAAGAAAACATTATGGTCAGCGTTTTGGTGGCTCTGATTTTCTCTTCCAATTGGTGGGTCATTTGAGTTACGCATCGTCGTTATTAGTCTTAAAACACTGCAAAAGTGAGTGTGTGCACAGGGATGTGACAGTGCCGTTCAGCAGAAGTCACATTTCCCATACATGGGCATTCACAGGCTTTCACAGAACACTGGAATAAAATCTCAGACAAATGTACGACAGCATGGCTGGGTTTGAGCAAGGATCATTCTGTCCTGGGCTGTTTTTAAACAACCAAAACCAGTACATGCCTTTCTTAATGGGCATTTTAAAAATTAGCAGTAGACATTTCCATTAGCAGCACATTCTAATTTATGTCAGATTGCTTCAAATAGAATCCCTTAAAGGAATTTTATAGAATTTCTATAATGTTTTATTTAGAAAAAGGCCGTCTTCCTGTGTCAATAAAGGTTATAGCAGGACGACAACTCCATGACAGAAGAGATCAGGAAATAAACTGATTTAAGTCAGTAGTTCTGATTCGGTAACAAAAGCCCCAAAAGGGCTGTTGGCTTTGTCTGGTTTTCGCAGCTTCAAAACTTTTCAGTTGGTTTGGTTTTTCAGACGCTGCCTCTGCTTACCCCATCCATCACTCTGCCGCTCCAGCAGCTCACCGCATAATTGTCCTATCTGGGGGGTTATTTGAATCTAAATTTCTGTTTGAGCTATTAGAAGAAGCACTTGACTTGGCATCCTCTGTATATGTTGACAAAAAGGCACAGGTGTTGTAACCTTTGCTTGATAAATCATTTACTTTTGCTACTTGACTCGCAAGCAATATGGGGGCATGGGCTTTTTAACTGCCTTTTCCATATGCAAATCAGAAATACAGTATGCCTGGGGTACACAGTCTTTAGTTTCAAAAGCAAGCTGGTCTAGATAGCTCATGACTAAGTAATAGATACGTCTCTCGTATTGCCAAGGACTTGTAATAAGGAGAGTGGAAGAGGAATGGGAAAGTACCGTCACATTAATTAGGGACTAGCCTATCAGTAGCAACGCCACTAATAAAGAATAAAGGGTTCTGAGTTTTGGGTTAGTGTTTTTTTTTTTCCTAACCAAGCGACAAAAGTAATTGTGAAACACAGGATATGCGCTCAGAGTACGTGCAGCTGCTGACACTAAACTAGCAACCTGCTCTCTGTGACCGCAGTTCGCATTGTCACCCACCGCTCGAAATGGTGTTTGCCGATCTCTAATGCCCTCGCTTTGCTCTACACTACAGAATTCCTTTAGGGATCGTACATATTCAGTGTGCTGCAGCTCCACTTCACACTAACATTGTTTACTAGGCTGAGTCCTGTTTGCCACCTACTTACCCTACATCTTCCTGGAAATTGTACTTCGGATGCTAAAAACAGCCCCTGAGCAACACATGCCAGCTCCATCGAATCCCTCCTACCTGCCCGTAGCCCACGTGCCTTAGACAGCGAGGTTACGAGGATGCACAGAACAGAAACTGCCTCCCACTGCAGGCACCCGGGCAGAGGATCAACCGCTTTACCACCTGTGAGAATCTAAACAGTTTTCTTCTCTGCTTAGGAGAGAAAGCGTATCGCGCACCCTCTCGTCCAGCTGGTTCAGGAAAAATCCCTCTCTAATCTAAACATGCTTTATATCAGATCCTTCCCAGTTCGTCTCTAAAACTTACTTAGGCGCAAAACCAAATATTTATTCCCTTACCTTTCTCTAGGAAAAGATAAAACTGTTTTCTAGAAGAAAAGAAGTGGAAGCTCTTCCTGCTTCTGGCTTTGCCTGATCCCAAAGCTACAGTCAGATCGCGTGTAGTAAGCCAAGGACTTGTCTTTTCACGCTTTCCCTGGTGGGGCCCTAAAGCCACCCAGCTACAACCCTGCTCTGGATAGAGCCCATCCTTTATAATGCAAAACAATTAAAACAAAAACCCCATAATGTACCTAGCAGCCACAGTAAAGTAAAAGAAAAACCCCAAAAGTCAAACAAGCTTATCTAGGCAGCAAAAGGACCAGTATGAACACCAGCAAGCCTGGAAGCACAGCCCTGCTCTTGCTACCAGCTTTATAAAGACCTGGTACAACAATGCATGCTGTGAAACACATCTATTAAAGAGTAAGCTGGGGGAGGAAATTACTGAAGTTTAGCAAAATGTTTCTAGTATAAGGAAATTGCTAACTTTAGATCTGCTCCTGTTCTCTACCTTCCTGAATTAGACAGCGGTATCTTTGTAGCTTCTTCTTTTAGGCTTTTATTTATCTCTAAAAAACCACCTTATGCCTCAGGTGCATATCCAAACCTAATTGTACAATTACTTTCTTTTCGAGAGACAAGGGAAAGACTATTTTACTTCCCCGCGATTCTTTCAGAAAGCAAACTGCCACCTGCAATTTTTCACTGGCAGCGCTTTAAAACAAAGGGCATGGGAAAAAGAATGAGCTTTACGCTGTGTCCTGTAGGTTAGCAGATGTGAGCTCTGTCAGACGAGGGAGGGAGGCAAATTCCAGAGTCGATGGTCCTTCTGTGATAACAGCCAGTCGCTGCTGCCTAGACGCTTAATTCGGAGGAATGTGGTGCAGGTGATGCCCCTCGCTGCGGCTGGAGGCGGCGGGCAGGGGGGAGGCAGGGAAGCAGTCTCGCAGGTAGCAAGGCCCGAGAGCGTATAGGATTCATAGATCAAAGTCAGCACCTTGAGTAGGAAGCTAACGCAGGTCCTCCAGAGCTATCGCTCCTGCAGCTGAAACTGCATAGCTGTTTTGTGCCCAGGTTCCATTGCCACCCTATGGAAGAAAGAAACCAGTGCACACATTTTTCTTTTGACAAATAAAATGTGCGCCTCGTTTCACGGGGATTTCCCATTTTTGCTTCTCGCTTGAAGCCCTGCCACATCGTCCTGCCCTTCGCAGCATCACAAAGGGACGCGGAGCTGCCAGGCTCCCGCGCAGCTCGTGTTGATGTGCTTTATTAATGAGTACCACAAGCTGCCTGTCCTTTTCGGCCCTTGCACCCTTCTCTCTTTCTCCCATTTCCCAGCGCCCAGGAATTGCTCCGGTCAGGCCGGCAGCACCTGCTGGCCCTCGGGGAGGAAGGCTAAGGTCAGGATCTCCCGGCACGGCTGCAGTGCGCTAACAGCTGAGACGCCGCTTCGCTTCGCCGAGCAGCGCATGTTCCGAAAAAGTGTAAGGGCTGCGTGTGGCTCGCACGTTGCGGTGGACGTGCAGAGAACATGAGAGGCTGCAGGAACAAGATCAGGCCTTTTATTTTGGGGGTTCTGAGCGGAACTATTTATAAGCCAGGTCAGCGCTACTTGTTGCTTAGGTGACTGTTCCTCCCCAGGATAAGAATACTTGTCCTCAAGGCTGAATGCAGCCCTTGTGTTTGAGCGTGAATAAAGATGGAGAACAAAATTTGGAAGCATTTGCTCAAATCAGTTCAGCCCCCTGAGAAGTACATATTCCATAAGTAACCTCCCTATGCCAGCACACGTGGCTTTGGGAGAAACTTAACTGCAAAGCACTTTTAAGCAGAGACTTGACTGCCCCTTTCCTCCTCTTGGCCCGTGGCAACAAATGTAGTGGCAGGTTCAGGACATAGTTTAAATGCAGGAATAACGTCTCTCCTGGGTAAAGAACAGAAATCCGCAGAGACTAGACATAAAAACACAATATAAAAACACAATTTGGGGTGTGGGACTGCTACTTTCTAGAGCTGCTGAAGTTAGAGGGATCGCTCTCCTCCTAAACCCAGCAGGGATCTGTGGACTTTCCCGTATCGGCAATGGGAAGCGAGGGCTGCTCTCCTCCGACACCCGGAGCCGAGTTACGTAGTGCCCAAAGTGCCATCTGAATTTTTAGATTGCTCCTGAGCCTAGGTGGGCCCTATACCCTCACAGATCGCTTTCTTACTAGAGATAGACAATACATGTAAGAAATGGGACACACAAAACAGAGATCAGAAACAGAACCAACGTAATGAACAGCTGAGTGTGTGAGAAGAGAAAGTTGTATATGTGACCGCTTAATTTATAGTAATTGCCAGGACTGAAGGGTGCTGAAGAAGGATGCGCTTTTGTGGGCTTGAGCCCTGTTATGACCAGTGAAAGTTTTGATCCCTGAGCAAAAACTGTTTTGCGGCAGAACCAGTGGCACCAATCTACTGATATGTGACCTGAGTGTTGGTGCTGTCTTTCATCTTCCACCCAGGAAGCAGCTATACTGGCCTGATCTTGAGGGTGGCCTGGAGATGGCTCTAAAAATGTAATATAAGTCTAGAAAGAGCGTGCATAGAAAATGCAGCGTCAACCTCTATCAAGCATCAGCAGCTCTCAGACCCTGGGAAGCTGAAAGGAAGCTTCAGATCCTGCCTTTGCTTTCTGGTTGGCCATATTAAACTTGCTCTTCTCTTTTGTTGGCTGAATCCTTCACTGAGCTAAAATTGAGATGGTTCCACCATGATGGGAGCAAAGAGCCCGCATGTGGTCATGGTGCTCTTGATGTGCCCTGATCACATAATAGCTCCGTAGCCACGCGTCCCCAGTGCAGCATGAGTGTGAACGTGCTGCTCTGATCACAGTTGCTAATGACAGTCCAGAGTGTGCTCCACAGCGAGGAGATATAAAGGTGACCAGAAATCAGGGTCGTTCCCCAACTCCCATTCCCTTCAGTGTCTGTTCAGCTCAGTGCACAAAACCCGTTTAATTGAGCTTTCGCTCAGAGGGGCAGTATGAAATTTCGCTCTCAGATCTGGTCTTAAAAAGCAACCGAGAGCAGTATACCTCAAGAAGAAAGCACATACTGCACTATAAAGGTAAAGATTCACAGAAAACTTCCCAGTACCATCATGTGGCTTTATCTTCAAAGTGGGTTGGAGCCAAATCAGTCCAGAAATGCCTGGGTTAGTCCTCAGCAGGGTGGATCCTTTTTCCTGTGTTTTTTCTTCCTCCTCCTTGCAGGCTCCCGACAGCAGTTCAGACTTTTTTTGGAAACGAACACTAAGCATCCTATTTCCAATAGATATAGCCTACAGTTATTTACAATGGACATAGACGAATTTCCCAAACTAAGCAATTAAACTTACTGCGTTTTTTCCCCCTCCTTACACTGAAGAGGAAGCCTGTGCGTACGGCACCCTTTCTGTGGGTTTTATGGCCATTACTTATGCTCCACAGTAGGGGAGAAGAGAGAGAAGAAGTAAGTGTGGGCCTGGTGGGAAGAGTTGGCAAATGCAGAAATATGATGAATGAGCTGGAGAGATTTAATTTCTTACTAAATTCTCTACAAGCTGTGTAACCTTTCTTTAGCTAAACAATTACTCTAAAAGGCAATGATTTTCTGCGTTTTCATTGAAAAGTCTTCATAATAACAATGGCCTATGTTCTCCTTCTTGAAGAACTTCTGCCAAAAAACAGTTTTCTTTTTTCCATTCAGCAGGAAACTTTCTTTTATTTTTATTTTTTCAATCCCATATTCCCCGCTAACATGGATTTACAAGGCCTACCACTTACTGCATGGGGCTGGGAAGAAGCTTCCCCTCAGGCTAAATCATTTTGGTCCACCTCCTTTATAGGGATTCTTGCATCTTCCTCCCAAGAGGAGTGCAGCCGCTGTCAGAGGCATAATACCAGACCCAAGTGACCATTTAATCTGACAAAACGTGACAGCTCCTATGTTCACAGGTACAGAGTACACGGAAGGGGACTCCCAAATTTGTTTTTCAATGGACAAGCAGCAGCGCTTGCTGCTGTTGTGGTGGGCGCAGGCGAGAGGGGGAGCCGCTACCGTCTTCGGTGCGGTGGGGGAGAGAGTCATCGGATCTCTAAATTCATCGGCCACGCTGCCGACATGATTAAATCAGAGCGGATGCAGATCCTCGCTGAACCACAGGGTCCTGTCACCAGCTGGAGCATCTTAAGGACTCTGGATATTGTAAGGACTTTGGAGATGCTGCGGGGGCAGAGCACTTTCCTCCTGCATTGGTTCAACATACACACATGCATACGTACACACACACACAAATCAAACAAATGAGTGTAAGGCAAGATTATAGTTATGTGCCTCGTACTGCTTTTACTCGACTTGGCCCATTTCCTGGCCACCCCACGCCCGCCCCCAGCCTCCATTGCAGATAATGCTCTATTGGATTAGTCTGCCTCGCCGCTGCATCAGGTCCCAGATCGATTTATTGACTCTGTCAGAGTGGCTAGTACAGTAATTGTTACAAGAGCAGAATAGAAAGCAAGAATGTGTCCACATAAAATATAAAAATGACGTTTTGTCCGTTCTTTCCTCTTTTGCCCTATAGATCTTTATGTGTTTACACAGTGGAGAGCACTTTACTTAAGTTAATCAGCTCCTTCTACATTATTAATTGCGACAGTTAGGGTGCTACATGGCGGCAAACATATTATTGAAAACATTGATCTCACACTCACGGTGTGGACCTGAGTAGGTTCTGTGTTTCTTCCCTTCTTTTGCAACCGCTTTAGGGTACTATCAAATCCCATTTCCCTGACTGACAATACGCCATCGATACCATTGATTTCAGAGAGGGACAGAGAGATGCACATGAGAAAGAAAGGAGCGCGCAGAGATTCAGACGATTCTGCAGGCATGGAAAGGGGCTGTTGGAAACTGGTAATCACAATAATTACATGCCTGGCCTGATTTCTCTATTTTGTAAAGCGTAATAATTTAAGAGCTGAAGTTTCCTAAGTGTTGAGGATTTGCAGAGATGGCACGATAAGACCTTTTGAAATGCGCGTATAATGTATACCCTTAAAAAAAGACATACTGACTTTTTACAAGGGTTTTGGAAGTGCCTTTGAAAGACATTTCATGAAAGTTCAGCTTTCACAGCCGATACCTATATGAGCTCCATAAATTCCACACAGCCTGACAAACTCCAGTAGGTGTCACATGTGACCTGGATGGAAAAGGTCAGCAGCTGAATTTACGGCTTTTGCATTTACTGGAACATTAAGATTTTTGCCAACTGCCATATATACTTTTTAAGAATTCTGCAATCAAAGGATTAGGACCACAATCTACAATGAAGGTTAAAAACTAAAGGCCACAGTCCCTACATCCTTCCCAATGGATAGGCATTAAGCTGCCTCTGTTCTAAGAATCACCTTTGCTTAATGGCCATAACATGGAGGTCAAGGAATAAATAAGCTCCAGAGGTGAACACCTTGCAAAATAGACTGTCTTGCTCTGAAATTAATACTGAATTCCAGAAGAAGGGACCAAAAGATGAGAAGCCATTTCTTAACGGAGACAGACTTGCCAGTTTTCAGCAGATTTCATGTCCCCGGGACACTGAGCATCACCTCCCTTAGTGCTGGACTATCCTCGGCAAATGTAAATAGTATATAGGGGAAGGATTGAGGCTTCAAAAGAAATACAGCAAAATGACTGCAATTTCCTTAAAACCTGTTTATATTTTAAATTTAACAAAGCTGTTGGTTCTTAGTAAGAATTACTAACAGCATGCCAAGTTGTCGCTTTCAAACTTTACCTGGTTTTAGTTCAGAACAACAAAAGGTATCGTCTTGTTTTAGGTATTTGTTATTATAGTATATTCTACTTGAACAGAGGTAGAACTGGAAAAGTATAATCCAAAACCGGGATACTTTTAAAAAGAAAAAAATCTAATATTAATACATCAAGAGGCTAAACGTGAACATATCTTGTAGGCTTGACTATGTAGCCTTCAGTTACTTTGGTTATTAATATTCAATTTTGAAAACAGTGCTGACACTATAATCATAATATTTTCAGGCATATCCCCTTGCATGACCCAACTCTTACATCATCTGTACAAATACCAGTTACTACACATGAAGAGACGTAGCTAAATACATTTCAGAAGCCAATGAAATGTAATTTTAATTGTGAGCTACGAGTAACAAAAATCACTACCAAAAAAATGCAGCCACCTTTGAGGCTGAACACAGTAATTTCTGCATTGCTTGGAGCAGCTTTATACAACTTTAGGTATGCTTTTGTGCTTTTGCTATGATGACATCTTTTTAAATGCGACAACAGAAAAGATGATATCTTTTTTTTAAACAGGGGATAAAGTTAGATATGAAACTTTTATGTGGGGTTGGGTTTTTTCATCCTTGCATGTACTAAACAATGAGATTTGAGATCCTGCAGGAACACTTTTGCACGTAATGTTCCTTGTTTGGCTCTTCTCTTTTTTTTTTGAAGGACTTTCTTGCAGTTTTTCGGGTTAAAGATCGTGTCTGTGAATCTGTGGTATTGGCGACTGTACATTCATTGAAGTCGATGAGAGTGGGAGATGGAAGAGTTGTTACTGGCAGGAGTTTGTTTTAGAAATACAATAATATTTTTGTTTAATTATGCTTATATTTTGATTATAGCTATGCGCAATAGAGCAAATGTAGTCTTTTTCAGGTAAGACAAAGGTCAAAATTCACGTTTTCTTTATGGGGGAGGGCTTGCAGTGCAGTCATCGTGTATCTCTAGAGTTTTTATTTTGTGGCTACAGGTATTATCTCTCAGTGACTCCAAAGCAATCTTCCTTGATGTAGAGACGGGTTTAGTTTTGCCCTTTGCCCAATTTACTGGTCTTGTAGGCTAGAACTGAAAGTATCAGCCAGGTTATGTTCCATCTGGTTCATTCCCAGCAAGGGAGGCTCCACAGGCTCTTTATAAACTCGTCGTCTACCTAACAGCAGTAACAAGGGCAGACTTTGTCCCAGTAATGCTAACGGCTTTATCAGTCCCGTTGATGTTGCGTGAGTCAAAAGAGAGTTAAGATTCTTCTCCCGGAAGCTTTTCAGGAATACGAGGAGTAAAAGTAGTAAAGTTTAGAAAAAGAAGATGGGGGAGAGCTGTAATTCTCCATACAATGGAGCAGCTTATTATTTACTGAGTACAAAGAGCCACTTCTATACAGTCTATTTTCAGAGAAAAGCCTCACATTCAGTGACTCATAAAAGCAAAGAGGCACCTTTTGATTTTAAGTTCAAGGTTTACATTAGTAATTTTGTCTGTTTTCTCTGTTAGTATTAATTAAATTGAGATAGTTTAATTAGTATTACTAAATTTGATCATTAGTAGTAATTCATTCTGCCTGCCATACTGCACAAATATGATGAAGCAGAAATAACTGAATTGTTTAATTTCATCTCATTTAATGACTTTACACTCCACCAGGACTTCTGTTGGCATCTCACAATATGTGTGAAAATCACTCCAAGCTAGGCCAAGACCCAACTCCCTTTAGCCAACCATGTCTAATACGTCCCTCCTCGTCCAAAGGCAGATCATGTGCTGCGAAGGCTTTTCCCATTTCTCCACCGGAGAGCTGGGGTGGCCTTTCCCCGCCTCGGTCACCCAGCTCCTGTATCATCCCCACCCCTATGGCCCTGACACAGCTGGACGGGACCCATCGGCCACCACGTCCCTGGTGGCGACGTCCCTGGGGCTCCCCGTGGCGTAATGGGAGAAGTCCCGTCATCAGTCCCCATGGCCACACGCCCCGGGGGCCAAGCCCTGAGCACAGGCAAGGTGTACGTACGGCCTTCCGCTTCTCTTAGAGCAGTTTGTTCAGGTCAGCAAGGTACAAAGCACCAGGACAAACGCAGGCATCAAAAGTTGTGGCGTTCGGGAGGGGTTTTTTGTTCAGCTCACTGCCCTCTTGGCTTTTCTTTTTTTAAGGGGAGATTTGGGGAGGGAGGTTCACTGCTGAATCGACTCCTCGTTATTCCTCCAGCTCCCTGTCTACTTTAAGGTTAATGTGGCAAAATCACCAGAGTTGCTTCTGTGCCTCTGTTTCTGTCCGTGTTAATCTGAAGACCAGTTTTGATCTCCTTGTGCAGTACGCCTAGGACTTGCCAAAACCCCGATTCCTCTCCCCTTTCTGCCATCTCCAAACCCCAACTTTTCTCTGCCCGCTTCTGCAGACTCTTCTGTTGTCTCAGTCCCGCAGTCCCCAGCTCCCATGCTGTCCCTCTGTCCCTCCGCACCTGCCCGGCATGCGTCCCACCAGCCCCGCTGTTCCCGCAGCCCCGTTCCTCGCCTGCGCCTCCTCTCCCTCCGCCGACCCCTGTCCCTCCCATGATTTTTCGCCCTGCTTTTCTGGGGCTGTTCACGCTGCCTTGGCTCCCCCAGCGGAGCCGCGGGGCTGCTCGTTTCTCTGCTTCATCCGCAGACATCGAGTGCGGGCAGAGACCCCACGCTGGAGGCTTTTGGGGGGGGGTGGAATTTCGGAGGGAGCGCTCACTTTCCCCTCTGGCTCAAGTTATTCTCTCCCCTCGCTTTCCTCTTGAAGCGCTCTCCAGAAAAGCAGCTGAAAACTACCTTTTGTACCCCAAACTTTGCCGAGCAAAGAGCCAGCCGTCTCTGCAGCAACGTGCCGGCAGAGCAGCCCATCCCGCCGGGACCCCTCGGGCCCCTCATGTCGCTCCAGTCGCTCGGTGGGACGGGGACGGAACATCCCTGGGGGGCAAACCCCCCGAGCGTGCGCGTGTGTGTCTGTACGTCTGTCTGTGTGCGCTCAGGCTGTCTCCCTGCAAACGGAGCTTGGGAGGCCCAGACTGGGGCTTGATTTTCTTTGGATGACTTTCCCCGATTGTCTAAAGCAATAAAAGTAAAGAAACTTGGGGGGGGGGGGGGGGGGGGGGGGGGGGAAAGGGTGGTTGCGGGGAGATTATTTTTGCAGTCCTGGTGCAGGCGAAACTCCTGAGGCTTCAGGGGAGTTTCGCTTGCCCGAGGACTGCAGGAACTGGCTTAAATTGAATAAAACTGTAAGTACAGTATAGGGGACCGGGTAACAAGGAGTTCTGCAAAAGCAACAAAACCGGAGAGCACAATGAAGAATAGAGCGGGTTACGCCGCGGTGAAAGTATGTACTGGTTGTTATAACACCGTGCCTCCCGAATAAATTATGTCCCTTTAAAAAGTAATACTTTAACTGTGGAGCTATATAGAGACAATTAAGACGATATTGTTCTCCCCATTTCCCTCCCCCCCCCCTTTCCCTTCCCTTCCTCCCGCTCTCTGCAGTAGCTCTGTGGAAACTTTTAATGCTGCAGCTTGAAACTTGGGCCTCTGGGTCTAAAATGCCTGAGAAAGCACTGCGGGCTCTAACTGTAAAACATTCCTTCGGCGGGCCCTGGAAACAGGGCGCGCTGGCGCAGGCGAAGTTCAGAGGGATCACATGTAAATGAGGGCTGGCTGCAGACTCCCGAGGAGCGTTTTTATTTCGTTTAAACCTGAACTTGAACTTGCAAACGCGCTGCCGCAGCCCGGGACGGGCAGCCGGCGGCTGCGAGGGGCTGGGAGCCGGGGCTGCCGCCGGCTCCGTGCACCCACCGTCAGGGCTGGGGGGGGGTTCCCCGTGCACCCACCGGCTCTGTGCCCTGTGCGGAGGCAAAGGGAAACGGAGGACAAGGCGGGCGCTGTGGTTTCGGGAGCGGGTTCACGGCGCTTCCCCAAAAACTCGCTTTTTTCCGAGCAAAAAGCCAGAACGTCCGGTCGCAGCAGCGCGTCTGCCATCCCAGTTTCCACGGGAGTTCCCGGCGTGAAGTTGTAAGCAGATCCAAGTCCCGATGCGCACTTTATTTCGTAAAAGGAAAGAAATAAGTGAGATTTAACATAAGAAACAGTAAAATGTTGCACTCTCTAGCAAATTTTACTGTGCTTCCAGCAGAGGAAAGTACAGGGCTGTCTAAAAATTGAGGTGTAAAGTGCAGAACTTAAAAACCCCTTTACCGCGTATTTACTTTTAAATCGCAATAGTGGATGTAAACCATGGGGTGGGTTTTAAAGTCGTCTTTTTGCTTCTTTGCTAAAACGCGTACTGCTGTTTCCTCTTCCCCTTGCAAAAGGCGATGTGGGTACCAGGGGAGCAGAGAGGTGCCGACGCCGGCGAGTGTCACCCAGGTGTGGTGGCAGAGGTGGCTGCTGGCCGGGCCGCGGGCGTGGGGGCAGCTTCCTTCCCCCCACAGCTGTACTTGGCTGGTGGGTCATATTTTGGTCATTTCTGATTACTCCCGAACAATTTTGGCTATGTTTATAGCAAAACTTTGAAAGGATGAATGGGCGAAAAAAATCCTTTTTGGCAGTAACTCAGGAAATATCTACAAAGATGTCCTTTCTGGAGCAAGATATTATTTCAGGGTTTGTGTTAGGATCATTTTTATTCTGTGACAGCGCATAAAGAGACCGGGACAGAGCAACGAGGTCTGGCAGAGCTAAAATCCCTTCTGTGTGTGTGAGGTTATATAGTTTATCAATGCAGAAACCACCACGGGCTTTGAAAAGTAAACAGCTGGCTTGGGTCTGTGTGCTGCGCTTCGGAGTTGTCTGCTGGATTTAAATGGGCAGCCTGCGATTTTTGGAGTGGGGCAAATATATATAGTTTTTCTTTTAAACACGTCAAAAGGTTTTTGCAGCCATTTGTTTTCTTAGTTCCTTTATTTGTTACGGTTTGCCTTTCTGTTTCATTTGGGTTTATTTTGCTTTTACAAATGCCTTCGCTGCCACCAGCAAGTCTGCAAATAAATAATAAAAAAAAAAAAAAGTTTCTATCCGAGTCAGAAAACCTTATGGCAGCGACAAATATCAGAGAAAGCCATCGTCTCTCTCAAAGATTTCATCTCACCATCCACTTAATCCGCTTGCTGTACCTCAGATCTCAAGTAACTTTCATACTGTGGGCTCACTTTAATGGATAGAATCTATTTTTCATGAAAAAAGCAGGAAATAAGCTGTCTTTCGTACAAAGATTTACAAAATGTAATCATTGTTGAAATATTCTCTTTGAACTGCCTTGTCCGCAGGGGTGTCTGGCTCCCAATACCCCCGTTTCTTTAGAACACCCTTACAAGTTCTTCTGGTAGATCAGGTACACTGGTGGTTCTGGTCTTTGATGTCTTGAATGAATGAAAGAAAAGCATAATAAAAGAGAGCTGTTGATCAAGCATAAAATACTCTTTAAGCTGACAGAATGGCAGAGTTAACACATTCTAAGCTGCTTTTAGGTTTTTCCTTTTTTCCTCACATTTTCCTGTGCTTTGTGTACAGTGGGGGTTTTTATTTTTTGAAAAGTCTCTGATCTATGTAGTATGCCGTCCTCTAACAAAAACCAAAATGGGATTGTTTCTCTCTCTTTCTCCCTTTCTTTTTCCTCTCTCTCTTTCACTCCACTATCTTTTTTTTTTTTTTTTTTAACAGCAAGGGTTATGGTTTAGCGTGACTGCAGTTAGCTTTCAGCGTACCACGCAAAGTTTAGAAGTTATTTTGCAGATTTCGAAGTCCGTTTACTCACAACTAAACGAACTTCTTTGCTTAACTCTTTAGAAAACTGGAGGAAAACTGTAACTTGCAAAACGTTCCTGAAGTAAAAGGAAGACCCTCTGTCTAAAAGCAAAATTGTAAACCAAAAGACAGACATAAAAATGACCTCCTTGCGAGAGAACTTTCTTTTAGAGTCAGAGAAAAGGGAAAGTTTTCTTCCTGTAGGTCTAATTTAGATCTTAAGTTCCCATCCATTATTTATACAACATATTCAAAGCGCCAGCCTACTCTGCTGGCTGGATTACATTTCAAACATTTGCCATTGATAAGTCTTTGCTGTATTATATTCAGGCTAAATGCGAATATGTCATAGCGCAGTCAATCTTTAATCCGCTGAGCTTCAGGTTCGGGCGGCAGGGGGTCCAGCGCTCAGAGCATTGCTTTATACTTAAGAAACATCTGGGGCCAGCTGGGACGCTTTACTGGAACATTCAGATGTCTGGAACAACAGCAGGAGTTACTGTATGAATGTGTTTTCATAGGTTTGGGAGGGTTTGGGGTGACTTAGTTAAAAACGCTAGCTGTTCCCAACTTGAGGTTTGAACCCAAGCAGAAATCTTGCCTGAAGTGAGTTTGTTGGTCCCAGGAGAGAAGTGGTTTGGACTACTATACATTTTTAATAGTCGGCAGGCAGAAGTCCATATTACAAAATTATTGCATGTAATTTAATGCAGTTTGCCACAATTGGCGTTCTCGCAAAAGCTATTGGATGCAGAGCTTCTGTACACATCGCCCGGAGACTAGTGTCCCTCCCGGGACGGGTTTTATCTTCCTCGAGACAGTATAAATATGCTCGTAGTGGGGCGTGCGACTCTCCTGGGTGCGGATGTTGGACAACCAGAAGATTCACTCACTGTTTTATGTCCCTTTGGGGATGACCAACATGCTACTTACGTCCCTTTTGGTATTTCATTTTGGAAAATATAATTACTAAATAATTAATCCCAGCTCTAAGAAAATAACTTCCATAGGCACAAAGGTGACCTTGTCTTTAATATTCACCTTTCAGTTTACGCAGTAGGATCAATTTTCATGCCTGGAGAAACCCTGGAGAAACCAATAGAAAAGTGGGACGAATTCGGACGTGGGGTAAAGCGAAGGCAGTTGCTTTATCTGCCGGAGCCCTCCGGCCAGTCGCACCAGCAGCCGAATTGCCACTGCCTTCGCTCACCCTGGCAGCCCTTTTGAAATTGCATCCAAGCCCCGGTTTTGGCCCCGTGCTTGCAAACCACCCACCGTGGGGAAGAGCCTTCCCGGGACCTCTCACAAGGTGATACCTTACGGACCAGGTTGCTGCCTGGCTGTTTACATTCTCATTTTATCTTTGCCAACCGGAAGGACTCGTTACCCCAATTCACCTTCCCGGGGTTAGTGGTTTTGATCGCCTTGAAGTTCTTGAGATGACTGAAATGTCATCCCCAAACAAAACAACCCAACCGATGCGCCGTGATGAATCCTCGCAGGTACTCGACGGTCGTGGCTCGGGTTCAGCTCGGCTGCTCAAACAGCCGCTTTGCCGGCGAGCTCTAAAGCAGCAAGTTTGTTTTTTATTTTTTTATTTAGGCTCTTATCAAAGATGGATTTTCCCACCCGGGCCCAGGCAGCGATAACTTCCTGCAAGCGCAGCCGTGCCCGGGGCAGCAACGGCCGTGGCACCGCGGCAGCCGTGTTTGAAGTCCCGATGGCAGCGACCCGTCCCGCCGTCAGGCAGCCGAACCGGGCTGAAACCTAAAGAAAATGGCTAACACAGCTCAGGTCTTAGCCCTAAGTGGATTAGGTGAAGCAAAAGCTCCTATGTGTGGAGTTTGCCAGAGTTTCAAACGTGTGAATGTCCTTAAATAACCTACATCGCCCGGAGAAATAAGCCAAGTGTCACACCCAGTTCTGGATTCCACATTAACAACCTCCTTCCGCAGCGTTAAACTTTGCCCTTGAGGACTTTTGTTTAACTTTTTAATTCGAAAAACAGATAGGGCCGCTTTACAACCCTCACTTTTTTTGTGCGAGCTGAAAGGTCTCATTGTTCGGGCAGGAGATGTGCAGGTAGAAGTGAATTTAACAAGTTCGCGTTTGATCGTCTTTCTGGTTTCAACCACGTGCGCGGTGCTCACGGTTAGGCTTGGGAGCCGGGGGTGAAACACGTTGCGCAGGAAGGCTGGTTTAGGAAGATTTTAATAAACAATGGGCCCGTTTCTGGGCTCCTGACGCAGGCAGAAACTGCGACCGGAGTCAATGGGGCACTTTCAGCTTTTTTCCTTTTAAATATCCTGAATTGCGGAGTGTTTCCTTGCTGTTCTTCCCATACAAAGCACCCGATTGTCAGAAGTGGCTCGAGGATTTTTGTGCGTCTCTGCTATCTCCAGAAGAGCATAAGAAACAAATAGACTTGCGCTATCAAAGAAACGTAATTGCCATTTCAGACTTCCTGTTTAGGATTCAGTCAAGTATATATTGTTTATGGTTCATAAAACCTTACTACTGTGAGGATTCTCAGACACTGGCAGCGCAGAGTTTCAACTTTCATGGTGCTGTAAATTAGGAAAAAAAAAAAAAAGTGTGATAATACTCCTCCGAGAACAGTAAAATAGAGCTCTGCAATGGTTAAATGGAATTTTATAAGCACATTCGGTGTGGAACTGTTTTGCATTACATGAGTTGAATACCTTAGAGATGACACACATCTGCAGGCACTTTATTAAATCCTTAGTCAGCACTTTTCAACCTGATGAGATTACTTCTTCATTTGACTGGAGAAAGGGAAGCGAAGATCTTGTACCGGACTGCAGAATTCTTTCTGATGTTTCACCTTGAGCGCTGGGGAAGGACAGCGAGGTGCTCGGCAGGACAATACGCGCCCGTCGTGGCACCGACAACTGCGTGGCACTAATTTCTCTGAGTAGGAC
Source organism: Burhinus oedicnemus (assembly GCA_008921705.1). Classification (NCBI taxonomy): domain Eukaryota; kingdom Metazoa; phylum Chordata; class Aves; order Charadriiformes; family Burhinidae; genus Burhinus; species Burhinus oedicnemus. Next base: position 2,209,326 of record VFFE01009212.1, on the reverse strand, counting down.
CTTTAGCTCCGGTGGCTTCATTTAGCTCTAAACTCGCTGGGAGAATAGCCCTGCAAAGTAAATAGAGGGGAAATAAAATACTGGCTCTTTTATGAAAACGGGGGGAGATAATATCATCCTGACCGTATTGTGATAGCGCACGTGATTTAAATGGAGATTTTAAATTAAGAAAGGCAATACTCCGTTCTCCGTCTGGGTGCAGTCGGATAGGTTACAGAACGTGAAGGGATAAAACGGGTAAGGTGGTTCGACGTGAGAGCACAGCCTGCCCCGCGTTGAGCAGCGCTCTGAGAGAAGAAGGCATAAAATCCTTCAGCCATCCGGACGTAGGGATCCGGGCTTCTTTTTGCCCCTCTAAGCCCCCTAATCGTGCAAAATAACTTGACAGATCCCAACTATCAGGGCTCCGAACGCATAATACGCTTCCTAGACGTTTTCATTTGAGGCGCGGAGGTCTCCTCTCCCCTCGCAGAGAAGTTTCACAGGTGCTTCAGGAGGACAATGGTGCTCTTCAGACCTAATCCGGGAGGACTTAGACGTGTATAGAAGGCTTGAGGGGGATATGAGATCTTAATATCAAAATGATTAGTAGAAAAGGAGGATCATTCTGTGTGTGCGTTTCAGCCGTAAGACGCTCTAAATTAAAACGGTATCCTGAGAGCGGTGCTGGTGGGACGCCATGGGGAAACGCGCTCTCTGGCTGGCTGTTCGGCCGCCTCGGCCCATAAAACATCTCATCCAAGTGGGGCTGCAGGAGCCCGCGACGCGGGACGCAGCTGCTGGCGAGGTGCTCCGAGTTCGGATCCCGGAAAAGCAGCTTTTCAGTAAAGGCGATCCGGAGGCCCGGCACGGAAGGTTAAAAAATAGCCGTGTGGTTTTGGGTCGATCCCGTAAGGGTTAATTAAGTTTTTCATTGGTATTAAGGCCGAGCAGTGTCTGCAGGAGTCATATTGACACCCTGGTGCATGGTAACTCTACTCCTTTATTGACATGTTGCTAGTCAGGAGCACAATAGCACTCTGTGTCTGCAAATCATTGCTAAAATCATCTCAAGAAGAAAAAAAAAAAAAAAAAAGTTTGAAACC